>OY856413.1:1106689696-1107062196 GCA_963693085.1 Alisma plantago-aquatica | reverse complement strand
TGGATCTAGGACGTATTTGTCTTGGATGGAATCTGAATGTTTGGGAAGTCAATACCTATAGAAAGACGGATCAGATGATCACGGCTATCTGCACTAATAAAGGAGGTCTGAAGATGGTTTTCTCTGCAATCTACGCCTTCAATCACCATAAACAGAGACAGAGTTTATGGAAGGATATTGTCGATCTATCGAAGACCATCAAGGACCCTTGGATTCTGATGGGAGATTTTAACAATGTCAGACTACAAGAAGAGAAACAAGGAGGTCGACTAGTTGAGGAGGCTATCCTAAAATCGTTCAACTATGCAATCAACATAGCTGACTTATGCGAGCTACCTATGAGTGGAGCTGAAGTGTTCACGTGGAACAATGAAGGCAAACCTGAGAAGCGTATTGCAAGAAAACTAGACAGAGCCCTTGTCAACACTACATGGCTCAATCAACTCCCTACTGTCCAAATCAAGGTAGCTAGTGTCGACATCAGCGACCATGCTCCACTGATCATGCAGCTCAATGAGAAAGAATGGAAACCTCGCCCTTTCCGCTTTGTGAATTTCTGGACTTCTTGGAAGGGTTATAACGAGATACTTGAAGAAGCATGGCAAATCAAAATTGAAGGCAATCCGATGTTCATTTTCGCCAAGAAGCTTATGCATTTAAAACAGAAACTGAAAATCTGGTCCAAGGAGTATGTCAATATTCCAAATTTGCTGGAAGGGACAAGAAAGGACCTAATCCGTGTAAGAAGTCTACTGCTGACTGAGCCTCTTAACACCAATCTAATTGAAGAAGAACTTAATCTTAAGAAGATGTTGGATGATCTCAAAGCAGCTGAAGAGAAGTTCACATGGCAGCGAAGCAGGCTGAAATGGATCTCAGATGGAGATCGCAACACCACCCTTTACCACAACGCCATGAAGAAGCGAGAAGCTCAAAATGCAATCACTGAACTTGTCACACCTGTAGGAGAAATGGTGAATAGTCAGCGGGACCTCGAGATACAAGCAACGGACTTTTATACAAATCTATACAACAAACCCTTGAATGATAATCTGGAGGAAGAAGACGATCTCCAATGGCGAGCAGAACTTAATAACACTCACAATGATTTCCTTTGCAGGCCTATTACGGAAGATGAAGTTAAAGAAGCTCTATGGAGCATTGGCACAGATAAGTCCCCAGGCCCAGATGGTTTCAACTCCCATTTTTATAGAGAAGCTTGGAACATAATTAAAGATGACTTATATCGAAGTATCAAATGGATCATGGAAGGAGGAGCAATGCTGAGGCAAGTAAATCATGCATTCTTGGTCCTTGTTCCGAAGAAGAAAACAACAATGTCGCTCACAGATTACAGACCAATAGCTTGCTGCAATGTTCACTATAAAATTCTTACCAAAATCCTCGCTGAACGTCTGAAAGTGGTGCTTCCTATTCTCATCTCGGAGCAACAGGGCGCTTTCATTACAGGCAGAAGTATAGCCGACTGCGGGCTGCTGGCTGGAGAATTCATGGCTGATTTTGGAGTCAAGCGAGGACACAAGAAGATAGGTCTGAAGCTGGATGTTTCAAAGGCTTTTGACAGCGTTCGATGGGAAAAACTCTGGTGGATTATGAATCAGTTGGGATTCAGAGATAGCTGGATAAAGATAATCAAGCAATGCGTCTGCACCCCTAGCTTTTCAGTATTGGTTAATGGAACACCTAATGGTATCTTCAGAAGCACCAATGGTCTGAGATAGGGAGACCCCTTATCACCGCTACTCTTCACGATCCTGATGGAGTACTTCACCCAGCTGATGAAGAGAGCCGAAGCTACGAGGGACATCAAAACTTACACAATACATGGTACAAAGGTCTGGAGTCACCTAATATTTGCTGACAATGTCCTGGTCTTCCTCGAAGCTAAACCACAATACTTAACTAATCTCAAAAACCTTCTTCTCAAGTTCGGCAAGCAGACAGGTTTACACACTAATCAACAGAAGTCGCAGCTTTTCATGTCTGATAATTCCATACATCTGAAAGAAATAATGGAGGGAGTCTTAGAGATTGAATCCAGCACCTTGCCCACTAAATACCTGGGGTTTCCCTTGGCAGGAGGCAACCTGCAGATCAAAGACTTTGCAGATTGTACTGATAGACTTGAAAACATGATAGCTCGCTGGTCCATAAACAAGACCTCAATGGCAGGAAGAATAGTCCTCACCAAGTCGGCTATAGAAGGGTTGCTGATATATTGGGTGCAACAAGGGGAAATCCCAAATGCTGTCCTTGATCGAATGGAGATGACAATCTCAAATTTCATCTGGGCTGGAGGTACCCACCCAATGAAATATGCAAGACTAGCACTGCCAAAGGAGGAAGGAGGTGTGGGTCTTAGAACACCACACGAAATAGCCAACTGGGCTACTGTCAAAAGAATCTTTGCTTACAATCATGGGATCTCTCCTTGGGCGAGATGGATGAAGGGAAGATATCCAAAAGGTCTTGATTTCATTCCAAACACAAGAGAGGGCTACTCAAGGGTGATTAACAGAATGACGATGATCTGGCAACAAATAAAGCACCACTTCACCTTACATAGGGGCACCTGGATTCAGAATGACTTAAGCAGAGATGCTTGGGAGCTGATACGCAATAGAGGAGAAGGAAGCTGTACCAAATACATATGGACCAAATATGAAATTCCTAAATGGTCTATGAGCTTATACAGAGTGGTGAATCAATCACTAGCCACAATGGATAAGTTGGAGAAATGGTATCCGGGAACCATTAATAAATGTTACTTCTGCGAAGGATCAGAATCACATGAACATCTCTTCAATATGTGCCCTTTTATTAGAAATCTATGGAATTCGGTCTGTAACAGTACTGAATCAACCCTCATTCAGCTTCGTAACCCTAGAGAGATGATCACTCTTCTAGGGAAGGATACTGGACAGAAAAAGAAGAAGATACTGCTCCTCTACTCAGCCACTGTCTTTCACACTTGGAGGGAAAGGAATGATAGAAAGCACAATTCCAAAACGAGCAACATAGAAGCTATTAGCAAAAAGATTTGTAAAGTTTACAAAAGTAGACTAAATGTATAGGGAGTGAGTGAAGTTTCTTTGTGTTATGAGTATAGTAATGAAGGTGGATTACTATGTAATTAGACCTAACTTTGTTAGGGACTTCGGAATAAAATTTACCCAATTCCGATATTATATTATATATATATATGTATGTATATACATATGTATATATATACATACATATATATACACACAGATATATATATATATACTTATATATACATATATATATATGTATATATATATGTATATATATGTGTGTATATATATATATATATATATATATATATATATATATATATATATATATATATATATATATATATATATATATATATATATATATATATATAGGGTATATCTTCGCTACCCGTGCAGGTAACTAAGGTTTCGCTACCCGTGCATCAAATTTGTAATGGGATGACACATATATGTAATGAGACAACCAAATTTGTAATGAGACGACCGAAATTGTAATACAAAAACTCGTTTTGTATTATATATTTATTACTGTAACAGCACTGTAATACAAAATGAGTCTTTGTATTACAATTTCGGTCGTCTCATTACAAATTCGGATTGTCTCATTACAAATGCATACCTTCCCATTACAAAACTGATGCACGGGTAGAGAATCTTAGTTACCCGCGCGGGTAGCGAATGAATACCCATATATATATATATATATATATATATATATATATATATATATATATATATATATATAACATACATACACACACACACACACACACACACACACATATATATATATATATATATATATATATATATATATATATATATATATATATATATATATATATATATATATAGTTTGTCTTCACTACCCGCGCGGGTAGCTTAATTATATTACCCGTGGATGGAGGCACGGTGGCTCACTTGTAAATACTACAACTTTGCTAATTCCAGTGATATTCGGTTCTATAAATAAGTCGATGCACGCGTGTATACCTCTTCCTCCGACTTGATTTCGTCGGACACAGTTGACACATTGCCGGATGAGATCACGCGATGTGATTCTCGGACAGATCTAATGCTTGGAGAGAGGTCAGGTTTCCGATCGAGTTGGAGATTTGGCCTATCAGTTGGTTCCTGTACAGGTACACGGTCTCCAGCTTCAATTGTCTTCCCAGTTTCGACGGGATCAGTCCCGATAGCTTCCCCTCGGCCATGTCGTTGTACCCGAGACCGCTGATGTTGCCGAGAGCATCACCGCCACCCAACAGTCTCCTTGTCACCGAGACCATAGTGCTGGCATGTTCATCTAGGGATACCTGACGACACTGGCAGTGGAATAGCCCAGGCAAGGTGGTCGGGGATGGCACAACTCCATACCCTTCGGAGCCAAACGATTCAGTCGGAGTTCCCCCTACGGACCCCTATCCCCCCTATGTCTTCCTAGCATATGGGAGCCATGAGCTCCACCATCTGCGACATCTGCTCCTTGGCCAAGGCCATGACGATGAGCGTCCCGTAGGAGCCCAACCCGTCCCCTGCCGCCTGATTCCTTGAAGAGGAAGACGGCAACAACGTGGCTTCTCTGAGACACCACTTCCTAGACCACTGCCACATGTGCGGGAGGTACCTCAGGAGGAACCGGGACATATACATGTACATGGGCGACACGTCGTTCTGCTCTGAGGACTACCGGGAAGAGCAGATCTAGATCGATGAGCTATAGGAGAGGGCAAACAGGAGGAGGAGGGCCAATGCCGCTGCTGCCTTGGGGTCGGTTTCAGCGCAGGTCGAGACCAGGGCGGATGTCATGGTGGTGGGAGCTTTGTAGTAGTATTTGTCGGCAATGAGAATTATTTCTAGCAAGTCAACCAACCGCAGACCTTGTCATTCTTCCTCCTCCAAGATGGGGCTTCTAATGCCTTGCTTGGCAGTTTATTAGATTGACTGCTAGGTGTTTGGTTTTATTCCTGACCAATGTGGAGGATAGGAAATAGGCTTGCCTTGTACATGTAGTTCTTACTTGGTTTTGCAACATTAGCCTGACTTCCACAACATTGTCTGTGTTTCTTTTTTAATAGCTAAACTGACGTGTAGCTGTAGAAAATCTATCTTGGCTATTTCAATGCAAGTGAAGCTATCCTCAGTGTCGTTCAAGGACTAACCAACAAGGGAACAACCCCTAAAATTAAAGGGATCGCCAAACTATTGTTCTGAGTTTTTTAAATGTCGTGTTGGTGTTGTAAATATTTTGCTTGTATTCTTTCTCTATGTGATGTTAATATGCTATCTTATAGGCACATCCTTGTTTGGATCGATTCACTTGGTGGAGTAAATAAAATTGAGTGGAATGTGCTCCAATATCGATGTCGTCTTCTTCACCTCTCATTCTTTCTTATTTGTAATTCTGTGTTTCTTCTATCTCATCCTCTATTTACTTATCTATCAGATAAACATAATCTGATTACAAACTGAAACAAGAGAAACTAACGACAAATAAATTAATCTGATTGCAAACTGAAACAAGGGATGGGGATGAGGACGACTAGTTAAACAAGGGATGAGGATGAGGATGACTAGTTAAATGGAGAGGAATCGAAAATAGCTGCAACCATAATGGAGCAGTAGATAAGAGATGGCGGAGGAGGTTGGGGCTGTAGGAGAAACAAATCATCATAATAATAACAATTGTTATTCAGAGGTCTGTTCTGATCGTGTTGATACACCTCCATGCTTCAAACTTTGTCTCCTATAGACACAATAGTGAAACAAATAGAACTGAAAGTAAATATGAAGAAAGCATCTAGCTTCCTCTTCTTTGTTTCCAAATCAAAATAATAATACATCGGAATAATCTGTAAGGTGAGTATACATTTTGTAATCCATACACAGAAACTATAATCTTAGAGAACAAATTGTCAAATTGTAAGGTGGGTGTGTATTTTGTAACATACATAAAAAATTGTAACATGTCAGAATAAATTGTAAGGTCGATAGACATTTTGTAATGTATATACAAAAGGGTCATTCATTCGCTGCATCTATTTTGTAATAGGAAGATACATATTTGTAATGAGACATGCAATGTTTGTAATGAGATGACCAAATTTGTAATACAAACACTCATTTTGTATTACTATACTGTTTCTGTTACAGATATCATTTTTACTCAATCTCTGCACAAGGCTATCACCATGAGTCACACGCGTCGACAGTGCTACTGACTGTGCCGGAGCCTGGGGAAGCAACGACTGATATCATCCAACTATAGACGGGAGGGGGATCAAATCACGCTTGGATTGGGTTTCTTTTGTTATATATTCGTAATGTATTTTGAGACAACAATTTCATACCAACCCCCAAAATATAACAATTTCAGTCACATTGTAATAGGCAAGAGCCAACCATAATGTAGGTGATAATTTTATAATATGGATATTCATATTGTAATAAGCATGTGACATCTGTAATATGGGCAGTCACATTATAATAGGAAAGAGATAATTGTAATGTAGGTGACATTTTTGTAATATGACTAGTCATATTATAATAAGCAAGTGCCATATGACATATGGACACTCACATTGTAATAGGCAAGAACAAACTGTAATGTAGGAGATAGTTTTACAATATGCATACTCATATTGTAATAAGCAAGTGACATGTGTAATATGGACAGTCACATTATAATAGGCAAAAGCCAACCGTAATGCAGCTGACAATTTTGTAATATGGATACTCATATTGTAATAAGCAAGTGTCATCTATAATATAGACAGTCACATTGTAATAGACAACAACCAACCATAATGTAAGTGATAGTTTTGTAATATGGATACTCATATTATAATAAACAAGTGTCCTCTGTAATATGGACATTCACATTGTAATAGGCAAGAACCAACTGTAATGTAGGTGATAGTTTTATAATATGAATAGTCATATTGTAATAAGCAAGTGTCATTTGTCATATGGAAGTACATAGATGACAGACTGTGGGCAACCCCAATCCACATGT
Organism: Alisma plantago-aquatica; assembly: GCA_963693085.1. NCBI lineage: Eukaryota > Viridiplantae > Streptophyta > Magnoliopsida > Alismatales > Alismataceae > Alisma > Alisma plantago-aquatica. The sequence goes on along the minus strand of OY856413.1, from coordinate 1,107,055,122 downwards.
CTAATCTATAAAAATTCTCATGATCTACACTCCTTTGTGTTCGTTCATGCAACTTTTTTAGATTTTGCCCGCAGCACATTCTTTTAGTGAACAACAGTAACATCAATTTTGTGTATGCAATCCGTTCATCAGATGGGTCTTAAAAGGCACTTCTTTTCTTTCTTTTCCTGCATCATTTATGATAAGGTACTCATTGAGGCCAAATAGTCTCTCAAATTGTAACAGACCCAACGTTGAAAAGCTATACTGCAACATCTTATCAGAACACCCCGACACAGGTAGCCGCACGTTTGTTGCATCCATCTAGTTTTTTCTTCTTTTCTAAACATCAACAAACTCGGTCTGCGACTTCACTAGTCAACGGGTGTCCGAATTGTTGAAGGTCGATGAAGATATCGAACAGCTGATCAAAGCCCTGGATGAGATAAGTAGGAACTTAGAGGAGGTGGAGAAGCAACAAACAACTCAGGCATCCTAGTTAAAACCACTCCGGGAGATGAAGGACTTGGCCTACAATGCAGAGGATGTGGTGGAAGAATTTGCGATAGAGGTAGCAATGAATCCTAGAGTGGCATCCAACACCGACCACCCTGGGCGCGGCTTGGGGGCAAGCCTTTTGGGTGCCGAACGGGTAAGGAATTTTTCTCGGTTAAAGCATTTGCTATATTTTTGTATTTCTTGTAGCGGTGGACCTGGTGGTAGTAGCTCCCCTATCTTGGTTCGTCTAGACATAGCGGACAAGTTCAAAGCAATCCAGAGCGATCTGGATGGGCTGTGAAGAGAAAAGAGAGGTTGAATCTCTCAGCCATGGTTCCCAATCCGGCTGCTCGGCAGGAAGAGAGCGGCCAAAAACGTCCCAGCAAAAGGCCTGATGGCCCCGCCTAATAACCAGATGCGTTTTCACTTCCATGAGTTTCTGGTTCAACGGTCGCGCCTACGCCGCACGGTGAATAAGCAACGTCGCATAGAGGAGGCGGGATAAGTCGGAGAAGACGGAACTACAGGGTCTATTTATTTACTAATAGTGCCACCGCGCTTTCAAAGCACAGGTAGATTAACTCGTTACCCGCGCGGGCAGCAAATAAACACCCATATATATATATATATATATATATATATATATATATATATATATATATATATATATATATATATATATATATGGGTATATCTTCGCTACCCGTGCGGGTAACTAAGGTTTCGCTACCTGTGCATCAAATTTGTAATGGGATGACACATATATGTAATGAGACAACCAAATTTGTAATGAGACGACCGAAATTGTAATACAAAAACTCGTTTTGTATTACAGCGCTGTTACAGTAATAAATATATATTTATTACTGTAACAGCGCTGTAATACAAAACGAGTATTTGTATTACAATTTCGGTCGTCTCATTACAAATTTGGATTGTCTCATTACAAATGCATACCTTCCCATTACAAAACTGATGCACGGGTAGCGAATCTTAGTTACCCGCGCGGGTAGCGAATGAATACCATATATATATATATATATATATATATATATATATATATATATATATATATATATATATATATATATATATATATATATATATATATATATATATATATATATACGTCCGGCTTCAGGACGCATTGCCCTCATGTGGAGTCAATGCGTCTGCTTCCGGGACGTATTGCCTCCCGAGAGAGTAATGCGTCCCAACAGGGGACACATTGATCTGCAAATGTGCCATTTTGGGCAATAAGTTCAAGAACGTACCATTTACGGAATAAAATATGGCAAATGTGCCATTTCAGTTTCTTTGACTTTTCTTTTATATGTCGGCAATCATATAAGAGCTATCAGAAAGACTTGCGGCAAATCATTGCAGAGTCTGGGACTTCTGTACGCTCATCGCTGAATTTGGGACTTCTCTACACTAACAATTCAAGAATTCGTACATAGGGATTCTCAATGGATTTGAACATTGAGTACAAACAACATCTTCGTGATCCATGCGCATATCCTCTCCCTTCTTGACACCAAACTAACCATCCAGAATTTGTGCGTTGATCTCCTCAGTCTTGTTATATTGCAACCTCTTGTGTCTAAAACCAGTGGCGGCGGGAGGGGGGGGCAAGCTGGGGCACGTGCCCCCCTCTAATTTTGAATTTTTTTGAACATATATATATTATGTGTATTTACATGGTATCAAAGTTAATATTTATTTTTATGTGTTCTCTCCTCCACAAACTAATTAACCTAATTTCAAAATATATAAACTCTCTTCCATAAATAACGTCATTAATAATACTATTTTTGATAAATAATCATAAATAAAAATACATCAAAATAGGATAATTTCTTAAAAATCAGTGATGTTTCTTTATTTTACAAATACATCTCGATGTTCCATACTAAACGAATTGTTCTTTATTAAATATATTAACAAGTGTATCAAAAATTCATACATAAATGTCAACTATTAACTATTATTTTACACTTATTTGTATAATGATAATATAAAAAATAAATATCTATAATTAATAGTATACTTTATTAAATGTCAAATATTTTATATCATACATAAATAATTAAATATATAAAAAACATAAAAAGTATGTAGTTGTATGGATAATGATAAAATAAAAATAGATATATGTTATCAATCATATACTTTATAAAATATCAAATACTTTAAATAATATATAAACAATTAAGTGTGTAACAAATACAGAAAGTATATAGGTAATGAGGTGAACGAAAATTGATATCTATGTGCATAGGTAATAGGGAGAAAGAAAATCGATATCCATAATTAATGGTATAATCTATGAGATATCAAATATTGTTATAATTAAATATATAACAAATGTAACAAGTACATTAGTTCTATGTGTGTATCTTTTACTTGTGCAAATGGTGTATGCTGGTTATTTTCTATTATAGGTGTAATGCATGCTAGTAAAGATAAAGTAAAAAAAATATGATAATTTCTAAGTAGTACATGGTGTCACGATAAATTTGTTAATAATATTTAACAAAATAAGTGTATTGTTTTGGATTTCTATACATCAATAATTATTTGTTAAAATAATGTAATATCACGTGTCATTATGAAAGAACCTTTAAAATTATACTTCTATTCACAAGTTATGCAAATATTATTTCTCCAAATTATGAATATTATTTCATCTTAATGTCAAGGATAATGAATTTTTATATTTTCTTAGTTACCAATGCAACATAGAAATAATTATCTTTAGAACTTAGTGAACAATAAATTATCATAAGATCTATTACTTTATTAGGTAAAATTTATGAATAAGTTTAACACCATCATAAGTATCTTTATTTAACTTTAAACTAATAGAGTATTGGACTTCTTGATTTATATATAATAATAGTAATTGCCACATGGTACTACTTATATATTCATTTCTTAACTTTATGTTACTTTTTAGTTACTTGCTTGTAAAACTCATCATGTAGGAAATTATTTGCGTGGTCATAAAAACTAAATAATAATCCACGCAATCAAAATTGAACATTAAATTTATATGGTTTTTCCAATATGGAGAATTAATATAAAAGAATAGTTGGTCTTATTCAAAGAAATTAATTTTTTTAGTGCCAATGTTGTCATTTCAAACTCTTCTTACATATAAAAGAATCCTAAATGTGTGTAAAATGTTATAATATACATAGTACTATGTAATAATACACATACACAAAAGGTTATTTTGATCGGATCTATATTAAATACTTCACAAAGTGATGAGCTACGTCTCCAACCTCATTTTTTATTTATGTAAGACTCATCTATTTTTCTCACTAGATCTAAGTAAATAGGTCAATGTCATGTATTTGAGACATGTTCACACTCAATTTGTCTCATGGTGATTATTTAAATTATATTTACATCTAATTTAAAATAAAAATAATATTGATCTCATATAAACATAATATTATTTTTACAAGTGTCCCCCTTCATCAGGGGGTTGGCTCCGCCACTGTCTAAAACTTAGACGTTGCTCGATGGATATTGTTCAACAACATTGGCATCGCTTCATTAGAAATATGCATACACGACTATGTATTATGCATAGAGCTCCTTCGTGGTAGGTTCTTAATGTTACAATGTAAGGACTCACGCAAGTCATGCATTGAGGGGCGAAACCAGTCAGAATCAATTCAATTTGCTTCATTCTTGCCTAACATATTTCCTACATTATACTTGGTGCTTTACACAGAATCACATTCTCGCTATTACATCTTTTAGCATATAATAGATGCATGTGGTCAACTTACAACATTTTCTTCCTTGCATTAACCTCAGGTCCTGCACTTTTTAAAAATGACATACGTTCGAACAACGAAATGTCACATCAATACAAAAGGTGAATTGTGTGTACGAATGTACTAGGATCAGATTACGTAGAATCACGGACTACCGATGGAGTGGTGGTTTTAGTGGGCACACTTAATTATGCTAGGTTAGATACTACATCGGTTCAAATCTATTATCCCAAGGTAGTTATCCTCATTGTGTCTTTTCTAATCTCTGTCATACACACACCTTGAGTACCTCAACTTAATCTATGGAATGATTCTATTTTAAATTAAGTATAGGATGGATATATAAATAAATAGTGTGAACGCCTGCATCACTTTCTATTTTATTCTCTATATAGGTGTCATGGAATGTTGAGCTATCGTGAAAGGAGTATAAGCAACCGAATAGGTTTCTAGAGCTAATGAAGACATGCTAAGCAATCCAGCTAAGACGAAAAACTTACATAGCTACCAAAAGTGCAGATCATATTTTGAGAGAGTGTAGGTGTTGTTACATAAGGTCCCCTTGATTATCCATATAGTTACATAAGGTTCCTTGATTCTACATATTGTTGTTCTCTAAAGATGTAGAATAAAATATTTATGTTTTATTCTATAAAATGTAGGGTATTTTAAGAATTTGGACCTCATCTTGCAGTGTGGTCTACATTACATTACAAATTTATGACATAATTCTTATTTATGTTACTCTATGGTTCTTTTTCTTGGGTGTAATTTTGAGAAATAGGAACTTTGAGCCAAGCCACAACAATATATACTAGATTTACTATCGGGATCCACTCTTTTGATCAGTATAAATACCAACCATTAGGGATAATCCCAAAGACTAAACCCAAATTATGAAATAAAATAATGAATGCTCGACAAAGGCAATTAAACAATATACGGAAATCACAAGTAATTTTTTCCCTTTTTCTTTCTTCACAAATTCATAATTCAATGTCACATCAAGGACAACACATTTATATATCACAAATCTAATTCAACTCCACTAAAACCAGAATCAAATTTTGTTCTCATATGCGGTTCAGTTTACATCAGATACATGTACATTGATGAACAAACTAATCTACAACCCATCCCGAGAAAGAGAGAGTACAAGGACATTCTAATCTATCTAGATTATGCTATTTATATCTTCTTTGTCACAACGTCTCCGCTGGATAGCATTATATCTAAAAACATATGAAACAGCCTCATGAGACTCATATAGAGCCCCAGTGAGTGGATACCTCCCACTCAAGCTAGGTACATGCATCAACATTAGATTAAGCATAATAAACTTAACAGAAACATGCAAATATTGAAAAGTCTAGAATATAGTTCTATCATGAGTCAAATCTATCTTACGATGGTAATCTAATCCAATAGATATGTTAATCACTTGAACCAATTTTAACTTTAATATAACCTTTTAGAGAATGCCTATGAACATATCAACAAATACTTCTTAGTTCAAATTAAGAACCTTGCTGCATGAGAAATAAGTCAAGTTCTAAGCATTTTGAATCAATACATAATAATCACATTATCTTTGTGACACTCCACCAGCTGGACCAGGAACACATCCTGAAGTTGAAGTACACATAATGCATATCTATCAAACAATACTATCAAATAGCAAGCAATCCGACTCATATTCAGAATGGATATAAATCCCATCATTTGTAACTTGTCAACATGACATATCATAATATAATATAGAAAATGTCTATAGCAACATGATTACTTTCCACAACAAGAAGCATAATAAAAATGACAAATCATCAAGTAGCAGTATAAGGAATGTAACAAGCATTCAAAACATGTTCGACACGGCTTATCATCTTTTATTCATTTTTCCTTAAACTACTTGGCTTGTACCTCATCAAGTAGAAGTCGCCATGCCTGATTCTTGTGTCAACGACTAACCGTCACTATCTTAGGGTTTTGTCAGCCATCCTAAGATATCAACAACAGACCCTGGCCACCTCTGGGTTGCCTAAAGAGGCTCACGTCCTCATCTCAGGTACACGAGATAGGAACCAACAAAATAGCATATCACATATCACAGTATTTCATACATTTTCACATTTTACATATTTCATTTCATCAGAGTCTATTCCATCTGGACATAGACTTTCACAGAAAAGATTTAGGGCCAGAGCCTCTCCAGATGACTCACTCCTAAATCTTGGTGGTCTAACCTTTAAGGTCTCGATCCACACTTCAGAAATCATTCTCATAATTCATCAATTACTACAAGGAGATCCGTTTTGTTTTCCTAGTGTGGTCCTCAGGGGAAACTCATAGTGTTCAGGGAACCTAACTAGATGTTCCATCATTTCACTTATTATTAATCTCTTTTACTCATCTCAAAAGAATTCAAAATGCCATATATCATATCTGTGTATTCTCGCATAACTAGAATAACATGAAATAGATTAAGTTTATCAATAATGACAATGATCAAAGCAAGAAGCACAATGAATCGGTATATTACAACACATGATTATTTTTATCTTCTACAGCATCTCATAGCAATCATCAACAGTGGGCCTTCAGCTAAAGACATAATCTTATTGTCGATCATTTACCCCATCAAGGTTTTATCATCATCAGTGGGCTTTCAGTCCTAGACATAATACCATTATGCAACATTTATCCTTATCAAGATTTCTTAAATGTAAGGAGTGCATATTAAATTCAATTTCAACATAAATCTTATCAGTTCATTATATATCAAAATTCTGAATAAAAATTAGCAGAGGCATTAGAACTAGCAACAATAAAAGCATATAGATATCATGTATCATTACTCATACTCAGAATAGATTTATCATACAACATATGCTTGTTCCATCCAATCTGAATAGATGCCAATAAATTTCATGCATATATATGCATAAGAGTCTTAATTCTCTTCTTCTTTTATTTCACATTCTTCATATGGGGTTCCTAATCAACACATGTTGATTATCATTTGAATTCCATCAAAACATTTCATTCTCATAGTATAAGTATTCTATCAAACAATCACAATACAAGAATACATTCTTATAAATCAATTCGAATGCTTGAACCTCATCTTTTTAATTGAAGTTAACTAAAATTATGTACATTCCTTAATCTCTCATTTGAGATTGTTATTCATTAGCACTAGCTCAACATTTTAGGGTTAGAATTTGTTTCTTAAATTCTTCTACTGATTCTCATCTTTTTCATTCAATTCATATTCATTAATCTCAAGTTCTATCATGTCATGTTCATTAAATTACTGGAACCAATCATTTTTAACTCACTTGATATACAATACTTCTCTATTCATTGATATCTATCAAAGTCAAGTTTTAGTATGATTCATTTCATTTGTCTTAATCCACATGTAATTAAAATAATGGATTAAAGACTTCATCATAATAACTTCATTAGTTTCATCTTTAACTTACCATCACCATCAATACATTTTTTCTTCATATCATTTCTTATATTTAGATAAGTGTACCATGTAATTGACTTCTAATGTCATTCCCATAATCAACAATGATCATTCTTTATTATACTTAAATAAATTCATTAGACTTAGATGATATTCGTAAGACTCATCATATTCAATTGAAGTATTAATACTTTCAACTTCAGTATTTGATCACATTTACAACATCATATACAAGTTCTAGATTTATCACTCATAATCGTATCAATAATAAACTTTTAGGGTTTTCAAAAAGTCATTCCTTAGTTCAACATATCATAAGAATCATATCATTCAATAATCCAATCACGATTCAAGGGTTCATTAGGGTTATTCACAAACATGGAAACCCTAGTTTTCCTTTTCGCATATTTCATTTATCAATCATAAGTATACATTGATTCATTGACTCCTTTGATTCAATTCCTCAACACAAACCATAATCAGGATATGTGGTTACCTCATACTGATCCTTACACATATATTATATTCAATTTATTAACATTCAACAGTACACTTGTATAATATAATCTAGTACAATTCAAATATGATTTTATACATGTTAATTCAATTCCAATCATAAGGCCATTGGGCTGATTTTTAGGCAAAATTTACATGAAATAGTATAGTCATCTACCCATAAGATTACCCATGGATCCTCAATTAATATATTAGAAACTAATCAAGTTCCAATCAATAAGAAATAATCAAAATTAGTAGAATTGGATCCCCCAATATCTTTCTGAAATCAAATCCAATCACATACATATACAAACAAGGTTTTTGATTGTTTTAGCCAGATAGAATTAGGCTTTCAACATGAATACAAAACTTAGGAGGGAGAAAAATATTCACCTCAGCTGCCAATCACCTTAAAAACATAGGTCAACCTCTGAAGTTTTGGAAATCCAATCAAACTCTTGCAAATGAATCCAATTCTTTCTCTTCTCAACTAGGAAACCCTAGAAATTGGGATTAGAAGAGAAAGAGTGAGAAAAAGGGGAGATTTGATGTGATTTCAAATCAAATCAGAGGAGGGATAGAATCTTGACATGTGAGAGAAGATTCACCATGAAATTTTACACAAAGAAGCTAAATTTACTTGATTTCATCATATCTTGGATAGAGAAATCCTAGGTCAACATCTCCACCACTTTCTCTCCTCAAAACCCTAGCTCTCCTCTCTCTCTCAAGAATTTCATTTCTTTGATGGGAATGATGAGTTATGGAAGCTCCTTGTGTGTTAGGTTAGTCATATAGATGAATTGAGGTGCTTAGAATAATTGCAAACATGCCCTTCAATGTATTTTTATTTTACTCAGACTGGTTGGTCAGCTGAGTTATAAACTCGACCGGCACCACATTCTTCAATACTCAAACCTCATTGAAAAATTATGAAACTTTAACTCAATGTTTGAAATTGAGTTTACAAGAAACAATAAATATTTAGATCATATGGAGACCAATAAATAAATAAAATCAAATATTACACTGCTATATTGCAGTTTGTAGCATGGTCGGTCGAGTTTGTCCCTCACAGAACTCGACCGACACCCCTCTCTTTAGAGATCAAAAATCATCCAATTTTTTTTAAAATTTAATATCATGTCTATTATGGAGTTTCTGAACTAAGTTTAATATTTATGTCAATTAGATATACCAATAAAAAGATAAAGTTCAATTACCATACTGCTCTATCAATATGAAAATATGGTACAAACAGGTCAGAACATTCTTCAAAGATTCTGATATTTTTCAATAATGTTAAAATTTGATATCTCCAAATCATATCCAAAATTTAATTAAATCAGAGTTACAGATAAAATACTAAAAATCATTAAGTGAGACATTATACTTATCAAATTATGTATTCATATGTCATCAAAACCCTTATTTGGGTCTATTAGGGTTTCTAAATGTTAACCCTAATTATGTAGATCAAAGTATGATTAAACCTTCTCATTATATTTAAAACGTCAAAACTTAGCTACCATCACTAATAAGGCTTTAAACAATGATAAACTTAGTTAAGCATACAATCATACAAGTAAACCCTAATTAGATAACTAATTTGAAAATGGGTCATTACAAATTCTCCCCTCCTTTTAGGATTTCATCCCAAAATCCAAGAAAAGATATGGAAGAATATCATATCATCTAATCTCCACCTCTCTGGGCATTAAATTATAAATACTTTCATTTTATCTTTCTTTCATATGACATTTTTTGCATTAAATGGATATTTCATCCCTTGTCATCATCATATCTCTCCTTGAGTATTAAAACATTTGAATCACAAATATGAGTAATACATCATTTATCAAGATCTGATTCACATCACCTTTCACATACTTTTTTAATTTAATTATGTATCTCATGGATTAAGATTATGACTCATTCACATATTATCATCCACATTCATCAATTTCCTTCATAAAGAAGATCATTTAGTGTGCATCTTAGTTCATAGCTTTTTCTCACAATTTTAGATTTCATACTCAAATTCAAACTCATTAGATATTGTCTTCATTATACATTACACTTTCATCTTTCTTATATGAAATTTCATGCTTTCCATAGGTTCCATATTGAATTATAAAATCTTTTTCTCTTTGACCATTTTGTCACCATTCTTTTTTATGCATCTTATTATACTACCAAACTATGTTCATCTAGATACTTGGTCAAGGCATCTAGAATAAGTACAGTCGGTAGTTCCATACTATCTTAGCTCAATACCCAAATACTTGACCAGAGTATCTAGATACTGAGTTCAGTTAGTATGCACATAATTCAGGTTATATTCAACGTCTACATTATCATATAGTTTTAGATCCTATTGTCCCTGTAGACTCATCTAACCTAGGATCTGATTCCACATTGTTGGGACCCACTCTTTTGATCAGCATAAATACAACCATTAGGGATAATCCCAAAACCTAAACCCAGATTATGAAATAAAACAATGAATTCTCGACAAAGGCGATTAAACAATATACATAAATCACAAGTAGTTTTTTTCCCTTTTTCTTTCTTCACAAATTCATAAATCAATATCACATCAAGGACATCACATGTATATATTGCAAATCTTATATAACTCCATTAAAATTAGAATCAAATCTTGTTGTCATATGCAGTTCAGTTTACATCAGATACATGTACATTGATGAACAAAATTAATCTACAACCCATCCCGGGAAAGAGAGAGTGCATGGACATTCTAATCTATCTAGATTATGCTATTTATATCTTCTTTGTCACAACCTCTCCCCTGGATAGCATTATACCTAAAAACATATGAAACAAACTCATGAGACTCATATAGAGCCCTAGTTAGTAGATACCTCCCACTCAAGCTAGGTACATGCATCAACATCATATTAAGTATAATAAAATCAATAGAAACATGCAAATTTTGAAAATTCTAGAAGATAGTTCTATCATGAGTCAAATCTAGCTTACAATGGTAATCTAATCCAATAGATACAGTAATCACTTAAACTAATTTTAACTTTGATATAACTTTTTAGAGTATGTCTATGAACAAATCAACAAATACTTCTTAGTTCAAATTAACAACCCTGTTGCATGAAAAATAAGTCAAGTTCTAAGCAGTTTGAATCAATGCATAATAATTACATTATATTTGTGACACTCCACCAGTCGGACCACGAACACATCCTAAAGTTGAAGTACACATAATGCATATCTATAAAACAATACTATCAAATTGCAAGCAATCTGATTCATATTTAGAATGGATATAAATCCCATAATTTATTACTTGTCAAAATGACATATCATAATATGAAATAGAAAATGTCCATAGTAACATGATTACTTTCCACAACAAGAAGCATAATCAACAATGACAAATCATCAAGTAGCAGTACAAGGAATGTAACAAGCATTAAAATCATGTTCTACACAACTTATCATCGTTTATTCATTTGCCCTAAAACTATACGGCTTGTACCTCACCAATTAGAAGTCACCACGCCTGATTCTCGTGTCAAAGACTCACCATCACTATCTTAGAGTTTAGCTAGCCACCCTAAGATATCAACAATAGACCCTAGCCACCTCTAGGTTGCCTAAAGAGGCTCACTTTCTCATTTTGAGTACACGAGATAGGAACCAACAAAATAGTATATCACATATCATAGTATTTCACATATTTTCACATTTCACATATTTCATTTCATCAGAGTCTATTCCATCTGGACATAGATTTTCACAGTAAGGATTTAGGGCCAGAGCCACTCCAGATGACTCACTCCTAAATCCTGGTGGTCTAAACTTTAAGGTCTCGATCCACACTCCAAAAATCCATCTCATTATTCATCGATTACTACAAGGAGATCCGTTTTGTTTCCCCAGCGTGGTCCTGGGGGGAAACTCACAGTGTTCTGGGCACCTAACTAGATGTTCTATCATTTCATTTATTATTAATCTCATTTACTAATCTTAAAAGAATTCAAAATATCATATATCATATTTGTGTATTCTCGCATAACTAGAATAACATGAAACAAATTAAGTTTATCAATAAGGACAATGATCAAAGCAAGAAGCACAATGAATCTGTATATTACAACACATATGCTTATTTCTTTCTTCTACACCATCTCATAGAAATCATCAACAGTGGGCCTTCGGCCACAGACATAATTTTAGTGTCCATTATTTAACCCATCAGGGTTTTATCATCATCATTGGGCTTTCATCCCTAGACATAATCTCATTATGCAACATTTACCCTTATCTGAGTTTCTCAAACGTAAGGAGTGCATACTAAATTCAATTTCAACATAAATCTTATCAGTTCATTGTATATCACAGTTTTGAAAAAAAATTAGCATAGGCATTAGAACTAGCAACAATAAAAGCATATAGATATCATGTATCATTCCTCATACTCAGAATAGATTTATCATACAACATATGCTTGTTCTATACAATCTGAATAGATGCCAATAAATTTCAAGCATATACATGCATAACAGACTTAGTCCTCTTCTTCTTTTATTTCACATTCTTCATATGGGGTTACTAATCAACACATGTTGATTATCATTTGAATTCCATCAAAATAGTTCATTCTCATAGTACAAGTATTCTATCAAACAATCACAATACAAGAATACATTCTTATAAATCAATTCAAATGCTTGAACCTCATCTTTAAATTGAATTAAACTACAATTATGTACATTCCTTAATTACTCATTTTAGATTGTTATTCATTAGCACCATCTAGCTCAATATTTTAGGGTTAGAGTTTGTTTCTTAAATTCTTCTACTAATTCTCATCTTTTTCCTTCAATTCATATTCATTAATCTCAACTTCTCTCATGTCATGTTCATTAAATTACTGGAACCAATCATTTTTAACTTACTTGATATACAATAGTTCTCTTTTCATTGATACCCATCAAAGTCTAGTTTTAGTATGTTTCATTCAATTTGGCTTAAACCACATGTAATTAAAATAAAAGATTAAAGACTTCATCATAATAACTTCATTTTTTTCATCTTTAACTTGCCATCACCATCAATGCATTTTTCTAAATATCATTTCTTATATTTAGATGAGTGTACCATGTCATTGGCTTCTAATGTCATTTCCATAATCAACAATGATCATTATGTATTATACTTAAAAATATGCATTCGACTTAGATGATATTAGTAAGACATCATATTCAATTGAAGTATTAATACTTTCAACTTCAACATTTGATCACATTTACAACATCATATACAAGTTCTATCTTTATCACTCATAATTGTCTTAATAATAAACTTTTAGGGTTTTCAAAAAGTCATTTCGTAGTTCAACATATCATAATAATCATATCATTCAATAATCCAATCATGGTTCAAGGGTTCATTACGGTTATTCACAAATATGGAAACCCTAGTTTTCATTTTCACACATTTCATTCATCAATCATAAGTATACATTTATTCATTGACTCATTTGATTCACTTCCTCAACACAAATCCTAACCGGGATATGTGGTCACCTCATACTGATCCTTACACATATATTATATTCAATTCCATTAACATTCAACAATGCACTTGTATAATACAATCTAGTCCAATTCAAATATGATTTTATACATGTTAATTCAATTCCAAGCATATCGGCCATTGGGATGATTTTTAGGCAAAATATACATGAAATATCATATTAATATACCCATAAGATTACACATGGATCCTCAATAAATATATCAGGGACTAATCAAGTTTCAATCAATGAGAAATAATTAAAATCAGTAGAATTTGATCCCCCAATATTTTTCTGAAATCAAATCCAATCACATACATATACAAATAAGGTTTCTGATTGTTTTAGCCAGATAGAATTAGGCTTTAAACATGGATACAAAGCTTAGGAAGGATAAAACACTCACCTCAGGTGTCAAGAACCTTAAAAACGTAGGTCGACTTCTAAATTTTTGGAAACCCAATCAAACTCTCACAAATGAATCCAATTCTTTCTCATCTCAACCCGAAAACCCTAGAAATGGGGATTAGAAGAGAAAGAGTGAGAAAAGGGGGAAATTTGGTGTGATTTCAAATCAAATTAGAGGAGTGATGTAATCTTGACATGTGAGAGAAGATTCACCATGAAATGCTATACAAAGAACCTAATTTACTTGATTTCATCATATCTTGGATAGAGAAACCCAAGGTCAACATCTCCACCACTTTCTCTTCCCAAAACCCTAGCTCTCCTCTCTCTCTCTCTCTCAAGAATTTCATTTCTTTGACAGGAATGACGAGTTATGAGACCTCCTTGTGTGTTAGGTTAGTCATATAGATGAATTGAGGTGCTTAGAACAATTGCAAACAAGCCCTTCAATGTATTTTTATTTTGCTCAGACTGGTTGGTCGGCTAAGTTATAAACTCGACCGACACCACATTTTCAAAACTCAAACCTCATCTAAAAATTATAAAACTTTAACCCAATGTCTAAAATTGAGTTTTTTAAGAAATAGTAAAAAAATGTGAATCATTTGGAGTTACTAATAAATAACTAAAAATCAAATACTACACTACTATATTGCAGACTACAACATGGTCGGTCGAGTTTGTCCTTCACAAAACTCGAACGACACCCCTCTCTATAGAGATCAAACATCATCCAATTTTTTTTAAAATTTAATATCATGTCTATAATGAAGTTTCCCAAATAAATTTAAAATTTTATATCAATTAGATATACCAATAAAAAGATAAAATTCAATTACCATACTGCTATATCAATCTAAAAATATGGTCGGTCGAGTTTGAAACTCGACTGACAAATTGGTAATAACATTCTTAAAAAATTCTGATGTTTTTCAATAATGTTAAAATTTGAGATATCCAAATCATATCCAAATTTAATCAAATTAGAGTTACATCTAAAATACTAAAAATCATTTAGTGAGACATTGTACTTATAAAATTATGTATTCATATGTCATCAAAACCCTTATTTGGGCCGATTAGGGTTTCCAAATGTTAACCCTAATTATGTGGATCAAAGTATGATTAACCTTCTCATTATATTTAAACCATCAAAACTTAGCTATCATCACTAATAAAGCTTTAAACAATGATCAACTTAGTTAAGCATACAATCATCAAAGTAAACCCTAATTAGATAACTAATTTGAAAATGGGTCATTACAAATTCTCCCCTCCTTTTAGAATTTCATCTTCAAATCCAAGAAAAGATATGGAATAATATCATATCTGCTAATCGTTCACCTCTCTGGGCATCAAATTATAAATACTTTCATTTTATCTTTCTTTCATATGACATTTTTTTGCATTAAATGGATATTTCATTGATTGTCATCATCATATCTCTCCTTGAGTATTATAAACATTTGAATCACAAATATTAGTAATACATCATTTATCAAGATCTAATTCATATCACCTTTCACATCTATTTTTTTTAATTTAATTATGTATCTCATGGATTAAGATTATGACTCATTCACATATTATCATCCGCATTCATCAATTTCCTTTATTAAGAAGATCATTTAGTGTGCATCTTAGTTCATAGCTTTTTATCTCAATTTCAAATTTCACTCAATTTCAAATTTCATACTCAAATTCAAACGGATTAGAGATGTCTTCATAATCCATTAATCTTTCATCATTTTTATATGAAATTTCATGCTTTCCATAGGTTCCATATTGAATTATAAAATCCTTTTCTCTTTCACCATTTATCACCATTATTTTTTATGCATCTTATTATACTACCAAACTTTGTTCATCAAGATACTTGGTCAGGGTATCTAGAAGAAGTACAGTCGGTAGTTCCATACTAGCTTATCTCAATGCCCAAATACTTGACCAGACTATCTGGATACTGAGTTCAGTCAGTGTGCACATAATTCAGGTTATATTCAAAATCTACATTATCATATAATTCTGGATCTTGTTGTCCATGTAGACTCATCTAACCTAGGATCTCATACCACATTGTCGGGACCCACTCTTTTGATCAGCATAAATACCAACCATTAGGGATAATCCCAAAATCTAAACCCAGATTATGAAATAAAATATTGAATTCTTGACAAAGGCGATTAAACAATATATGGAAATCACAGGTAATTTTTTTCCCTTTTTCCTTCTTCACAAATTCATAAATCAATGTCATATCAAGGACATCACATTTATATATCACAAATATCATTCAAATCCGTTAAAACTAGAATCAAATCGTGTTTTCGTATGCGGTTCAGTTTACATCAGATACATGGACATTGATGAACAAACTTAATCTACAACCCATCCCGGGGAAGAGAGAGTATAGGGACATTCTAATCTATCTAAATTATGTTATTTATATCTTCTTTGTCACGACCTCTCCGTTGGATAGAATTATACCTAAAAACATTTGAAACAACCTCATGAGATTCATATAGACCCCAGTGAGTGGATACCTCCCACTCAAGCTAGGTACCTGCATCAGCATCGGATGAAGTATAAAAAATTTAACAGAAACATGCATATATTGAAAAGTCTAGCAGATAGTTCTATCATGAGTTAAATCTAACTTATAATGGTAATCTAATCCAATAGATACATTAACAAAAATTAGCATAGGCATTAGAACTAGCAATAATAAAATCATATAGATATCATGTATTATTCCTCATACTCAAAATAAATTTATCATACAACATATGCTTGTTCCATCCAATCTGAATAGATGCCAATAAATTTTGTGCATATACATGCATAACAGACTTAGTTCTCTTCTTCTTTTATTTCACATTCTTCATATGGGGTTACTAATCAACACATGTTCATTATGATTTGAATTCCATCAAAACATTTCATTCTCATAGTACAAGTATTCTATCAAACAATCACAATACAAGAATACATTCTTGTAAATTAATTCAAATGCTTGAACCTCATCTTTTAATTCAATTAAACTACAATTATGTATATTCATTAATCCCTCATTTGAGATTGTTATTCATTAGCATCATTTATCTCAACATTTTAGGGTTAGAGTTTGTTTCTTAAATTCATCTACTAATTCTCATCTTTTTCCTTCAATTCATATTCATTAATCTCAACTTCTCTCATGTCATGTTCATTAAATTACTGGAACCAATCATTTTTAACTCACTTGATATACAATAATTCTCTTTTCATTGATATACATCAAAGTCTAGTTTTAGTATATTTCATTCAATTTGGTTTAAGCCACATGTAATTAAAACAAAGGATTAAAGACTTCATCATAACAACTTCATTAGTTTCATCTTTAACTTGCCATCACCATCAATACATTTTTTCTTCATATCATTTCTTATGTTTAGATAAGTGTACCATGTCATTGACTTTTAATGTTATTTAATAATCAACAATGATCATTCTTTATTATACTTAAACCAATGCATTAGACTTAGATGATATTAGTAAGACTCATCATATTCAATTGAAGTATTAATACTTTCAACTTCAGCATTTGATCACATTTACAACATCATATACAAGTTCTAGATTTATCGCTCATAATCATCTTAATAATAAACTTTTAGGGCTTTCAAAAAGTCATTCCTTAGTTAAACATATCATATGAATCATATCATTCAATAATCTAATCATGATTCAAGGGTTCATTAAGATTATTCACAAACATGGAAACCCTAGTTTCCATTTTCACACATTTCATTCATCAATCCTAAGTATACATTGATTCATTGACTCATTTGATTCACTTCTTCAACACAAACCCTAATCAGGATATGTGGTCACCTCATATTGATCCTTACACATATATTATATTCAATTCCTTTAACATTCAACATTACACTTGTATAATACAATCTAGTATAATTCAAATATGATTTTATACATGTAGCATAGTCATCTACCCATAAGGTTACCCATGGATCATCAATCAATATATCAGGAACTAATCAAGTTCCAATCAATGAGAAATAATCAAAATCAGTAGAATTAGATTCCCATCTCTTTCCCAAATCAAATCCAATCACATACATATACAAACAAGATTTTTGATTATTTTAGCCAGATAGAATTAGAATTTCAACATGAATAAAAAGCTTAAGAGGGAGAAAAACAATCACCTCAGGTTCCAAACACCTTAAAAATGTAGGTCAACCTCTAAAGTTTTGGAAACCCAATTAAACTCTCCCAAATGAATCCAATTCTTTCTCCTCTCAACTTAGAAACCCTAGAAATTGGAATTAGAAGAAAAAGAGTGAGAAAAGGGGGAGATTTGATTATATTTCAAATCAAATCAGAGGAGGGACGGAATCTTGACATGTGAGAGAAGATTCACTATGAAATGATAAACAAAGAAGCTAAATTTACTTGATTTCATCATATCTTAGATAGAGAAACCCTAGGTCAACATCTCCACCACTTTCTCTTCTCAAAACCCTAGCTCTCCTCTCTCTCAAGAATTTCATTTCTTTGGTAGGAATGACAAGTTATGAGAGCTCCTTGTGTGTTAGGTTAGTCATATAGATGAATTGAGGTGCTTAGAACAATTGCAAACAAGCCCTTCAATGTATTTTTATTTTTCTTAGACTGGTTGGTCGGCTGAGTTATAAACTCGAACAACACCGCACTTTTCAAAACTCAAACCCTCATCCAAAAATTATGAAATTTAAACAAATATCTAAAATTTAGTTTATAAGAAACAATAAAAAATTTAGATCATTTAGAGTTACCAATAAATAACTAAAAATCAAATACTACACTGATATATTACAGTCTGCAGCATGGTTGGTCGAGTTTGTCCTTCACAGAACTCAACAGACACCCCTCTCTGTAGAGATCAAACATCATCCAAAAATTTTGAAAATTTAATATAATGTCTATAATGGAGTTTTCCAACTACATTTAAAATTTTATATCAATTAGATATACCAATAAAAAGGTATAATTCAATTACCATACTGCTATATCAATATGAAAATATGGTCGGTTGAGTTTGAAACTCGTCCAACAAACATTTCAGAACATTCTTCAAAAATTCTGATATTTTCCAGTAATGTTAAAATTTGATATATACAAATAATAAAAATATTTTAATTAAATCATAGTTACACATAAAATACTAAAAATAATTTAGTGAGACACTATACTTAGGAAATTATGTATTCATATGTCATCAAAACCCTTATTTGGGCCGATTAGGGTTTCCAAATGTTAACCCTAATTATGTGGATCAAAGTATGATTAAACCTTCTCATTATATTTAAAACATCAAAACTTAGCTACCATCACTAATAAAGCTTTAAAAAATGATCAACTTAGTTAAGCATACAATAATCAAAGTAAACCCTAATTAGATAACTAATTTGAAAATGGGTCATTTCATTTACTATCTCCAGTAAAAATGTTAATAAAACCCACATGATTTTCTTCTCTTAGTGCAACTAATGTACAACATTTTTTCCAAAGATAGTAATATGAAGATGAAATTTCATGTGCTTATTCATATTCTTTTGATATTTTAAGCATGTTCTGGTCATCAAGATTCTTATTGTAAATGACTTTTTTATGAGACATTGACATTGATTTATATGAGATCTCTATTGATGAAAGGATCTTCTTATGGTAATTTCACAATGAGTATTATATCATTAACCAATGAATCTGTTTTGGCTTTTCTATGATATTTATATGTCAAAAGGAATAGTAAAAGTTAAAATTAGTAAAACATTGATTTGGACCTCTTTTATGTTACACTAGAAAAAATATTGACACATACATAGGGTTCCACTTGATCTTACATAAATATCGTTCACTTATATTTCAGTAGCTAAGAAATCAGTATATGTTTATTCTTGATGTAAGGCACCCACTACTCAAATTTTGTAGCACACAATGCCATAAAATAAGTAGCACATTTGAACTGTATAACAATTCAATAGAATAATAGCATACATGGAAAAATATTACAAACTACAAAATTTGAAATTTATTATATATTTGATCCTACTCTGATGTTTCCCCTAGTTGCCGCTGTCGTGGGCGAGAAGCCGACTGGGAAGGCGCCGGCAGTCAGCCGGTCATCACCTCCAGATCTAACAAAGCAGATTGTGACTGAGAGTGTGGTTCCTACTGATGAATCTACTTCACTCGTTGCTGCCTCTTCCACTAATGCATCTACAGTCAATGTTCCGCTATAGTGGGAAGCTTTGAAGCCAATCTCTCCTGGGGGTGCATCAAATCTGCGCTAGGTCGATGTCTCTACTGTTGACGGAAAGATCATCTACCCTAGTAAAGAATCGGAAGAGAATGCTATTAGATGGGGTAAATGTCTTCTTGGTTATATTCTTGACTTCTGGCCAGATACTCACCGTCTGTCTAACCACTTCTACAATGCCTGGAGTACTCACAAGTGCTTTGAAGTATTTGATAGAGGTGAAGGCTTCTTTCTGGTCCGATTTGATAATGTCGATGACCTTAATGGAGTTCTTAATGGCGATTGGTATGTCCTTGGTAGACCGGTTATCCTTAAGAAATGGAGCCCTGGAGATCAACAGATTAGATCGATTCTTACTGAGGTTCCTGTTTGGGTTGATATCATTAATCTTCCCATGGAGTTATGGGATTCGAGAACATTCAATAGTATTGGGTCCATCCTGGGCCTTCCTGTTAAGATGGACGAAGCTACTCTGAACCTGAAGTGTCTGGATGTGGCTAGGATACAAGTTCTCATGAATAAAGAGGCCGTCTACTCGAAGAGCTTGACTCTGAGGAGCGATAAGAGGATTGAGCATACTGTTCTTATGGCATATGAATGGATTCCACACAGGTGCTTCTTCTGTGGTTTTCTAGGACACGACGACTGTTATAACACCAACACTAAGAAGAAACTGAGCTCTAAAGTCATAACGAATCCAAAGAAAGTTTGGGAAATCAAAAAAACTAAGGGAGCTCCTTTGTTTGAAGTTATTCCTGCTACAACACTGGTGGAAAATTTTGACTTCTTCATTGAAGAAATTACTGATGAAGCTGAGATACAACGGGCCAGGATGGCTGGAAATTCCCAAGGACCTATTGTGGAAGATGTCCTCCTTTCTATTGTTGTTAATGCTGGGCATGAGGCGGCTAGTTCTTCTTCTATTAGTAAAGGGGGTTCTGTTCCATCAACCCCAAGCGTCATACATACTTTTGACATGGCTTCCCCTGATAGTTCCATCATTAGCAAAGTGCATATTGATCCAAGTGACAGGAGAAGAAATATTTTCCCTCCTAAATTTCAATCAAACCAATACTTGGGAATTCAATACAACCCTATAGGTTCTGAGCTATCTCCTACTCTTGTTCAAGTTGAAGAAGGTCACATCAGTTCTAGCGAAGCTGAGGCTGCCAGCATAACAACCCATGTTGATAAATGATTCCCCCCCTTTCTATCTCTTCCTGGAACGTTCGTGGTATAAATAACAAGATCTAGGAAGTTCAGGAAGAGATTAGGAGGGATAACAACAACATTGTTATCCTCCTTGAGACTAAGATTAGACCCCAAAAAATCAGTTCCTTTGTTAATAAGTTTTTCTCTGAATATAGGTGGATTTCGAATCTTTCCTCTCATGTTCTTGGTAGAGTTGTAGTTTTATGGAAAGATCTTGATGGTGATATTACTAATATTGATGAAAATGATCAAGTCATTCATATGAGAATCAGTTTTGAGCAATCTCACTTCTTTCTTTCTGCTGTTTATGGCCACAATCCTGATAATGATAGAGTTAGATTATGGTCTTCCATAAGATCTTTCAGCTCTATAGTTGATTCTTCTTGGCTCATTATGGGGGATTTTAACTATGTGCGAAAAGTTGATGAAAGGATTAGTAAATCTCTACCTACAAGTAAATCAATGGATGATTTTAATGAGTGTGCTTTGAATTCTAATCTTTTTGAAATGAGTCTTCAAGGTCTAGTTTTTACTTGGGATAACATACAAGAGGGAGATAAATTTGTCATGTCTAAGATTGATAGAGTTCTTCATAATGCTGACTTCATTTATGAGAATCATGATTATTCTGGTGAGGTGATTTCCAGCATCATTAGTGATCATCGGAAGCTTGTTGTTAAGATTGGTAATCCTAGGAAAGTTAAAGCTCCTTTCCATTTTATCAACGCCTGGGATGATCATAAGGATTTTTATACCATTGTCAAAGAGACTTGGGTCACTGATATCCCTGGTTATGTCATGTTCAAATTGTATAGGAAACTTGATTTACTTAAGAAAAGATTTATCAGCTGGAATAGTCTTGTCTTTGGTGATGTCAATGATAATTTCAAGATTGCTAAACTCCAAGCCATTAAAGCTCAAGAAGAGGCTGATGACAATCCCATGAATGAGGATTTGAGAAGGATTGCTAAGAATCTTAGATCTGAAGTGAATAAACAAGCTGCTATCCGAGAATCTTTCTATAGACAGAAGTCGAGGGTTCAGTGGCTTAAAGAAGGAGATTCCAACACTTCCTTTTTCTATTCTTCCATGAAGGTTAGAAGGAATTCTAATTCCATTAAGAAGTTGGACATTGATGGTTTCGTTTCACATGATTATGATGCAATTAAGTCTGCAATTACTGATTTCTATACAAGGTTATTTAATGACAACTCCTCCTTGAATGGCTATTGGCGTGGTGAATGGAATGGTAAAACTATCTCTCTTCAACAAAAAAACTTTCTTATTTCTAGAGTTTCTAGAAAAGAAATTAAGGATGTTGTCAAAGATATCAAAGAAGATAAGGCCCCAGGCCCATACAATTTTAATGGCCTCTTTTATAGGAAAGCCTGGGACATCATTGGTGATGATGTCTGTGATGCTGTCTTTGAGTTTTTTGAAAATTGCAATATGCTTAAAGAAGCTAACCGTACCTTCTCGACTCTCATTTCTAAGGGTGGTGACTCCACTAATATTAAGAATTGGAGACCCATAGCTTTGTGCAATGTTTTCTTCAAAATTATTTCTAAAATCCTTGCCAATAGACTTCAAAGCGTCCTTCCTTCTATCATATATTTCTCTCAGTGTGCTTTTATCAAAGGTAGGAGCATCCGAGATGCTATCTTGCTCACCAATGAAATACTTAGTGATTTCAAAAAATCTAACTCTCCTGATAGAATGTGCATTCAAGCTGATATCTCTAAAGCTTATGATTCTCTTAATTGGACCTTTTTGTTCTCTGTTATGTATCGTATGGGATTTCCTCCTATCTGGATTAATTGGATAAGTGAGATTTTCTCTACTGCTTCTTATCAAGTTCTCATCAATGGTGAACCCTCGAATGTTATCAAACCTTCGAATGGTGTTAGGCAAGGGGATCCTATTGCTCCATACCTTTTTGTCATTGGTATGTAGGGTATTTCTGAGCTTCTCAAAAAGGTTGTTCAAGATAGTATTGTTAGTCCTATTGCTGCTTCTAAAGACTTGAGCATTTCCCACCTCATCTTTGCAGATGACCTGATGATCTTTTCTAAGGCTAGTGTTGTTGATGCCAAAGCTATTAGATCTATCCTTGATTCTTTTGCTGAGGTTTCTGGTCTTCGTGTCAATTATGGGAAGAGTTCTACTATTTTCAGTAAGAATGTTGACAGAAATCCGATCATTGATATTACTGGTATAAAGGAAAGCTATTTTCCTTCGAAGTATCTTGGTCTTCCTTTGTTATTTGGTAAACTGTCTAAAAGACTTTGTGGTTCTTTGGTGGATAAGATTAAGTTGAGGTTGGACTCTTGGAAGTCTAAACTCCTTTCTATGGCTGCTAGACTGGAGCTCATCAAATCTACTCTCTCCAATATGCACCTATACTGGGTCTTTTCTTTTCCTATTCCAAGTTCTACTTTGGATCAGATTGATAAACTGTGTAGAGATTTTCTCTGGGGTGAAACTAATTCCAAGAGGAACCTTCATCTCCTTAAGTGGGATAAGGTTACTGAACCTAAGAAATATGGAGGTTTGGGCATAAAGAAACTAAAGGACGTATCTAAAGCTTGCCTTATCATCAATTCTTGGAATATTGCTTGTAAGAAAGACACCCTTTGGGTAAAGTGGATTAATGAAAAATATTTGAAGAAGGCTTCTTATTGGACTATTAATGAATCTTCTAATCATTCGTGGATGTTTAACAATCTTATTCGAGTCAGAGATTATATTCTGAAGTATGTTAGCTTTGATATTGGTGATGGTAGTCTCATTTCTATTTGGCATGATCCCTGGTGCAAATCTAATTTCCTTTCTTATTATGTTGGCAGAGATTGTATTGTTAGGTCTGGTATCGCCTTACATGCCAAGCTGAATCATATCATTGCTGAGGGGAAATGGGTTATGCCTAGACCCAGTAATAGGGGTCAAGTTGACATTTTTGATGTGGTTAACTCTGTACCTATTAGACATGGACATAAAGACTCTATTTCTTTTGCTAGCCTCAAGTTGGTTAATCTTCATGGTGTTTGGGATACCATCAGAATTAAGCTGGATGGTATTCTTAATTTTGATTGGATTTGGAGGATTAAGACTCATAAACGATCTAGTCTTCATTTATGGAAGGATAGACACAATAAGATTCCCACCTCAGATTACTCTAGGAGAAGGGGCCTCTGCCTTGCTTCTATTTGCTTTCTGTGCTATAATGCCTATGAGGATACCAATCATATCCTCTTTAGTTGTAGTTTTACTGAGAAGATCTGGGACTTTTTCAATACGACTATGCCTAATAACTGGAATGCAGCTGAAGTTATCTCTGATCCCAAAAAGTCTTTCCTGATGAGCCTTATTTTTTATCACTGCTGGGTTGAAAGAAACAGTCGAGTTCATGATGATATAGCAAGGTCCCCTGATCTGACTTCTAAAGTCATTAATGATGAGCTTCTTGCCTTCTTTCCTGCTAGAGACTAAGCTGCCTGCTTTCTTATCTGGTTTTGTGCTTGGTTTTAACTTTCATCTGCCCTGGATTTCTGCCTTATCTGCAACTGCATATAGCTGTTGCTGTTTAGCTATTTTTTGGATCTGTTGTGTTGGCTGGGCTTCTTGCCTGTTCTGTTTTTGGCTAGTCTCACATGTGTTGTGCTGGCTGCTGAAGTATCCTTCTGCTGTGTCTATTTCTATCATGTTGAAGACTTTATCAGATGGCTTGTTATCATATCTGCTGTGCTGGCTGAAGATGTCTGTTTATGGTTGCTGCTATGTGCTGAAGATGTCTGTTTATGGTTGTTGTTGTTGGAGAGCCCTGTTGGTTTTGAGCTTCTGCTACACCTTTTGAGGGTAGTTCCACTATGATGGTTCTCTGATTGCTATGATTATAGATTGTTCTGTTGGTTCTTGGACCTCAAGTCCATCTTTGCTTCAGGGCCTGCTCTTCTCTTACATTTGTACATGATGTATAGAACCTTTTCTTTCTTTTCAGTTGGTTCTTAATTGGGACCAGCATGTTCTGTAACTACTACAAACAAAAATACAAAAAAAGCAACAGAAGTTTTACCGACCAAAAAAAAAATATATATATATATATATATATATACAAAATATCATTATAAGTATTATCTAACATGTTAATAAATCTAATGATATACAACATTGTTTGAGAAACATTTTAAATATTTTTATTTTTTGTATATTTTGATCCACAAATATATTGTATTAATCAAACTTCATTGAGAAACACCTATGACGAGTTATGGTATCTAAAAACTATAAAACAATTTGTAGTATATATTTTAAAAATGATAAAATGCAATACACATATTCTACATGAAGTAAAAGTTGATTCCTATAATTTGTAGGGAAAATCCAATATATGTAGTTAAAGTGGCTCACAATTTTTTTGTAATATTATATATATATATATATATATATATATATATATATATATATATATATATATATTTATATATATGTGTGTGTGTGTGTGCGTGTGTGTGTGTATTGACCTACTATTAGGAAATGCATAATTATAAGGGATACATAAATTATTGAATGTGATTTACATAAACTACATTTTTTATTGTGTTATAAGGAATTTTCTTCAAATATGTTATATATAAAATAATAGAGGTGTTTTTTCACCTTTGACATGTTTCAATAAAGAGATTTCATTGTAACAGAAAACTTCTTAATGGATATTCAATATTTATTTAACAAACTCATCTTATTGCCTCAATTATGTAATATATAGATTTAATATTTTCACCTTAAACCAGACACAATACTTATGAATATATTGATAACTGAACTAAAAATACAATGCGACATAGAGTTCAAAATCATTCTATATAATAATCACACACAAGAACCAATTACAATTTTGATATTTATAATTATCAGAAACTATATAATTGTATAACAATTTATCTTTCATAAATCAGCATGCAAGAGGATAGAGAGTTCAAATTTCATATGGTGTATATGTTGGAACGTGTGAAAATGACTAACTTTTTTGGCGGTTCACTTTAAAACATAAAAAATTATTATAACACATGGTAAGATAATAATATTTCAAATATTAATAATTGTTGGTTTCACTTATGATTATATATCTTACTAAAATTCAATATGGTGATATCTACTAACTTTCGCAATGCGAAATGATAAATACTGAGTTTCATGTATGTTGTTTTAATGAAGTCACTACAAAAAATTATAGGAAAATACATATATAAATATTAGATGCTACTACATATAGCTGATCTAGATAACATTATTTTTATTTGAGATATGACATGTAATTTTGTATGTTAGTAGTGGTGTACTTTGTATATCATTTAGACGATAGTTATGGCTTTTGTAAGTTTGAATGGAAAATCAAATGTTATAACCTTCATAATTTGGTTAAACATTTACTTTAAACCGGAAGTCATGGTGTTCCTTGAGCAGTTTTTCATGATTGATTTAAAGTAAATATTGGAACTTAAGTTCCATGACTTCCGGTGAGTTACAGACTTATATACAAAATATAGTTCCTGAGTTCTCTATTAAAAAGAGCGAAAAATGAGTTCCGGAGCAACTAATAACATTTCTTATACAATTATATTCTTCATTCATTATAAGTGACAAATGATATCATACACTATAGTCGTATTATGTAAAATATTTTGCACTATGTCCACTATTATCAATACGATGTAGAAAATAAAAATTGCAAACATCATAAAAAAATACCGCATCATGTGAAAACAATGTGATTTATGTAATATATTTTTATTCTTCATGTTTAAACAATATGATGTGAAAAATAATAATTAAAAGTTCCCTAAAAATAATGTAAAAATTAATATTCTACATAAATAACGATGGACTAAAACTTATGTTTACAAGTACATGAAATATGGATAGTATTACTATACTTTGTATACACAACATAAAATAAAATTATTGTGATGTGATTTAATCATAATATTTTTGTTAAGACTATAACTATACCATATTAAAATATTTTTCAAATGAAAAATATCTACACGATAACCACTTGTTGTGGTTATTATGATTTAAGAATATTATGTTTTTTCATGAATATGATTTTTTTATGCCTTTGCCATCCCCACTTATTTATATTACACAATAAAAAATTAACAACATTTTTAATGATTTCCATATTAACACTTACGACAAACCAATCACATGGAAGTGAATGTAGCTTAAGTTTTGGAAACTGAACTGGAGTTCCCAGAAAATGAGTTCCACAGAACTCACGAGTTACACCAAATCAATAGGAGCCTATTTGGATCAAAGACTTATTTGAAGGTTAATGGTGAAGAAGAGGAATTATGTTACAATGTATACGGTAAGACTTTTGGAAACACATGAATGTGCGTAAAGACACGTAATCATGTTTGACAATAAATGACATATTTTGACAATAAAATAAAGATGAATCAAGTAACCACAACTGTTTTATGGAGAGAAGATAAACAAAAATCATATGAGACACCAACCGGCTAAAGAAGTAGTGTATTGTGAAGTACGATTGGATATTATAGTTGTTATTTTGTAAACAGAAAAAAAGAGTTGATAAATGCATTTCTGTTTGACAATATATGTGACGCATCCATCATAAAGAAAGTGGTTAATACGACATTAACAATCATATGAGGATTAAAAAGATTACTACTTAGTTAGAATAAGATATACATGCCATATAAGATATCTATTGTACAATTGTCAGCAATTATCTTCCACATGTTGTAATACAAAATAGTTTTGGCAGTAAATTATTAGAATTGATATTAATTAAATGGTATTTATTAAATATTTATTCATTATGTTTTCATACTAATTTTTTTCATAGTAATATTCCTTGGTTTTTATGCATAATGTTCTATCTATGTATTAATATCATTTTCAGATACATGTTATCCATCATTGATTGTTTGTATACATATATTTATATGCATTATTTAATTTTTGAAGATAAAAAGGGGTTCTTTCTCTCTTTTTGTTTCTCACTTTAGGAATTTAATAATTGCAATGAATTAGTAACATAATCAACTGGGATCATTTTGTATGTGATCGTTTCCAAAATATGATATCACTATATAGTCTATGCTTGTAAATGCATGTGCTAAGCACACGACATTCATAGATAAACGCATGAAATGTCAAAACTATTTTGATTAAAATAAATTACTTTCAAATATGACACTAATATATAATTTAGGAAAGGAGAATATATTATATTCCAATTGAAGAAATGTTATCAAAGATATACTGTGAATATCTATTAAAAGATCAATCATTTTGTTAATCTAATTTTCAGTTTGAAAATTAATTTATTAGGGTATTTTGTAATTTGTATACTTAACCAACAACACATACTTACATTTACCATCTACCACAATATAGTTTCCTTTTCTTTTTTGGATACATATAGAATATTGTATCTTTCCCTTATCACCAAGTATTCATGAACTACGTTCATTATATTTTTATGTACATTTGTGACATTCTATCAGATCTTTCAATATATTTCCTCTTATGATTTTGTATTTTCTTTTTATTTTCGCTAATTTTGTGCAAAAGAATTTGTATGTGAGCATAATTATGCATAATATTCTGATTCGGGTATATAAAATATGCAATATGGAAGATGTAATATTTCTAATAGTTATGTGGATGCAATTATAAAAACAAACACATTTGCACGACCTACAAAATATGTCCAAACTTAACGCTTATATTTACCAACTATCCTACACCATAGCTAGTCTTAGAAATATTCTCACCATGTAGAAACTATATATATTATATGATCGCATGTTAAGGATAATTCAAGGTGGGATTTTTTTTAAATATGAAAAATTGAATATCAGATAATTAAAAAAATAAAATATCTTAATGGTCATTTGATGCGTGTTTACTACATGAATGAAACACAAGTGCATATATTAATTCAATATAAACCAATGAGGCCCGAGTGTCAAACTTCGGTAAGCGCATCTAGAGACTACTACTAACTATGATTCGATCAGCTAGACCTAGTAAAAAGGTGATTGCTTGATTTATTAACTAAATGTAAGTATTAAAACTAAATAAATGAATTCATTATCACAAATATAATGGATTCCTTAGGAATGTGGTTTTACCACAGTTCACACTACAATTAATATCTTTCATCAAATTTTATTTCTCCTAACCCTAGACCAAGGTGTTAGATCAAATGGGCTCTAGAGGGGGGTGAATAGAGCTACAAACACTTGTACAAAATTTGTTAGACCTTCAAGTTACTTCAAATAGGCACAGTTGTAAAAAAAGTGAATTTTATGACAATCTAAACATGCATAGCAAGGATGAGAGAGATTGAAATAAGTACTTGAACAAGTTGTTTAGAGTGGTTCCACTCTCAAAACTAGGAGAGTGTCAGTCTACTACCTAGAGAGGTCAAGCTCTAGGATTTTGCAAGCTCTGTATAATTATATTCCACTGTAATATATACAATTGACCTTCCTTTTCTCAGAAAAGGATACCCAACTTCCCTTTAAGGTTAAGGGAGCCAACAACATTACAACCAAGGTCTTACCTATCCAAGAGCTAGAGTCTTCTACCTCACTAAGGTCTTACCCACTCTTACAAGCAGCTGGACACCATCACCAAGGAGATCCCCTCATTGCACCGAGTCTTCCGCCTTGAAGGATTTACCCACTCCACTCTTGGATCTTCAGCCTTGTCCTCCTTCACTCGGACAAGCTTTTTGCATCTTCTTCTATATCTTGAAAAAGCTTGCACCTTCTCCTCAACTTGGAGAAGCTTTCATCAACTTGATCTTTAAGAAAGGGATTGGGGAAAGAGAAGCATTAAGATCTTTACAAGTATACAATAGAGTAGCTCTCTCACACAGATCCTATCTCACTCATATGGATGTTTTGTATAAACAAGAGAGGGAAAGGGGCTCATGTGGACTAGATATACTCAACTATAGCTAGGAGATTGGATAGAATCAAGGAGGAACCTTGGAATGAACTTCTAGAGGTCCTATTTATAGTTGGGGTGTCCACTAGAGGGTATGAATACTTAAGAACATTTTCTAGTTGTTTGGGTGTTGCAGCGGATATAATTTTGAATTCTGTAACACTTTAACAGTTATAATCACTTTTTTACGTAATATGTACAATGCAGTAGATCGAGTTTTAATAAAGGTAACTCGACCGATTGTACTATGTGACAAAGCCAATTTGAAGAATCGGTCAAGTTTCTCCTGTGTGAAACTCGATCGGTCGCTTGAAATCATTTTTTTCAGTGTAGGGATCGGTCTAGATCTATGTATAGAAAACTCAACCGAACCTAGACATTCTCAAAATCCATCAAGGGATCAGTCGAGTTTGTATCTCAATCGATAAATAGCATGTAGCAAATTTTGGAAATGCCTTTTGAGTGATCAAATGTTCAAATTAAGGATCCCTTTTTTCTCATATTGGTTACAAGTCGTATCACGAATAAAAATGACTACAAAAATTATCTAAGGTGATTTGAAGTGTTTTCCACAAAAGTGCATTTGCATTGCATTTGACGTAAGCTAGAACAAGATAGGACTTGATAGAATTGATCCTTTTCATGAGTTTAATACCTGAAATCAATCTCAAACAATGATAATAGATACATATAGAATGGTTAACTAATTATCAAAATATGGATGATGTATAATTCTCAAGTTAACATTCTCCCTCTTTTTGACAATGATAAACTTTCCTCAGCATATTGAAAAGAATATGAAAATAAAACTTTTACCTTTGAGAAAGGATGTGAAAGTTAAACCATTATGTTGTGAATTTCAAGGGGATACATGGTTGAGTAATGTGAATTTCTCCATCAAAAAATCATGCTTACTCCTACAATCATGGTTAGTATTTCCACAAAAAACTATATCACATATATATCTACATGGTCCTCTAGAAAGTCACATGATATTTCATGTACTAGATAAGAAAAGGATCATATAAGCAATACAATCAATATGGTTGAGCTTACACATCTCCCCCTTTTGGCATTATCAAAAAGATAGAGGGGGTAGAAGAGCTAAAAATGCAGGTCTTCTCTACAAGCACAAGCTAAACAAGCGACCACATATAGCACACACCAAGCATATACAAAACAAAGAGAACCAAGAAATCTAGAGTCATATTCAAAATATGGGATAACATAATGAGAACTCACAAGGTATAGTCAACCAAAGAGTTATGGTACATGATATTTAGATTACAACACTAATCATGTCCTCTTAAAATATGAACTAAACCAACAAAAAAATGATGAGATGAAAAATAGTATGCCTCAGATACACAGTGCACAAATGTCTAATACATGATAGTCTACAAAAAAAGATATATATGAGCACACTAAAGACTATAGAAGTAAACATCTACAACATACAATTCATCAACTATGCCCTCATCTTCCTCATCCTCATGTTGATAGTCCTCGACATCATCACATGGTGCAGCAGAGGAAGTAGTGGTAGCTTCACTATCATCACTAGAAGAACTAGCAAAACCATCATTAGAAGCATCATCATAACCATCATCATCCTCAAAATCATCAGCATCACCAGCTTCTTCCTTAGCAACCTAGTCAGGCATCTCCTCATCAACAGGACGTCCAAAAGCATAACTAGGTCATATGGCATTCTGCTCAGCCCAAGACATGCCACATGCATGGAGTGCATTTGTTTGTGAAAAGGTAGGAGTGGAGACTCCATCATATACTGTAAGTACAGTGGAAACGGAGACAATAGGAAAATCTAAAAGAGGAAAAGAACCAAGGGCAGGGGTAGGGGTATGTTCAACAACAACATGGGATGCAATAGGAGCAGAAGGAAGGGGACAATCAGGGTACAACTGATTGTATACATAGGAGGCATAGTCAGCTCCAAGGTATGCTTAGTAGGGGGGTAGGTATGGTTGCAAGATAGGTTCATGTGAGCCATGATCTGGCAAAGATCCTGGTGAAGGTGGTCCTGAACCCTAAGGTTGTATGCCTGTTTATAAATCATGTATCCTATGAGGGCTTTATTGGATACAGAAAAAGAGGCACCGTAAGGGTGGGACAGAGGAGGTGGTGGAGGTCTTTGGGTGGAGGTGGATTCTTCAGTTGTGGTAGGGGAGGTAGGAAAAAAATTCTTCTTGATTGTAGTCTCACTGATGCACACTCTTTTCTGACTACATTTGTAGTAGAGATCATGGAAAAGGGACTTCTCAGCCACGAAGGCAAAGAGACAACAGATCAAGTAAGGATAATGGGCATGGGTGCCAGGGGTGTTCTTCCTAGAATCAAAGTAGGTCATATGATGAATAATGTAGCGAGACCACTTGACTTTGATATCTTTTCAAAAGATACTACATTATTATAGTGGTGTTTTTTGTAATCTCCATTTGATTTTTCTTTGGATGGATATTGTAGTTAACTACCAATGCAATAAGATAGTTTTTGATGTCAAGAGAAGAGGATGTCAAGGTAGATTTATTTCTATAGGGGACATTGGGCTTCTTCAAAAACATATGAATGTCAGGAAGTGTAAGATCATAGGTTTTGTAGAATGCCTCAAGGTCAAGAAGATCACAAAACTTACAATAGTTGGACCTCCATGAGTCGGTAACCTCAGTACCACTGAAGTAGACATTCAAAGAATCTTCAGAGATGGTAATTTTGGTATCGTCTATCATAGAAGTCAAAACCACTTGAGTATTGGGTGGTGGAACAATTGTGGTGTAATTATGTTGGATATTAGCATTAAACTCATCAACCACCTTAGTACTAGTTATAGAATTTGTGAATCACATGCATTTTACACACAATGTACTAAGGTGATGGGTCAAAAACACCTCAACGGCCTCCTTGGTAACCTCACTCGTTGTGAAACAAGTCTCATATAAAGCTCAAAATGGAAAAGAATTCCTAGGAAGGAGCTCATTATAGTGATTCAAAGCTTGACATGATATGAAGGAAGTGCCATCATAGGATATAGGGCATGGAGAATAGGAAGATAATGGATCTCCAGTTGGGGAGGATCTTTTCCTATGGTGTGAAGCCATCTTAGGGTGGATGGAGATGTAGAGATCACCAAAGGAGAAAGAAAACACCACGAGCAAGATGCCTATCCACCTAGGTTGAGGTAGGGAGACGCAAGGAAGATAAAATAGAGGCTATAAAGGGTGTAGGAAGGGAGGGTCAAGCCTAGGTTTTGAGGATGAAGGAACTGGAGGTTGGGATCAATCGATTTTTCTCTAGTTGAGATGGAGAATAATAGGCCTATGGCCTTTTAAATTTAGTCTAGTTGCACGATTGGTCCATTTATGTAATGACCCTGACCTAGGTTATGAGGTAACCTTATTTGTTTCGGCTAAGTAAGTTTCTTAGAACTTTAATAAAATCCTCTAAAGTATTTTGCTATTAGGTAGCAAACTTTGTTGGGTTTTGGAGGGAGGCAGAGAAGCAGCGGAAACAAAAAAAAATTTACTCCCCAAACCCGAAACAAAGGAATCGCGTCGACATCTATATGATAGGAAATAAGGTTTGTGAATCATACCTTGTCCCGAGGCTTGCTCGGCGACAATGCCACGCACCTTGCGCGGTCTTCACCTCTGGTCTTGGACGGTGTCTGTGCAGCTCCTGGTCGCACCGGGACTGAAGACTCCTCCTCCTACCGGACTGTCGGATGACAGTTGTCCTCCTGAGCGGCAGTGACCTCCCGCCTCTGAAGTAGTCTACACGGACCACCCGGAACTCCACTCTCCTTGTCCCACAAGGAAGTGGAAGGAGTCGCACCCTCCTGTTGACGTACTAGTCGCCAACACACTCTCCTGCTGTCGACTGCAACTGCAACTGTCCTTCCCTTGCTGCACCTCCCTTTGCGGGAAGCACTTGCTCGGGCTCTCTCTCGGTTACCAAAAGCAGAGAGAACGTCAACTTTGCAGAGCAATCAACTTGCACTGAGTTGTACTCTGAGAAGCCCCCACTACCCCTATATATATAGGCGGGTCATGGGACAGGGTTCTCTGTGCCCGGCAATACGGGACTAAAAGCAGGAGTAGAAGGGTTTGGGATTTTCCACAAAAAGCAACTGTCTCGCAACCTGAACCGATCGGTTCACAAGTGAACCGGTCGGTTGGGGACCTGAACTGATCGGTTCACTCATGAACCGATCGTTTGGGACCCTTGAACCGATCGGTTCACTCATGAACCGGTCGGTTGGGGTTCCAGGTTGGTTCCCGATTGACTTTCCTTGTTTCTTTCCCAATTGGTATCGAATACCAATATTATTCCCAATCGAATTGGGCAACTGAAACAAAAGGAAAATTCTCACCAATCCTACTTTCCCAAGTTGCTCGATTGCACCAGTTGAACTGATCGGTTCAACACTTGAACCGGTCGTTTCACTATGTGCATGAGCCGATCGGTTCAACAATTGAACCGACCAGTTCAGCAACCTCAGCCGACCGGTTCATCACATGAACCGATCGGTTGGGAGTGCAGATTGTGCAGAATCAGTCAAATGCGATTTCAATCAATCCGATACTCCAATCAATGCGTCCAACACCTTGAACCATATGATATTGAGCTATCGATTAATTGAGTGTTTAATTGAACTACTAAACTCCTTTAGTAATCAATCTAAACATTGCTTGTGGACAAAACTCCTCTTCCAGGTTGAATCCTATGTGTGTGACCCTACAGGTCCATTTCACGTTGGCAGTGAAAGTCCATAACACTTATGACTTCACAAGCAATGAGCGGTGCCTAGTCACACATCATTGCTACCCAAGTGAAAGTAGAAAGTTGGAGAACAACTTTCATCCTACAATCCGTGAATGGTGTTACAGTGAATGTATAATTCCTTTGTCACTGATATCCAGAATGAACTCGAGGCATGGAACAGTCATCCTGTCAATGTTCATTCTTTTCCTTGATCTCAGAGTAGACCGAGTGAGATGTGTATGACATCAATATCACATATTGATTCACATGTGCATGCGCATGCCTTTCTCAATCCTACTCATCAAGTGGCCAAGGATATCAAACTCCCTCAGGAGGGACAAATCCCATATCTATCACTCGCCCCTCAAAAGCCCCATGTGTCAAAGCCACCCAATCATCACCTTTATAACAACCCATGTTTCAGGATTGCGTTTGATGATGTCAAAGTGTACCCAACGACGTGTTGAGTGCAGTGATTTCAGGTCTAAGAATCACACTCACCACCATCACTGTGAGAGCTGACTGTGACTACCAAGTCATGGTTCCATGTGTCACTCTCACGGTGGGTCTGTCCGGTACCTTGTTCTCTAACAAGTACCTATGTGCTTGGTTTGATATCACCATATCATGACTAATGAGATTCTGTCATCAACCAACACACAATCTAGTCTTTAGTGTTATTGATGTCTATGGTTATTTCCACAATAACAACCGACTAGGGACTAAACAAGAAAGAATACTCTTAGCATCCGTATGATCTCATCGTTTAGGTCCTCAACCCAAAAGCATACGTCATTGAGTAAAACATTCTTTAGACATCTATCATGTTACACCATCATCTCAGAAACAGTTTAAACATATAGATTGGAAATTGCCTTTATTAATATTCAAATCAATTACAAAGTATCCCATTACAATCATCATATGACTTTCTCTATGGGCATACATACCAACAGACTCCCACTTGCACTTAGAGCCAGTCACCAAGGAAACGCAGTCCTTGTGACCTAGCATGACCATCATGCTTCTGCTGAGAAAGGGCCTTAGTCAGTGGATCAGCTATGTTGTCTTCAGTTGGTACTTTGCAAATCTTCACATCTCCTCGTTGTACGATCTCTCGTATGAGATGGAAGCGCCGCAGTATGTGCTTGGACCGCTGATGTGATCTGGGCTCCTTAGCTTGTGCAATAGCTCCATTATTGTCACAATAAAGCTCAATTGCATCACAACTACTGGGAACTACACCAAGTTCAGAAATGAACTTCCTGATCCACACCGCCTCCTTTGCTGCATGTGAAGCAGCAATATACTCGGCCTCTGTAGTAGAATCGGCAACTGTTTCTTGCTTGGAACTCTTCCAGCTCACAGCTCCATTATTAAGTCAAAACACAAATCCTGACTGTGATCTGTAATCATCTTTATCGGTTTGGAAGCTTGCATCGGTGTAACCCTTTACAACCAACTCTTCCTCACCGCCGTACACAAGAAAACGATCCTTAGTCCTTCACAAGTACTTGAGGATGTTCTTCACGGCTGTCCAGTGAGCATCCCCGGGATCTGACTGGTACCTGCTCGTCATGCTGAGAGCATACGAGACATCTGGGCGTGTGCACAACATAGCGTACATGATGGATCCAATGGCTGATGCATATGGGATCCCATTCATACGCTCCCTCTCTTCACAAGATTGGGGACATTGAGCTCTAGAGACGGTAACTCCATGTAGCATAGGGACGTTGCCTCTCTTTGAGTTCTCCATGCTGAACCGCTTCAGCACCTTGTCAATGTACGTGCTCTGACTTAGTCCGAGAAGCCTTCTAGATCTATCTCTATAGATCTTAATTCCTAGAATATAGGATGCTTCTCCTAAGTCCTTCATTGAGAAAGTTTTCCCAAGCCAAGTCTTTACCTTCTCTAAGGCTAAGACATCATTCCCCATCAAAAGTATGTCATCCACATACAATATGAGGAACGTGGTCGAGCTCCCACTAACCTTCTTGTACACACAAGGTTCATCTTCATTTTGAATAAAGCCAAACACTTTGACTTCCTCATCAAATCGAAGATTCCAACTCCGAGATGCTTGCTTCAATCCATAGATTGACCTTTGCAGTTTACAGACTTAATTGGCATTCTTTGGATCTACAAAACCTTCAGGTTGTGTCATATACACATCCTCATGAATATTCCCGTTAAGGAATGTGGTTTTAACATCCATCTGCCAAATCTCATAGTCATAGTAAGCTGCAATAGCAAGCATGATCCTGATGGACTTAATCATGGCAACTGGAGAAAAGGTTTCGTCATAATCAACACCTTGAATTTGTCGAAAACCCTTTGCAACCAATCTGCCTTTATAAGTTTGCACATTGCCATCCATGTTGGTCTTCTTCTTGAAGACCCACTTGCACCCTATGGGTTTTACCCCTTCGGGTGGTTCCACCAAAGTCCATACTTTGTTGGAGTACATGGATTCCATCTCGGATCTCATGGCTTCAAGCCATTTCTCAGAATCTGGTCCCTCCATAGCCTCTACGTAGGTAGTTGGATCATCATCTATGATCAACTCTCCACCTTCCTGAGTCACAAGGTATCCAAACCTCTCAGGTTCAAGGCGAGTCCTACTATATCTACGAGGTCCTTGTGTTACCTGAGGAGACTGAGATTCCACAACACCTTGTGAATCTCTATTTTCCTCATGTACATCTATCGGCTCAATGTTTTCTTGTTGGGCTTGAACCTCTTCAAGCTCTATATTCCTCCCACTATTTCCTTTGGAAATAAATTCCTTTTCAAGGAATACAGCCTCCCTGGCAACAAACACTTTGTTGTCAGTTGGGTGGTATAAATAATATCCCTTGGTTTCCTTGGGATATCCAACAAAATAACATTTATCGGATTTGGGTCAAAGCTTATCAGGAAACATTTTCTTGACGTAAGCCCCACAACCCCAAATCTTCATAAAAGACAAATTGGGACGCTTCCCAGTCCATATCTCATATGGTGTCTTTTGAACCGATTTAGATGGTACACGGTTAAGTGTAAACGCGGTGGTTTCAAGAGCATAACCCCAGAAAGAAATTGGAAGATCAGCAAAACTCATCATTGATCGCACCATATCTAACAATGTGCGATTCCTTCTTTCAGACACACCATTATGATGTGGTGTTCCAGGCGGAGTCCATTGTGATACAATACCACGGGCTCGCAGAAGGTCCTCAAACTCCTGGCTCAAGTATTCTCCACCTCGATCAGAACGAAGTGCCTTAATACTCTTACCAAGCTGGTTCTGTACTTCATTCATGAAATCCTTGAACCTTTCAAGGGTTTCTGACTTATGTTTCATCAGGTACACATAGCCATACCTACTGAAGTCATCAATAAAGGTAATGAAGTACTGATACCCACCTCTGGCATTAGTTCTAAAAGGCCCACATACATCAGTATGTATGAGTCCTAATAGATCACTAGCTCTCTCACCTTTACCTGAAAAGGGAGTCTTGGTCATCTTGCCCAACAAACAAGATTCACATGTCTCTATTGATTCATAATCAAAAGAGTCTAGATAACCATCTTTATGGAGTCTAGAAATGCGCTTCTCATTTATGTGCCCTAGACGACAATGCCAGAGATATGTTTTGTTTGAGTTGTTGAGTTTTTGCCTTTTGGTGTTTACGTTGTATACACTTGTCTCTAAGTCCATCAAGTATAGACCATAAGACATAGGGGCACTGCCATAAAAGATCCCATCTTTAGAAATGGAACACTTTCCATTCTTAATAAGAAATTCAAATCCATCTTTATCCAAACAAGAGACGGAAATGATATTCCTATTTATGGCAGGTACATAATAGCAGTTCTTCAACTCTATTATTAGCCCACTAGGTAGAGTTAACTCATAGGTTCCTACGGCACTGGCGGCAACTCTTTCCCCATTAGCAACACGTAGTTCAACCTCGCCTTTCCCCAAAGGCCTACTTCTCTTTAGATCCTTCACATTTGAACAAATGTGAGATCCGCATCCGGTATCAAGTACCCATGACGAAGAAGTAGTAAAGTTAATCTCTATCACGTATACACCAGAAGTAGAGATCTCTATCTCCGACTTCCTCTTCCATTGTTCCTTCCATCCTCTCCATGTAGAAGAAATTGGTTTGGCGAGAGAACACTTCTCTCCCTTACCTTCTTTCTTCTTCACCAACGCCTTAAGCGTACATAGAGTGGATTCTAAGGCTCCTGGTATATCTGGATTGTGCAGAACACTTCTCACAACCCTCAACCAGTTATGGAATTTATTCTCAATTATTTTGCCCATTTTAAAAGATGATTCTTTTGCCATTCTACAAGAGAAAATGTGCATTTGTCAAAACCTTTTTGATTTGATTTGAATAAAATTTGACGATAGTTAATTAGGCCTTTAATTAATTACCGCTCCCACTATTTTGACTCAAATTGATAGCCCTCACCATCAATTCGGAAGATTGCAGCGTACAATCTTCTAGTGGGTCAAGATCCTGAAATCCTCCGAGCCATGGACCAGCTTTGGCTGTCACCCACAACTCAGATATTCCAGGTAGGCAACTCTTGCCAATTGCATCATATGCAACTCTTGATGAATGAACATGCACAACACTTTGCCATGAACATTCCTTGCCTCTGGGCTTAGACGCTCTAAGAATCACCAGTTAAGTCTAACCCAAAAGCCGACACGGTAAACATGCACCCTGCTTTGGCAGAACCTACATGTCTACCCTTCACACTTCCACAAGATAGACGGCGCACCACGCTTTGGCGTAACCTACGCTTGGTCGATCAAGTTTGCCATGTGTGTCGCTAATGGAAGGCATACAAGACTTAATATTTTAATGAGGGATTTGGTTTTTATATACATATACATATCCAATCACCACAATATATAGTACGTATCATATACATGCTATATCCCACAGAAAACATGCATAAACGATAAAAAGCAATGATTATGGCCATCCTATTTGTGATTCCTCGAGCCAAGAGGAATCACGGTCATCTAGGTCTACATCACATGCAACCTGTACAAGATGAAATATGTGCCTGCCTTTCTGGGTTTGATCAGCTCATCTCCATGACTGATCGGCTCGCCATCAGGTTGGTTGCTCGGGTGCCACCAGCCAATCGACTGGCGCCTCCAGCCAATCGGTTCACCGGTCATCGTGCATCTCCTCAGGTCGCCACCCGCTCATCTCGTTCCTCGAACCGGCCGTCTGGATCACCAACCGATCGGTTCACTCCTTGAACCGATCGTCTTCAGGTTGTCCGCCGTTCTTCGACATAACAGGAAATAAAATCTATCATATTTACATTTGAATTGTGAAACCCCGAGTTACATTCGGGGGGAGCAAAGGTAGGAATAGAACTCTCGAATTATTTCGAGTTACATTAGGAATATGAGAGAGGGAATCAGTGCGCAGACCGAGATGCAAGCAACCATACAAACAACCACACACAGATATAGGGGTTTATAGGCCATAATCATGCTACACATCCACCACAAAACTCATTTAAGGGCGACGCGTATCGAGTGCATTTATATTACATATCATATATGTATATTAGGGATTTGTGGATTGGACATGTATAAAGCCGATATTATTCGCATCGCATGCAATAAATAAAGGCGACAAACCAAAATCGATCACATCGATAATCCTAAAATATAGAGAGGTCGACGTGGCTCTGATACCACTGTTGGGTTTTGGAGGGAGGCAGAGAAGCAGCGGAAACAAAAGAAATTTTACTCCCCAAACCCGGAATAAAGGAATCGCGTCGACATCTATATGATAGGAAATAAGGTTTGTGAATCATACCTTGTCCCGAGGCTTGCTCGGCGACAATGCCACGCACCTTGTGCGGTCTTCACCTCCAGTCTTGGACGGTGTCTGTGCAGCTCCTGGTTGCACCGGGACTGAAGACTCCTCCTCCTACCGGACTGTCGGATGACAGTTGTCCTCCTGAGCGGCAGTGACCTCCCACCTCTGAAGTAGTCCACACGGACCACCCGGAACTCCACTCTCCTTGTCCCACAAGGAAGTGGAAGGAGTCGCACCCTCCTGTTGACGTACTAGTCGCCAACACACTCTCCTGCTGTCGACTGCAACTGCAGTTGTCCTTCCCTTGCTGCACCTCCCTTTGCGGGAAGCACTTGCTCGGGCTCTCTCTCGGTTACCAAAACCAGAGAGAATGACAACTTTGCAGAGCAATCAACTTGCACTGAGTTGTACTCTGAGAAGCCCCCACTACCCCTATATATATAGGCGGGTCATGGGACAGGGTTCTCTGTGCCCGGCAATACAGGACTAAAAGCAGGAGTAGAAGGGTTCGGGATTTTCTACAAAAAGCAACTGTCTCGCAACCTGAACCGATCGGTTCACAAGTGAACCGGTCGGTTGGGGACCTGAACCGATCGGTTCACTCATGAACCGATCGTTTGGGACCCTTGAACCGATCGGTTCACTCATGAACCGGTCGGTTGGGGTTCCAGGTTGGTTCCCGATTGACTTTCCTTGTTTCTTTCCCAATTGGTATCGAATACCAATATTATTCCCAATCGAATTGGGCAACTGAAACGAAAGAAAAATTCTCACCAATCCTACTTTCCCAAGTTGCTCGATTGCACCAGTTGAACTGATCGATTCAACACTTGAACCGGTCGTTTCACTCTGTGCATGAGCCGATCGGTTCAACAATTGAACTGACCGGTTCAGCAACCTCAGCCGACCGGTTCATCACATGAACCGATCGGTTGGGAGTGCAGATTGTGCAGAATCAGTCAAATGCGATTTCAATCAATCCGATACTCCAATCAATGCGTCCAACACCTTGAACCATATGATATTGAGCTATCGATTAATTGAGTGTTTAATTGAACTACTAAACTCCTTTAGTAATCAATCTAAACATTGCTTGTGGACAAAAATCCTCTTCCAGGTTGAATCCTATGTGTGTGACCCTGCAGGTCCATTTCACGTTGGCAGTGAAAGTCCATAACACTTATGACTTCACAAGCAATGAGCGGTGCCTAGTCACACATCATTGCTACCCAAGTGAAAGTAGAAAGTTGGAGAACAACTTTCATCCTACAATCCGTGAATGGTGTTACAATGAATGTATAATTCCTTTGTCACTGATATCCAGAATGAACTCGAGGCATGGAACAGTCATCCTGTCAATGTTCATTCTTTTCCTTGATCTCAGAGTAGACCGAGTGAGATGTGTATGACATCAATATCACATATTGATTCACACGTGCATGCGCATGCCTTTCTCAATCCTACTCATCAAGTGGCCAAGGATATCAAACTCCCTCAGGAGGGACAAATCCCATATCTATCACTCACCCCTCAAAAGCCCCATGTGTCAAAGCCACCCAATCATCACCTTTATAACAACCTATGTTTCAGGATTGCGTTTGATGATGTCAAAGTGTACCCAACGACATGTGTTGAGTGCAGTGATTTTAGGTCTAAGAATCACACTCACCACCATCACTGTGAGAGCTGACTGTGACTACCAAGTCATGGTTCCATGTGTCACTCTCATGGTGGGTCTGTCCGGTACCTTGTTCTCTAACAAGTACCTATGTGCTTGGTTTGATATCACCATATCATGACTAATGAGATTCTGTCATCAACCAACACACAATCTAGTCTTTAGTGTTATTGATGTCTATGGTTATTTCCACAATAACAACTGACTAGGGACTAAACAAGAAAGAATACTCTTAGCATCCGTATGATCTCATCGTTTAGGTCCTCAACCCAAAAGCATACGTCATTGAGTAAAACATTCTTTAGACATCTATCATGTTACACCATCATCTCAGAAACAGTTTAAACATATAGATTGGAAATTGCCTTTATTATTATTCAAATCAATTACAAAGTATCCCATTACAATCATCATATGACTTGCTCTATGGGCATACATACCAACAAACTTATATTTCAAATTTAGTCTTGTTTGAATAATGTTTGAGCAATGTTCTCATGTTTTGGACCAAAAGGCAATTTACCCTAGATAAGGGGTTATTGTGCAATATGTCATATGTTGAACATGTCTCATGTGTTTTAGCATCATTATAGAGATAATTATGTAATGTGGTGGCTTGTAGAAAGCCTAAATTCCAAGTTTTTACTTGTTTGAATAATGTCGGTGACTTGTGTACCAATTTTGGTGCAAGTTGTAAATTACCCAAAATGTAGGGTTGATATGAAAATTACCACCTCTAGAGTGTCCCTACTCCCTCCTAGTATTAGTTAGAGAGAGATAAATAATGAGGCACCGTGTTTGAATCATATTTGAGTATGATACTCTTGGTAATAAAAAGACCAAGAAAGGGTTGAATGTGAAACCCTAATTTGAGCTTGTATCGGGTTGTAGAGTCCATATGGGAGTGCCTATCAGCCAAGGAGCCATAGAGGGGATACCATATCGGTTTTTGAAATCTTGTAATTGTCCATGATGAGAAAATTACCTCAAGGAGGTGATCCATGTTGAGTTACAAGCTCCTTGCAAAAGTTGTATCGGTTTGCTTAATTTATGTGATAAAGATGAGATATCTTATCAAACAAGATAACTAATGGTTGAAATATCATCTCTAGATTATCCTTAAGTGTTTTGCATGTCAAGATAAATATAAGTGCATTCAAGTAAAGGTGTCAACCATGCATGGACATGTGGCACCAAGTAGCTTAAAATGGTGACACCTCATATACACACTTTTTCATGAACCTCAAGTATATATACCCTTCCTTTTACCCATAAGTGGAATTTTTCAAAATCTATCACCCCCTTGCTCTTAGATATCATGCACAGAGTCTATATATCATGCAAGGGTTCACACGTATCATGCATTGGGCCTTGGTATCAGGCATAGCAAGTGTATCACCCATTTCAAAGTGATATTGGCCAAGTG
The DNA here is from genome assembly GCA_963693085.1 of Alisma plantago-aquatica. Taxonomy (NCBI): domain Eukaryota; kingdom Viridiplantae; phylum Streptophyta; class Magnoliopsida; order Alismatales; family Alismataceae; genus Alisma; species Alisma plantago-aquatica. The sequence continues at coordinate 1,107,010,674 of OY856413.1, read as the reverse complement.
AGGGATATCAGCCATATTGGCCACAAGTGATGAGGTATCATGCATGAGGATAAGGAGCTCAAATCTTGGACCTTTGAGAAGATCATCTTCAACCTTGGTAACGTGAAGATTTTGATCTTGGAGCTTTGAAGTTTCTCTGGAGGTGGGTTATATAACTTGAACTCAATTATTTTATTATTTATCATCAATCTTGCCTTAGTTAAAAGATTTACTTTCAAATAGAATTTTCTTGCATAATTGATGAATCCATAAGCTCTAGTAGTAACTTACGACTGATGTACATGAACTAAAACAACTATAATGAAGGTCTAAAGCTTGAATATGATGGTATCTCCTTATAAAGTGATATCGGGTTCAAGCACATAAGCAAGCACCTCTAACCCGATATGGTGATGCACCCGCAGTACTAAAAAGATATGGATATGAGTTTATACTTCCTTGCATGATATGGTGATGTATTATACACCTTTTTCATGATATGAGGTCAAACACACACCTCTTTTCCCGATATGGTGTGAAGCACACACACCTCTTTGCCTGATATGGTGTGAAGCACACACACATCTCTTTGCCCGATATGGTGTGAAGCACACACACACCTCTTTGTCTGATATAGTGTGAAGCACACACACACCTCTTTGCTTGATATGGTGTGAAGCATACACACACCTCTTTTCCCAATATGGTGTGAAGCATACACACACCTTGTCACACCCCAATCTCACACTAACCACAACCCACGAGATTAGGGCGCGACGGAGGGATTATCACATAAACAAACCATTGAGAACTTTTTCTTTTTTTTTAAAACCTCGTAATAATATCCGGATTATTGCTGTAAACTAAAACAAAATAAACTATTGCGGAAGCATTTCAATTAAACTGGCTAGAGAGCATAAACAGAGTTTACAACATGTAACATTGTTCGACAGAAAGTAAAACATAACAATTAATTTACATCATTTACACATTCACCATACATACTCTCTCTCACCCACACCATGTCCCAAGGACCGAGGGGAAAGGACTAAGAGACCTCTAACTAGACTAACTACAAACCTTCTATAAACTAGGCGTTAGGATGAAATGATCCTTCCGATTCCTGTTGCTGATGTTGACCTGAAAATGTTTTGAGTAGAGGTATGAGCCTACTCGCTCAGTGAATAGCATTTCATTTAGCTATCACTAAACAACTCATCAGATAGATAACATCTAATTAAAAGATAAATGCAATACTAGACAGGGCAGTTCTAATGTCATAGCAGATTTCAGAATATAATCACATTTCTATGCAACAACAGATATTTTAAACCAAATAACAGATATAATGAATTGGCATAAAAGTTCGGATATATTATTTTACTGTGATCCTATATGATTACATATTTATATTATTATGCCCCAAACATATGCAGTGCACTCTACATATGAAGATCTGTAGCGAACTACGATCCCACCGTACAAGACTTAGCGACACACCCGGGAAATGCTAAGTCTGACGCCAGCCCTGCTCTGCCACAGGACCACAGGCTCTCCGGCCTACAGGCTCTCCGGCCTCAATGCACTACTCCGAGTGCTCTAGACTCCTCCTCTAACCTGAGTACACAGGCGGAGAGTCTCACGGGGTTACCTCCATGACTCCGCACGTATCTTGTTGCAATAACCCCCAATTTTCTCCAGTGCCACCGTGACATCGCATGCGTTGTTGTTGGACACTGCCTCTCTGTCCTCGTGTCTCCATGACTCCGCACGGATAATGTTGCAACACGAGTTTCACCCCTAAGAAGCAGATCTGTCAAAGGGGTTCTACGGTGTTAGGGCACCTAAGTCTATTAACTGATTAACATATAACCATATAAACAGGAATATCACATTTCATGCATATTGCACATTCTGAATATTCACTTGAAACACATGTATATCCTTTGTCATACTTAAACATGATTCAGTATCATTTATCCAGTTTCAATGCTAAACATCTACTTTTAAATCAGCAAATACATTGCAACTATAATACAGGAAATTTCTTCATTTTCATTAAGCATATCAAGTATTTCAAGTTCCAATGAATCTAACATATTCTATTGTATGTACTACACTGTTTAAAAGTTATACTAACTAATACAGAAGTAATTAAGCATTTAAATTGAGTTAAATAATGATTTCTAAATGAACTACTACTCACCCACTTCGGTGTGTTCGTATACACCGAAAACATCCACAAACACGCCTAATTCTGCTTTTCTGCAACTTTGCACCCCGTGCAACTGATTTGCACCCCGTGCAATCTGGGCAGAAACACTTCTGTTCTATTTTTCTGCAACTTTGCACCCCGTGCAACTGATCTGCACCCCGTGCAACTAATCTGCACCCCGTGCAATCTGGGCAGAAACACTTCTGTTCTATTTTTCTACAACTTTGCACCCCGTGCAACTGATCAAGATGTCACACCCCGATCTCACACTAACCACAACCCACGAGATTAGGGCGCGACGGAGGGATTATCACATAAACAAACCACTGAGAACTTTTTCTTTTTTTTTAAAACCTCGTAATGATATCCGGATTATTGATGTAAACTAAAACAAAATAAACTATTGCGGAAGCATTTCAATTAAACTGGCTAGAGAGCATAAACAGAGTTTACAGCATGTAACATTGTTCGACAGAAAGTAAAACATAACAATTAATTTACATCATTTACACATTCACCATACATACTCTCTCTCACCCACACCATGTCCCAAGGACCGAGGGGAAAGGACTAAGAGACCTCTAACTAGACTAACTACAAACCTTCTATAAACTAGGCGTTAGGATGAAAAGATCCTTCCGATTCCTGTTGATGATGCTGACCTGAAAATGTTTTGAGTAGAGGTATGAGCCTACTCGCTCAGTGAATAGCATTTCATTTAGCTATCACTAAACAACTCATCAGATAGATAACATCTAATTAAAAGATAAATGCAATACTAGACAGGGCAGTTCTAATGTCATAGCAGATTTCATAATATAATCACATTTCTATGCAACAACAGATATTTTAAACCAAATAATAGATATAATGAATTGGCATAAAAGTTCGGATATATTATTTTACTGTGATCCTATATGATTACATATTTATATTATTATGCCCCAAACATATGCAGTGCACTCTACATATGAAGATCTGTAGCAAACTACGATCCCACCGTACAAGACTTAGCGACACACCCGGGAAATGCTAAGTCTGACGCCAGCCCTGCTCTGTCACTGGACCACAGGCTCTCCGGCCTACAAGCTCTCCGGCCTCAATGCACTACTCCGAGTGCTCTAGACTCCTCCTCTAACCTGAGTACACAGGCGGAGAGTCTCACGGGGTTACCTCCATGACTCCGCACGGATCTTGTTGCAATAACCCCCAATTTTCTCCAGTGCCACCGTGACATCGCACGCGTTGTTGTTGGACACTGCCTCTCTGTCCTCGTGTCTCCATGACTCCGCACGGATAATGTTGCAACACGAGTTTCACCCCTAAGAAGCAGATCTGTCAAAGGGGTTCTACGGTGTTAGGGCACCTAAGTCTATTAACTGATTAACATATAACCATATAAACAGGAATATCACATTTCATGCATATTGCATATTCTGAATATTCACTTGAAACACATGTATATCCTTTGTCATCCTTAAACATGATTCAGTATCATTTATCCAGTTTCAATGCTAAACATCTACTTTTAAATCAGCAAATACATTGCAACTATAATACAGGAAATTTCTTCATTTTCATTAAGCATATCAAGTATTTCAAATTCCAATGAATCTAACATATTCTATTGTATGTACTACACTGTTTAAAAGTTATACTAACTGATACAGAAGTAATTAAGCATTTAAATTGAGTTAAATAATGATTTCTAAATGAACTACTACTCACCCACTTCGGTGTGTTCGTATACACCGAAAACATCCACAAACACGCCTAATTCTGCTTTTCTGCAACTTTGCACCCCGTGCAACTGATTTGCACCCCGTGCAATCTGGGCAGAAACACTTCTGTTCTATTTTTCTGCAACTTTGCACCCCGTGCAACTGATCTGCACCCCGTGCAACTGATCTGCACCCCGTGCAACTGATCTGCACCCCGTGCAATCTGGGCAGAAACACTTCTGTTCTATTTTTCTGCAACTTTGCACCCCGTGCAACTGATCAAGATGTCACACCCCGATCTCACACTAACCACAACCCACGAGATTAGGGCACGATGGAGGGATTATCACATAAACAAACCACTGAGAACTTTTTCTTTTTTTTTTAAACCTCGTAATGATATCCGGATTATTGCTGTAAACTAAAACAAAATAAACTATTGCGGAAGCATTTCAATTAAACTGGCTAGAGAGCATAAACAGAGTTTACAGCATGTAACATTGTTCGACAGAAAGTAAAACATAACAATTAATTTACATCATTTACACATTCACCATACATACTCTCTCTCACCCACACCATGTCCCAAGGACCGAGGGGAAAGGACTATGAGACCTCTAACTAGACTAACTACAAACCTTCTATAAACTAGGCGTTAGGATGAAACGATCCTTCCGATTCCTGTTGATGATGCTGACCTGAAAATATTTTGAGTAGAGGTATGAGCCTACTCGCTCAGTGAATAGCATTTCATTTAGCTATCACTAAACAACTCATCAGATAGATAACATCTAATTAAAAGATAAATGCAATACTAGACAGGGCAGTTCTAATGTCATAGCAGATTTCATAATATAATCACATTTCTATGCAACAACAGATATTTTAAACCAAATAATAGATATAATGAATTGGCATAAAAGTTCGGATATATTATTTTACTGTGATCCTATATGATTACATATTTATATTATTATGCCCCAAACATATGCAGTGCACTCTACATATGAAGATCTGTAGCAAACTACGATCCCACCGTACAAGACTTAGCGACACACCCGGGAAATGCTAAGTCTGACGCCAGCCCTGCTCTGTCACTGGACCACAGGCTCTCCGGCCTACAAGCTCTCCGGCCTCAATGCACTACTCCGAGTGCTCTAGACTCCTCCTCTAACCTGAGTACACAGGCGGAGAGTCTCACGGGGTTACCTCCATGACTCCGCACGGATCTTGTTGCAATAACCCCCAATTTTCTCCAGTGCCACCGTGACATCGCACGCGTTGTTGTTGGACACTGCCTCTCTGTCCTCGTGTCTCCATGACTCCGCACGGATAATGTTGCAACACGAGTTTCACCCCTAAGAAGCAGATCTGTCAAAGGGGTTCTACGGTGTTAGGGCACCTAAGTCTATTAACTGATTAACATATAACCATATAAACAGGAATATCACATTTCATGCATATTGCATATTCTGAATATTCACTTGAAACACATGTATATCCTTTGTCATCCTTAAACATGATTCAGTATCATTTATCCAGTTTCAATGCTAAACATCTACTTTTAAATCAGCAAATACATTGCAACTATAATACAGGAAATTTCTTCATTTTCATTAAGCATATCAAGTATTTCAAATTCCAATGAATCTAACATATTCTATTGTATGTACTACACTGTTTAAAAGTTATACTAACTGATACAGAAGTAATTAAGCATTTAAATTGAGTTAAATCATGATTTCTAAATGAACTACTACTCACCCACTTCGGTGTGTTCGTATACACCGAAAACATCCACAAACACGCCTAATTCTGCTTTTCTGCAACTTTGCACCCCGTGCAACTGATTTGCACCCCGTGCAATCTGGGCAGAAACACTTCTGTTCTATTTTTCTGCAACTTTGCACCCCGTGCAACTGATCTGCACCCCGTGCAATCTGGGCAGAAACACTTTTGTTCTATTTTTCTGCAACTTTGCACCCCGTGCAACTGATCAAGATGTCACACCCCGATCTCACACTAACCACAACCCACGAGATTAGGGCACGACGGAGGGATTATCACATAAACAAACCACTGAGAACTTTTTTTTTTTTTTAAAACCTCGTAATGATATCCGGATTATTGCTGTAAACTAAAACAAAATAAACTATTGCGGAAGCATTTCAATTAAACTGGCTAGAGAGCATAAACAGAGTTTATAGCATGTAACATTGTTCGACAGAAAGTAAAACATAACAATTAATTTACATCATTTACACATTCACAATACATACTCTCTCTCACCCACACCATGTCCCAAGGACCGACGGGAAAGGACTAAGAGACCTCTAACTAGACTAACTACAAACCTTCTATAAACTAGGAGTTAGGATGAAACGATCCTTCCGATTCCTGTTGCTGATGCTGACCTAAAAATGTTTTGAGTAGAGGTATGAGCCTACTCGCTCAGTGAATAGCATTTCATTTAGCTATCACTAAACAACTCATCAGATAGATAACATCTAATTAAAAGATAAATGCAATACTAGACAGGGCAGTTCTAATGTCATAGCAGATTTCAGAATATAATCACATTTCTATGCAACAACAGATATTTTAAACCAAATAACAGATATAATGAATTGGCATAAAAGTTCGGATATATTATTTTACTGTGATCCTATATGATTACATATTTATATTATTATGCCCCAAACATATGCAGTGCACTCTACATATGAAGATCTGTAGCAAACTACGATCCCACCGTACAAGACTTAGCGACACACCCGGGAAATGCTAAGTCTGACGCCAGCCCTGCTCTGCCACAGGACCACAGGCTCTCCGGCCTACAGGCTCTCCGGCCTCAATGCACTACTCCGAGTGCTCTAGACTCCTCCTCTAACCTGAGTACACAGGCGGAGAGTCTCACGGGGTTACCTCCATGACTCCGCACGGATCTTGTTGCAATAACCCCCAATTTTCTCCAGTGCCACCGTGACATCGCACACGTTGTTGTTGGACACTGCCTCTCTGTCCTCGTGTCTCCATGACTCCGCACGGATAATGTTGCAACACGAGTTTCACCCCTAAGAAGCAGATCTGTCAAAGGGGTTCTACGGTGTTAGGGCACCTGAGTCTATTAACTGATTAACATATAACCATATAAACAGGAATATCACATTTCATGCATATTGCACATTCTGAATATTCACTTGAAACACATGTATATCCTTTGTCATCCTTAAACATGATTCAGTATCATTTATCCAGTTTCAATGCTAAACATCTACTTTTAAATAAGCAAATACATTGCAACTATAATACAGGAAATTTCTTCATTTTCATTAAGCATATCAAGTATTTCAAGTTCCAATGAATCTAACATATTTTATTGTATGTACTACACTGTTTAAAAGTTATACTAACTGATACAGAAGTAATTAAGCATTTAAATTGAGTTAAATCATGATTTCTAAATGAACTACTACTCACCCACTTCGGTGTGTTCGTATACACCGAAAACATCCACAAACACGCATAATTCTGCTTTTCTGCAACTTTGCACCCCGTGCAACTGATTTGCACCCCGTGCAATCTGGGCAGAAACACTTCTGTTCTATTTTTCTACAACTTTGTACCCCGTGCAACTGATCTGCACCCCGTACAATCTGGGCAGAAACACTTCTGTTCTATTTTTCTGCAACTTTGCACCCCGTGCAACTGATCTGCACCCCATGCAACTGATCTGCACCCCGTTCAACTGATCTGCACGCCGTGCAAACTGTGCAGAAACAGAAATCCCCGAGATCAGTTTTTCTGTAACTTTGCACGCCGTGCAACCTGCACAGAAACGGAAATTCCCGAGGAAGAAGGTGGATTCGGGGTCGATTTGCGGGAAATCTCCACACGAAATACCTTGGGAACTTCAAGACGACCTAGCAGCAACCCGTAGACGTTGCTTTTCACGCCTTTGGCCGCTCCTAGCACCTCCTTGGCCGGCTCCTATCTTGGCCGGGCAGCAGGAATGGGGAAGAAGAAGGGGAAGGGGAATAAGGTGAAGTGGCTGGCTAGTTTGGCTGGAGAAGATGAGGAATCGAAGAAGAACGGAGAAAGAGGGGCTTGATTGCCCAGCTTTCTCCTCTAGCTCGCTCTCTCCCTCTCCCTTTCTCTGTTTTTCTCAAGCGGCAGCTGAAGGAATGAACGTATCGTTCATTCACGGTCGGCTAACAGAGCTAATAAAGGGAAAACTAAAGAAGAGATAAGGAAGGGCGCCCAGGGGGCCGAACGTAAAATGTCCAAGAACGTTTCCAAAATTACACATAGATCCCTGGACACTAAAAAGCTCATATCTTTTTACTCGTAGGTCGGTTTCGCGTGATTTCTCTGGAAACGGATCAAGCACAAACTTGTCCTCAACCTCAGGACAAGAAAACAAGCTAATGATACATTAACACTAGCTCAAAGCTCAAAAAACTATTAACAAAAGCAAGTACTCATCTCAACATAACTAGTTCAATTATGCACTAACCAAGGTACTTACTGGTAAAACAAAATGTGGGTCATAACACACCTCTCTGCCCGATATGGTGTGAAGCATACACACACCTCTCTGCCTGATATGGTGTGAAGCACACATACACCTCTAAAGTGATATGGAAGCAAGCATACACCTCAAACCCAAGATGGTAAGCACACATACACATCAACGGTGATATGGTAAGCACATATACACCTCATACCCGATATGGTAAGTATACATACACCTCTAAAGTGATATGGGTAGCAAGCACACACCTCATACCCGATATGGTGGAAGCACCTCAAAACCAAAATGAAGGAAACCACCTTAGATGCAATGTACTTGATGAAGTAACACATGAAGTGTCTTATATAAAGTTATACATTAAGAGGTATGGAGTTTAATGAATATTGATTATGTAGGCTAATGTACCTTGAAGGAAAGGTTGATCCAACTTAATAAAGTATGAAGTAATCAATATCCTAGTAAGGATAAGAGAGAAACTCATACTTTGTGTTGATAATCATTTAAATGACAAATGATGAGAATAAATAAGTATGATTGAATACTTATGATATTAATGTATGCTCCTAGATGTGTGGAGCAATGAATTTGGGTTTGGATTGATAATATGAACTTGAAACCCCATTCATCTATAAAGGAAAACCCTAACCCTAATAGTTGTTGCCTAGTGAGAGGTGACAAGATGTTTAATGGCCTTGTGAGCCATATGAATAGTTCTTGCCTAGTGAGAGGTGACAAGATGTTTAATGGGCCTTGTGAGCCATGTGAATAGTTGTTGCCTAGTGAGAGGTGACAAGATGTTTAATGGCCTTGTGAGCCATGTGAATAGTTGTTGCCTAGTGAGAGGTGATAAGATGTTTAATGGCCTAGTGAGCCATGTGAATAGTTGTTGCCTAGTGAGAGGTGACAAGATGTTTAATGGGCCTTGTGAGCCATGTGGTTAGTTGTTGCCTAGTGAGAGGTGACAAGATGTTTAATGGGCCTTGTGAGCCATGAGAATAGTTGTTGCCTAGTGAGAGGTAACAAGATGTTTATAAAAGTCTCATGTACAAAATGATAATGTTCAAAATAAACTAGGAAATGGAAATTTAGTAACATAATAATAATAATAATAAATGGATACAATAATAATAATGAAATCTTGATCATACATGCTTTATGCTTATAGCCAAATAAGGGCTATAGTGTTTTGAATATGCTTAAAGGAGATAAGAGGAATACTTGTATTATATAAAGGATGTGAATAAGTATGATGGCTTGGACAAGGTAATGCCTAGTAAAGGTGATGTGGTATTTAGTGATGAGATGCATATAGTTGGTAATAGTCCAATACCTGGAATAGATGCACATGATTGGCATAGTCCAATACCTGGAATAGATGTACAGGATTGGTCATAACCCAATACCTGGATTAATGTCACAGGATTGGTCATAACCAAATACCTGGAATAATGTCACAGGATTGGTCATAACCCAATACCTGGAATAATTGCACAGGATTGGTCATAATCCAATACCTGGAATAATTGCACAGGATTGGTGATAACCCAATATCTGGAATAATTGCACAAGATTGGTAATAACCCAATGCCTGGAATAATTGCACTGGATTGGTCATAACCCAATACTTGGAATAATTGCACAAGATTGGTAATAACCCAATGCCTGGAATAATTGCACATGATTGCTAATAACCCAATGCTACCCAATGCCTGGAATAATTGCACAGGATTGGTAATAACCCAATACCTGGAATAATTGCACAGGATTGGTAATAACCCAATGCTTGGAATAATGTCACAGGATTGGTCATAACCCAATACTTGGAATAATTGCACAAGATTGGTAATAACCCAATACCTAGAATAATTGCACAGGATTAGTAATAACCCAATACCTGGAATAATTGTACAAGATTGGTAATAACCCAATGACTGGAATAATTGAATAGGATTGGCATAGTCTTATACTAGAATAATTGTACAGGATTGACATAGTCCAATACCTGGAATAGTTGCACATGATTGGCATAGTCCAATACCTAGAATTGTTGCACATGATTGGCATAGTCCAATGCTTGAAATAACCTCACAGGATTGGCAAAGCCAACACCTGGACAGAATATGATGATGTATATTCACATGACTGGTATAATTCAATATCTGGCTAGCAGATTGGATGAGGCCAACAGATAGAAATGAGAATGATTTATGGATGGCATACCATGATAATGAGTATCACATGATAAGCTTGAGATGTTGATATAGTATGATGGGTAAATGATATACATGTTCTTCATATTCCTTATAAAGAGAATAGATGATTTACTGCTCTATCATAGATAGTTGCAATGCTTTAAAAGATGAGAATGTTCTAAACTGCTTATCCTCTACTTAGTTTAATACTATTTAGATGTGATAATAACATTGTTGGCGAAGAGTTATATCTCTCGTTAGGACAATTGTCTCACCTTGTGGGATCTACATTTTTTTTAGGTGGACGTGCACGAGGGGGGATGAGACCGTACTGCAGAGAAAGAATAGCAGTAGCAGGGACAATAGTGACAACTCAGGTTGAGTGTACTGTCTGTCGTGTCTTGTAGATAGAAGTTCTATGTGTCGTCTATGTACTCTCAAGTCCTTGGATTTAGTATTTGTTGGTTGTATGAACAATCTAATATTTTGGCTTGTATGCCTCGATGTTTGTTGTTGCTTTATGTATATGTTTTGAGAAAGCAAATATTATATGTTATCCTCGAGAAGAGATGGTACAATGTATGTACAATATATGATCAATGTGAATATCAGGTTTTGGTTCGTTATGCTATCCACAAGAATTAGCGGTTAAACACCTTAACTTGGGTTGAGAGTAGCCACTAAGGCTCTCCCAATATGTATATTGTGTCTTTTTGTTGAATATATATATCTTATCAAGATTATCTCCATACACCTATTTTAATGCTTCACTTGTATGCTTAGCTACCATCTTGTGATGTTTGATAGTTGATATATCGAGAGAGTGATATCACTTTTATCATGTATTATGGAGTAGTACGAACGCACGAGAGTGTTGGAATGTTGAAGATTTAAACCATATGTTATGCTGAGTGGTTTACGTGTCGCCATCTCGAGAGAGAGGATGTCCATACACTTAGATCTATCCTCATCTCGAGAGAGAGTGGAATAGGTGCTATAGATGGTTGCTTGTAATCTTGATAGGAGTATACGAGAGAGAGAGACAATGTTGCATGTTGGAGAGATGTCTTAGTAGGTGAAACCTGATCCAAGTTTCCTTCCATATACTTGTTACATCTTGTTTTCATATTCATTTTTTCTTATTATCTTTGTTTTATGTGCCTCATTTTAGTTTAAGTGAAATCGTTCCTTAGAGAACACCCCTTAAATGTTACACCCCGATCTTACAATTTCCTCAAATCATGAGATTAGGGCATAAGATAGGATTTATATGTAACACAAAGAACACCCTTAACTTTTTTTTTCTTTTAAAACTCTTGTTTCCCCGCATTGAACCACATAACATCCTAACAAAGAAATCTGAACATTTCTTTTACTAACCAGACTTCAATAATAAAGATACATGTATAAACATTCATGATGTCTCTCACACCTTATGCACATAAGACCTACTAAATAGCATACAATTTCAAAAGAAGAATAATATTACACATCATAATTACAACTCTCTCTCTTATCTCTTCTGAGGACCTAGAGTGACAAGGACCGACTGACTCAACTAATCTTGTACTTAACTCTTATAGCAGATCTACACTGATGCTCTGACCATCTTCAAGTCCACGCAGTTAATCCCTAAAATGTTTGAGTAGAGGGGTGAGCCTACTCGCTCAGTGAATGAGTACTTCAAAGAAACAATCTAATGCACTAATGTGATTACAGATATAACTTTGAGTAAACGATATGAAATTTAACAACAATAAATACTACACTGAGCAGTTCTAAATCAATCTAACTGAAATAACAAAGAATATAAATATTGCATCTAAAGAATAACTACTAGAAGACTATGCTCTAGTCTTCCTTAACTCTTTCAATTATAAGGAACTCTATGAACCTATATGATCATATTTTAGCTTATGCCCTGATCTTATGCAGTGACTCTGCATATGAGACTCGCAGTGCACTACGACCACACCGTACAAGACTTAGCGACACACCCGGGAAATGCTAAGTCTGACTGCTGTCCTGGTCTGCGTCAGGACCTCACTGCACTCTCAAAGAGTGTAAACTGGACTCCTCCTAACCTGAGCACACAGGCGGAGAGTCAACACTGGGTTACCACCAGAATTACTCAACCGGTTGGTGTTGGATAACCCTTTACTTTATTTATTATTTTACCCCAGTGCCACCGAAATTACTCAATCGGTTGGTGTTGGACACTGTCTATCAACCCTCGTGCCACCAGAATTACTCAACTGGTTGATGTTGGACACGAGTTTCACCCCAAGGTGCAGACTTCTCAAGGGGTTCTACGGTGTTCAGGGCACCTAAGTCTAACATTAACATTATAGGTATAATTTAAACAGAAATCATAACTCATTTAACATTTCTCACAAGGCTCACACGGCCTGCCATATCATATCATAAGAAACATCATAACTCATGTATTCAACATATATCATGTCTCAGTAACATTCCTTTCTAGGGAATGTCATATCTCATCACCTGCAATTTACGAGATATGTATTGGAAATAAGAAGCCCTGCAGTATGTAGATATCAACTCAGAGAGAACAAGCATATAAAGTTAATTGCACTAGAAACATACAATTCAACAATTAAACATCACCACCTCTCATATCGAGACCTTTCATATCACCATAACATGATTCATTGAACACGCTATCCTAAGGGTTTCATTTGCCTTATTCATTCATCACATGCCAACACCCTACTCTTAGGGTTTCATTTGCCTCATTTGCCTCCTTCACTTGTCACATGGCTCTCATAAGGATTTCATAGAATATAAGCATTCACTAAATAAAGATTGTTTTCAACAAATCATATACAATCAATATAGATATGAAACCATGGAAATTTAACTAAATTTAGGTTTTCCATACCATTTACTAAGATATCATGTATCAAGAATAAAATTCAATTAAGATAACCCATGAGGTACATCCTAACCACATATAGGATTACTAGTCCTCTTTATTTAAGCTTGATTGAGAGCATTTAGACCTAAGTTTGGTTTAAGTCTAGATATCTCTTCAATTGGATTAAAACTCTAGTGAAATCTCAGTTAGGTTAAACCCTAATTACGTCATACAATATGAATCCGAAAAGCATTCTTTCTAGAATGTGTTGTATACATTTCTAATATGATTCTATCATTAGAGAGTCGTTCAAATAGAGAAGGAGCCCATTTCATATCAAATTGCAGCTACACAGAACAAACGGACATTCAGGGTTTAAAATCACATACTAAGCAATTAGGGATTTGGATGCTATAATCAAATTTCATGCATTACACTATTTGAAGGAAGAAACCAATCACCCTAAGGTGTGAAAACACCTCAAAACTGCAGCTCAACTCAGAGAATCTCGAACTCATATCAAATCCCTAGCAAATCTCCCAATTCTTCTTCCATTCAACTCGGAAACCTTGAAAATGAGGGATTATGAAGAAAGGGTGAGAAAAGAGGGAATTTCGACATCATCTTGGATCAAATCAGAGCATGGACGGAATCTTGACATGAGAGAGAAGATTCACCATAAAAGTCTATGCAAAGAATCCAAACTTACTTGATTTCACCATTCCTCGGACCGCAAAACCCTAGGTCAGCAATTCCACCACTTTCTCCTCTCAAACCCTAACTCTCCCTCTCTCTCTAGGAGCTCATTTCTCTGGAATGAATGACGAAGAATGAGAGCTATGTCTGTGTGTGGTCGATCATATAAGTCAATTTGAGCTGCTTGGGTCAATTGCATATTGACCCAACACTCAACTTTAATTATATTGGCTGAATATTCAGTTTCACAATAGTTTCAGTAATTCGCCTACTGAATAGCTAACAGAAGCTACAAAAATTCTGTAAATTTTATATGTTATACCTAATGAAGTTTCGGACCTCCAGTAAAAATTTCAGATCATTTCAAGTTACCAATAAATAAGTAAAAATCGAATAGTTCACTACTATATGCAGTCAGCAGCATGGTCGGTCGAGTTTGTCCTGCACAGAACTCGACCGACACCCTCTCTTCAGAGATCAAAAGTCATCCAAAAAATTACTCCAATTTAATAGAATGTCTATAATTGAGTTTATAAAGTACAGTTAGAATTTGAGATCAATTGGATATACCAATAAAAAGATAAAATTCAATTAGCACACTGCTATATAAATTTGCAAATATGATCGGTCGAGTTTGAAACTCGACCAATAAACAGGTTAGAACATTTATTCTGATATTTTCCAATATTGTTCACATTGGATATATGCAAATCATATCCAAATTTGGTATAAATTAGAGTTACACATAAAATACTAAAAATCATTTATCGAGACACTATACTTATCAAATTTTGTATCCATGTATCATTAAAACCCTATTTTGGGCCGATTAGGGTTTATGTTTCTCAAACCCTAATTCTCAAGGCAAACGAACACTTAAACTTATTATCATAGTTAAAACATTCTCATTGGATTATCATCATTCATTAGATTTCAAGAGTGATCAGTCCAATTAATCATGTAATCATCTTGGTAACCCTAGTTTACCAATTAAGCTCAGATGGGGTCGTAACATTAAAATACCCTGTTCATCTAGAGTATAAGAACATTAGATTATGTGTACTTAAAACTGCCAACCTTGTCCCTGTGTTTGACCCCGATCTCTACATCAAACACTATTTATTGTTGCGGGGGCCTGAGAGTCGGGTTATCTCTTTAAAAGTTTGACTACTCTGAATCTACTCTTTTGGATGTGTGATTTAGGCCGGTCACATACCTTTCCCGGTGCATACTTGGTAAAGACTGACAGTGAAGCTGGTATCTTTGAGGAATGTGTGATATGTCGGTATGTGTGACCATATAGACAATTATATGATGATTGTAATCGGGCGTAATATACTTGATTTGATACTGATAAAGGTAAATATGTCTATTATGTTTGTCTCAATCATGATATGATGACATAGACATAGTAGATATCTAAAGAATAATGTTTTTATGGCATATGTCTTCATGTTAAGGATCTAAACAATGAGATAATATGTATGATAAGAGTACATACATTCTTGTTATGTACCTAGTCGGATATTACAGTGGAAGCAAAATAGAGAACAATAATACATAATACTAGAGTGTTTGTTGATTAATGATAGAGTCTCATTAGTTAAGATATATAATATCAAGTCAAGCACACAAGTACATGTTAGAGAACAGTGCATCAGACGGACCCACCTTGAGAGTGATACGTGAAGACCATGAATGGTAGTCAGAACAATATATTATAGTGATAGTGATGATTTTGGTTCTTAGAACTAAAATCACTATACTCATCACATGTTGTTTGATGTACTCTGACATCATCAAACTTGACCTTGAATAAGGGTTACCATAAGGTGATGCTCAAATACATGATAACACATGGGGATGGAGTATTAGTGATGTAGATGGGACTTGTCCCTCCTATAGGAGAATCATATCTTGGCTACTTGATAAGTGAGACTGAGAAACGTATGACCATACTCATGTGATTCAATATGTGATATGTGAACTCACATGTATCTCATATAGTCTGCTTTAGTTCAAGGAACACGGATTGAACATTGAGTCAGTATGTGATATTGAGCTTACATATATCTCAGACATCCTGCTCTAGTTCAAGGAACATAGATTTAATGTTGAAGAGGATGACGATTACATGCCTCGAGTTCAATCTAGACACCAGTGACAAAGGAACTATACAAACATTATAACACCAATCACAAATTGTAGGATGAAGTTGTTCTTCAACTTTCCAATTACTTGGGAGAAATGATGTGTTTCTAGATACTACTCATTGCTTGTGATGTCATAAACCAGTTATGAACATTCACTACCAACATAACTTGGAACCTATAGGTTCACACACATATGATACACTTGGAATAGGAGTTTATTCATGAATGATGTTTAACTTGATTACTAAAGTATTTAGGTATTCAATTTAAA
The DNA here is from genome assembly GCA_963693085.1 of Alisma plantago-aquatica. Classification (NCBI taxonomy): domain Eukaryota; kingdom Viridiplantae; phylum Streptophyta; class Magnoliopsida; order Alismatales; family Alismataceae; genus Alisma; species Alisma plantago-aquatica. Next base: position 1,106,994,035 of record OY856413.1, on the reverse strand, counting down.
TAACAATTGAATGATTAAACTCTAAACCCACCAGTTCAAGTGTTGAACAGATCGGTTGGAGTGTCAGGTTGATTGGAAAATGTATTGGCTGAATTCTAGTTGAACCAAGACATGAACCAACTGGTCCACTGAGTGAACCGATTGACTCAAGGTCTTCAAATGACCAGCTCATGTGATGAACTGTCTGATTCATGAATAAATTTGATTGGATCAAAGATTAGTGGTGATGTCATGTTATGCATTAATTGGATATTATTTGCCACTAAAATTTTGATTAGGAAACATGATGAAACAATAGGTTCAAAAGTTGAACCCATTGGCTCGCATGCCAACCAATCGGTTCACCTATGAATCAATTGTTTTGCCACTCCTAGGATGCAAAAATTTGTGAAATCTTGTACCCTTTGACTCCTGCACAGACTTGGAATTCTGACCCTAACCCTCCTATAAATAGAGGGGCACAAGGGGCTATCTAGACACAACATCAGTTGCTCTAACAATTGTCTACTCTTATTGTGGTAACCGAGAGAAACCGAGCAAGTTTTACCTGATAAAGGGAGGGATAGAAAGGTAGAACAATTATTGGAGATAAAGTTGGTACTAGTACACCAACTATAAGGGGTCAAATCCTTCCTATCTGTTCATCTAGAACAACATGACTTCTTGGTGGTCTATGTGGACTCTATAGAGGCAAGGGGGCCGTTACCCGCCGCTAGGAGGACAACATCAAGCTGATGTTTGTGGTGATCAACCAATAGTTGTTGCAGATGATGCTCGGGTGCAACTTGAAGAAAGACGCATACTACAACATGGAGATTGTCACTGAACTTGCTCCAAGATCAGGTATATCCTCAAAACCATCCTTCCCATTTTATAGCTATTGACGTGATCTATTGTTATAAGGGGAATATAGCAGTTAATTTTTGTTTCCACTACCTACTCTGATGTCATCTTTCCCTACATAACAAGGGAGAGATAATTGGGAGAGCAAGTTGATACTAGTATGTTGACTAGAAGGGACAACTTCTTCATTTCCATTCATCTATAATGACAGGAGTTCCCGATGGTCCGTGTGGACTACTCTAGAGGCAATGAGGCCTTTACCGACCACTAGGAGGACCCAATCAACCTTCGTTGGTGATGATCAACCAGGAGGACGTTGTCAACAGCTGTTCAGGTGTGTTTTGACAAAGAAGAATAGTGCAAAAAGCATTGTCGTTGGATTTACTCCAGGATCAGGTATATGCCTTGCAACTTTCCCCTCCTATCACATAGTTGTTGATGTGATCTACTGTCCAAAGGGGATATGGCAATATTTGTTTCTGTTTCCATATCTGATGCCATATTTTCCTACAAGATCACCATACCGCTTTGGTATATTCTCCCTCTTCATCATGGCAGCCTACAACTTCTTTTGAACTTCATCCAAGAAGTCTACCTGAGATGGCTTCACTACCATCTGGTCGAATGCACCTACGGATGAAGCTCGTCTCCTCAATACCATTTGTAGATAATAGAAAGGAGATGAATAAAGGGAGATCGGCGTAAACTCAAAAATACTAGTAAGCATAAGAAAGGGTTGGGTGTGATTTAAGATCACCCATTTCCTTCCCTTATATAACTTAATTTGTGCCTTGTTACACCATGTCGGTGCCACCGACTACTGGTGTTGGTGGTATTGACTTTTGTTAATGTTTGTGTGTTTCTGTGTCATTTGTTGATATTGACGGTCATGAACCATTTGTGTATCGACCTTCAAATCCCTCCATGTTGATTATACTAGCAGATGTCAATGGTATTGACTTCTGGAACGTGTGCCCAGATAGGTGCCACTGGCCATTGGATGTTGAAGATCCTGGAAGTTGATGTTGATGCCATGGTTTTTGGCCATTTTGTATCAGTGCCACAAACGTGATGTGGTGGTATCGAGCAGTAATTAGCATGCCTCTGACATCTAGAGTTAGTGCCAATGACTTTTTGTTTCATTGGTATCGAGATGTGTTGAGTCTTCCATTATTGAGTTGAGTAAGTCGATGTCACTGAGCAACCTCTTGGTGTATCAACCAATTTTTTTTGGGAAACTGCTCCTTGCTCAAAAATTGTTGGTGCTACCAAGCTCTATGCTAGTAGCACCAAATTTTTCAAGACTTCAACATGTTTGGGATTTGGTCGCGCCGATTCGCCTGTTGGTGGTACCGAAATTCTTCAAAATCCCTATTGAAATTTGCCATCCAGTAAGTGCCAACGATGGTGTTGTCGATGGTATCGAGATTCATTCTTCCTATTCACCACACAAAAGCATCAAGACACCTTTTTTATACTTACATAAAAATTCAACGAGACAAATATGAAATTGCTAATGAAAACTCCCAATTAGAAGACAAATGACAGAATTAAAAAATGATGGGTTGCCTCCCATAAGCACCCTTGTTTAATGTTTTAGGCTCGACAATCGATTTCACTCACATTCTCGATGAAGCTGAATGAGCTTCAACTCCTCTCCCTAATGGACCACTGCTCCTCCATAATAGTGATTGAGACATTTTCCATCTATCAAGGTCTTGTGTCATCACTAATATCCACTACGCCATGAGAGAATGCCTTAACTACCACATATGGTCCACTCCACCAGACTCAACTTCCCAAGATGCAATTTTGTCCTTGAATTAATCAATAGAACCCATTGCCCGAATAGAAACACCCTATGAAGAATGTGGTAGTCGTTCACTTTCTTAGTTATATCTTTGTATATTTTAGAAGTTTCATAAGCATCTATCCTAATCTCATCTAATTTATTTAGTTCTAGTCTATGCTTCTCCCTGCACTACAAAGATCAAAGTTCAATTTCCTCAAGGCCCATTTGGCTTTATGTTCTAATTCCACGGGAAAATGACATTCTTACCCATAAATTAACTTGCAACGGGTCGTGCCTATGGATGTCTTAAAAGCCTTTTAATAAGCCTATAGTGCACCATTCATTTACATGCACCCGTTTATCCTATTGGTTGAAACGATCTTTTCTGGAATTATTTTAATTTTCCTATTTGACACCTCAACCTAGACTTGGGCCTGGGGATGGTATGGGGTTCCTACTCTATGCTTCACTCCGTATTTTCTTAACAATATTCTAAATTTTCTATTAGTGAACTGAGAGACTCCATTACCTATTATCACTTTGGATACCCTAAACCTACAAAAAAGGTAGTCTTTCACAAATTTACATACAACATGTGTATCATTTGTGCAGGTTGGAATTGCTTCCACCTATTTAGACATATAGTCAACTGTAAGAAAAATATAAAGATCAGAATTAGAAGACACAAAGGGTCCCATAAAATATATGCCCCATAGATCAAACATTTCTACTTCCTGAAATGTATTAAGAAACGTTTCATGTCTTCTACATATGTTTCCTGTCCACGTGTCACGCATCTGCACGAAATCATAAACATCTTTAAATAATGACGACCAATAAAATCCACTCTATAAAACTTTAGTTGTTTACCTCGAGATCGGATGGTGTCCCTTATAGGGTAAAGAATGACAATTAGAAAGTATGCTCTAAAACTCACACTCAGAAATGCACTTCCTCAATATGCCATCCGCATACTACTTAAGCAAAATAGGATCATCCCACTGATAGACCCTTAAGGAAGAGAAGAATTAAGGAAGAGAAGAGCCTCTTCTTTTCTTGATATCCCTAGTCTTCTGTTATTTCTGTGCATGCTAAATCTAGTATTACCATACTTAGTGTCAATGTTAGTTTCCGTCCATCTAATTCCCCGTAGGACAAGGACTCTGGTTCCATGCCATATGATTATGTGATTACCAACTAAAATCTATAATATATTTTTCTGTTCGGCACTATCTGATTTCGTAAATCTTGGCGAGTATATCTTTAGTTTCTATGACTTCATCCCTCTTCTATACACGCGCATCATCTGATTTCATAAATCTTAGTAAACATATCTGTAGTTGCTATGACTCCACCCGTCGTCCGTACACGCCGCCCACATACACAACAAAAGCCAAGCGGCCATCAACATCAACATCTCGGAGGTCAAATACATAGCCCAACATAGAACAACAGAAGCAAATTTTTCTACCTTCACTCGTCTTCCGTATCCAATTTCAACTGGATGTTTTTTGTCGATTCCATCCATTAATTCATAGCAGAGGTACCACGTCGCCACCTTCTACCTAATCGCCAAGTGCAGATTGTGGGATCGTCAGTTTTTGGTCCGGCCATCTGGAGCAAAGCAAGATGCAAGCCGTGGGCGGCTTCACGCTGCAAAGCACAACTAGAGGGTAATGCCCAACCCAGTTGACTTCAGCACAGACCAGAGAGCGCACAGCCAGGTCGTCACGCTGAGTAATGATCTTAGGAAAATGATACAGAGCCCAGTTATGAGCCCAGAAACTGGACCCGTGTTGTTTGTATCTCCCGAAGCATATTACACAAGTTGTTGTTAATATTAATTAACACCGTTCATGCAACAGCGACAAGTACAATGTAATTAACAATTCAGGCAGATCCAAAATAAGAAACGAAGATTAAACTAAACAGGAAAACAAAAAACAGGAGTTAGATTCGCAAACCAGTGATACATAAAGAAATTAGTGTCCGGCAATCCTCGCGGATAGGCACCGTTCTCCCAGTCTCGATCCGGCACGAACCTAGATTGTTGCAATTCTACCAGTACAGCACAGCGTCCGCAGGAACCACCGCCTGACAGTTGCGCCTTGGAAACGGGAAGAAGGAAGCAGTCGCGCTTCGCACAGGAGAAGAACTCCACGAAGCGACTCTCTCGGAAACGAAGACAATTGCTCTGGATTAGGGTTCACAAAACACACGGCGGCAGATAACTGTTTTGGTTGTGTTTAACCCTAATGACCGAAGGCATATATATAGCCACACACGTCCCTAATCCTATTCCCAGTAGACGCAAACACTCGGTCGCTCTAATACACAATACGGAATAATCAGTAAAAGAGAAACATTTTCCAATTCAGATTATCAAACAAATCCGAATAGGAAAGAAATAATTAATTACATGAGTAATTAATTACTTAGTTGTATCCTAGTGCAAAAAGAAGTCGGAAGACGGAAGACATTCTCCACAAGCCGCAAGCCGTGAGCCCGAGCCCGAGCCCAGCCAGGCTAGGCGCGCACGCGCGTGCGTTGTGATGTGACAATCCCACCCACCAAGGAGGTAAGTATACCTCCCTCCTAGGACCCCTTGGACACTAGTGCCCCATGTGATCCTACATATGAGGACCACAAAAGTTCTAAGAGTGAGCAATATGGGATAAAACTTTTTTGCCATTTGCACTAGAGACAAACTACTTTTCTCACATGTACTTGCTGCACTACATTGGGCTTAACCCATGCTAAATAGGTGATTACTACATTAACGGAGCTACAATAACAAGCTGCTACAGTAATCCGCTACAGTAATCATTTATCTAACAATCCCCCACAAATTCCAATGTGTAGTGTGTTCTACCATTCAGTCCTCCATATTGTGCTTTCAGCAGATACCTTTCGGTTTGAATCTACCTGAGTTATCCAACTGTGACTCCCGTAGGAACTAGGTGAACAAAAGTCTTGAACCTAAACCTTGGGTACAAGAGTATAGGTTGGTAACAACACAATAAAGACATGGTAGTAAAGGAAACAATGCATTAAGGTCATGCATACAAAAATATATATATCACGATTGATAACAGAGAACAACCCAATTCTCCTGTTGCGGCCTACACAACATCAATCACTTAGCTGGAGTCTCCAAGGATGTACTGCTAACATCATGTCCTAAGACTTGACACCATTAAGAGACTATTCTCTTACTAACTTGCAGGTTTCCCAGGGGATAGACACACAGATGCAAGAAGCATCAAACAAGAATACATAGTGTCATTTGATTCACCCGACAGCTTGTTATTACCACATTGAACCCAATTTGTGGGATCTCCACTCTTTTGGGTTGGGTTGCTACTGCCTACAAATATATAGGGGTTTCAGTCCCATCCCCAACCTGAATTTTTCCACTAAAGCCAAGGTAAGACCTTTAGTGAAAGGATCAGCTGTATTATCTTTGGTATCGACGTAGTCCACAGCCACGACCCCATTAGACACTAACTCTCTTACAGACTTGAGTCTGACTTGGATGTGTCTACGCTGTGTTTGATTATACTTGGAACTCTTTATCTTAGCAATAGTTGTAGTGCTGTCACAATGAACTGAAATTGCAGGAAGCGACTTCATTACCATAGGTAAACTAGACATAAGTCCATGTATCCATTCAGCTTCCAATCCAATTTCATCTAAAGCACACAACTCTGCTTCAAAAGTTGACCGAGACAATATGGTATGTTTCTTAGACCTCCAGGAAACAGCTCCTCCTCCCAACAGGAATACATATCCTGAGACACCATTACTCCCAGAATTCACGGCAATCCAGCTTGCATCACTATATCCCTCGACTGCAGAAGGATGTTTACCATAATGCAGCCCAAGGGAACGTGTTCCCTTGATATACCTCAGAACTCTGTCAAAAGCTTCCCAATGGGTCTTGTCAAGACAACTGGTGTATCTACTTAACTTGTTCACGGCAAACACAATGTTTGGACGTGTGCAGTTCAAAAGATACATCAAACTTTCGATAATCTGAGAGTATCGTAATTGAGACACTGGAACCCCAGTCTCATTCTTGAACAAGGGTTTGGATGAATCATATGGAGTCTTAACAGGTTTACGTGATGTGTACTCAAACCTCTCCAGTATCTTCTCAACATAGTGAGACTGAGAGAGAGTTATACCATCAGTAGACCTTATGATTTTAAGCCCTAAAATCACCTCAGCGACACCCATATCTTTCATCTCAAACTTGCTACACAAGAATGACTTTGTCTCATTTACTACTTTCATATCGGAACCAAAAAGCAAGATATCATCGACGTATAAGCATAACAAAATGAATCCATTATTGACAATCTTGCAGTAGAGACACTTATCAAATTCATTAGAAACAAAGCCAAACGATGATATCACAGAATCAAACTTCTCATGCCATTGCTTAGGGGCTTGTTTCAAGCCATATAATAACTTAACAAGTTTACACACTTTGGACTCATTCCCACGACCCACAAATCCCTCAGGTTGTTCCATATATATCTCTTCTTGAAGATCACCGTGTAAGAACGCGGTCTTTACATCCATCTGATGGATATAAAGATTATAAATGGAAGCCAATGCTATAAGCACTCGGATTTTGGTCATACGGTAAATATGTGAATAGGTATCAAAATAATCTATTCCTTCCCTTTGTGTGTAACCCTTAGCAACTAACCTAGCCTTATAATTATGTATTGTCCCATATGCATTAAGTTTCTTCTTAAAAATCCATTTGCAACCAACTGCAGAACAACCAGGAGGCAAATCCACCAATTCCCAAGTTCCATTCGAGACAATTGATCAGATTTCATCATTAACGGATTCTTTCCAAAACTTAGCTTCTGGAGATTCCATAGCTTGTTTGAAAGTTACAAGATCATCCTCAACATTGTAAGTGTGAAACTCACTTCCAAAGTCCTTGGATGTCCTAGGCCGTTTACTTCTCCTTGGTTCAACTATTTCTTCAGAATCATCAGATTCAGAAATAGCTTGTTCTGAGTCACCCCCCACATTTGTCATCCTTTCCACATGCTCGGGAATGGAACATGTGGTAAATGAATCTTCTGGAGATACTTCATTGGGCACACTAGTTTTCATTGGAAACACATCCTCAAAAAATGTTGCATCACATAATTCCACAATTGTATTGACCTCAATGCCAGAGATATCTGATTTTACAATCAAGAATCTGTAAGCATAGCTTGTCTCTACATACCCCAAGAATATGGCATCAACCGTTTTCGGTCCCAATTTCTTCCTTTTGTGTTCAGGGACAAGTACCTTAGCAAGGCACCCCAACACTCGAAGATATTTGAGACTCAGTTTCCTACCTCTCCACAACTCAAACGGACTACTCTCTAAATGTTTATGGGGAACTCTATTCAGAATATGGCAAGCCGTATTCAAAGCTTCCCCCACATAAAGTTGGGTAATCCAGATGTTTAGAGTAAGGTATTTACCATATCTATTAAGGTTCAATTTTTACGTTCAGCTATTCCATTTGATTGTGGTGAATAAGGAGCAGTGACCTCATGAACTATACCATGTAATTGGCAAAATTCCAAAAATAAGTTTGAGGTATACTCTCCTCCCGTATTAGACCTTAATCGCTTAAGTACTTTAACTGTTTGAGTTTCGGTTTCTTTCTTATAAATTTGAAATTTATCCAATGCCTCATCTTTACTTCTAAGTAAAAAAACATAACAGTATCTACTTGCATCGTCAATAAAAGTTATAAAATAACGCTTTTGATCCCTCGTAGCAACACCATTAAATTCACAGATATTAGTATGCACTAAATCCAAAATTTCCGAATTCCTATTCACAGACTGAAAGGGCTTCCTAGGCAATTTAGCTTGTACACAGATTTCACATTTATTGTTGCTAATTTTAGATTTAGGGATCAAATTTAGATTCATCATACGCTTCATTGAGGCAAAATTAACATGTCCCAAACGTGAATGGCATACATCCGATGAAACAAGATTCATGCAAATAGAACTATAATCATTCAAAATTAAAATGAAAATTGAAACAGGTTCAACATGAATCTTAAACAAGTTCTCCACATCACATAAGTACCCCTTGCCAAAAGACAAAGAATCACGAAGGCATGTAATAATAGCCTTATTACATTTGCAGTCAACTCTATAACCTTCCCTAACTAATATGACTCCACTAAGGATATTGTGTTGAATGGTTGGAACATGTCTGACTTTATTAAGAGTCAAAAACTTCCCCGAAGGGAACTTCAAGTCCACATGTCCTTCGCCTTTGACTTTTGTAGAGATGGAATCGCCCAAAGTCACGGACCGACCTCGAGAGGCCTGATAAGACACAAACAGGGATTTATCAGCACACATGTGTACATTAGCCCCAGTGTCAATTATCCAATAAAGTGGTTCAAAAATAGAAAGCATTTCAGGTTTAATAGACATGTACCCATCATTGAGGTTCAAGGATGAAGTCATCATGTTGACCACAGCCTCCTCAGTTGCAGATGTGGTAGCTTTCTTTTCCTTCTTATTAGGACAATCCTTGTTCCAGTGGCTAACTTGTCCACAAGTCCAACAAGGTTTGTTCTTCGGTTTCTTTTGGATCTTTGCCTTAGGTTTATGTGCATTCTTAGATTTTTTATCTTTGGTGTTTTTCACAGAAGTAAAATTAACCGTTAGATTTGCATCAGTAGGCACCTTGACCCCTTTCTCCTTTAAGTGTTCTTCTTGTATATTAATATCCATCATTAGTTCATCCATTGTGTGTGTCCCTTTGTAATGCTTCAGAGACATACCAAACGATTCCCAAGACTTAGGGAATTTTTCTATGATAGACATAACAACGAACTTCTCAGGCAATACCATCTTGGCATCTGAGAGTTCATGAACTAGGAGTTGTAGATCATGTGTTTGATCAGAAAATGACTTACCCTCAACCATCTAAAATTTAAGAAATTTAGACACGCAATATTTTTCAACACCTTAATTTTTAGTGCTAAAATTTTTAATCAACAATTCCCATAAAACCTTGGACGTAGTGACTGGCGGCTTTGAGTAAAAATCATACAGTTTGTTATTTAAACCAAATAGAATCAACCCACGGCACGTTTTGTCACCCTTCTTCCAATTAGCAATTATATTTGCATTATCAGGAATTGTTTCATCAGATTTAGGTTCAGTTTCAACAAAGTACTGATCATAACCCGCAATATTCAGCCAAATTTCCATACGACTCTGCCAACGGGCAAAGTTCATACTGGTAAACTTTTCAGGCATATTGCTTGTGTCAATTTTATTTCCCAAATCACCCTGACCGGCCATTGTTAATTAACGACAGAAATATGATTTTTTTAAGACTGTTGTTAATATTAGTTAACATCGTTCATGCAACAACGACAAGTGCAATGTAATTAACAATTCAGGAAGATCCAAAATAAGAAACAAAGATTAAACCAAGCAGGAGAATAAAAAATAGGAGTTAGATTCGCAAACCAGATCGTTTGTTGAGAAACAAACGTGATACTTAAAGAAATCAGTGTCTGGCAATCCTCGTGGATAGGCATCGTTCTCCCAGTCTCAATCCAGCACGAACCTGGATTGTTGCACTTCTACCAGTGCAGCACAGCGTCCGCAGGAACCACTGCCTGACAGTTCTGCCTTGGAAACGGGAAGAAGGAAGCAGTCGCGCTTCACACATGAGAAGAACTCCACAAAGTGACTCTCTCGGGAACGAAGACAATTGCTCTGGATTAGGGCTCACAAAACACACGACGGCAGATAACTGTTTTCGTTGTGTTTAACCCTAATGAACGGAGGCATATATATAGCCACACACGTCCCTAATCCTATTCCCAGTAAGACGCAAACACTCGGTCGCTCTAGTACACAATACAGAATAATCCATAAAAGAGAAACACTTTCCAATTAGGATTATCAAACAAATCCGAATAGGAAAGAAACAATTAATTACACAAGTAATTAATTACTTAGTTGTATCCTAGTGCAAAAAGAAGTCGGAAGACGGAAGACATTCTCCACAATCCACAAGCCCAAGCCCGAGCCCGACCCAGCCAGGCCAGGCCAGGCCAGGCGAGGTGAGGCGTGGTGTGGCGCGCGCGCGTGCGTGAGTTGTGATGTGGCAATCCCACCCATCAAGGAGGTAAGCATACCTTCTTCCTAGGACCCCTTGGACACTAGTGCCCCATGTGATCCTACATATGAGGACCACAAAATTTCTAGGAGTGAGCAATATGGGATAAAACTTCTTTGCCATTTGCACTAGAGACAAACTACTTTTCTCACATGTACTTACTGCACTACATTGGGCTTAACCCATGCTAAATAGGTGATTACTACAGTAACGGAGCTACAGTAACAAGCTGCTACAGTAACTAATAGCTACAGTAATCATTTATCTAACACAAGCCTCACGCATCTCCCAAGACACAGCCAACTTGTCGGTTTGTCCCGCTCTTTGCCCACACCTCTCCGTGCTAGGCGACGATGCTTTCCCAATTTGATTTCTCTCCCGATTCCCCCCCCCATTTCAATGGAGAAGAAGCTATTCTCTTCCTGACGATATCATCACTGAATGGATCGACGAGAATAGCATCTGAGCTTTGGGTTGATGACGATACCATCCCAAAGGATAGACGCAACAGTAGCGACGGCGGAATCAAGCGATGTGGCGGCAGACAAGCAAGGCTCGCCAGAACAAACCTTCCTTCTTATGCTATACTCGGCGCAACAAACATCTCCGGTGGTAGAAAAGCACGAGTCGGCGGAACAAACTGGAGATCGTCCAGCCAATACAACAAGAGGAAGAAAGGTAGGTTTTTTGTACTGCTACACGAGTTGTTTATTGCCAGGCCAGTACCCCAGTAACTCTAATTTGGCATTTTTTCATAGTGCGATTTGCATTTGACAATTTCCATTTCATTTTGTAATGAGTTGTATGCCCTCTAGTACATGTAACGTTTGATTAGGAAGCAATGGTTGGTTCTCCACTATTGAAAATTCACACCCGTTTGAGATGTAAGCAACAGAGCATTACAACTCTATAATCTCTTCATTAATAGAAACTAGAAATCACAAAGAAATATGTGATCAGAGCAGGAACATAACCCATCCCAGATACGATATGGTTGTTATCAATTCTCATTTTGTAACAAAACATGATTATCGAGAAATTATGTAATAGATGCATACAGACATATTTTGTTACCACCAAATATGCATAAACCGTAATACTAATCCATTTGTTCGTTACTCAGACATTACAAATTTTTCTCCAACATAGTTAACCACTTGATAATAGTCTCTTGTGACAACCACTCCCCCCCACAATATGTTACACAACGAAAATACTTTGTTGTGTGTTACTCTCAACCACATTTGATTGTTATCCGAACAATAACATAACCACATCCAAAACACACTATGGTTGTTATCAATTAGAGCGTGCAACCAAACATGCTTATCGAGAAGTTATGAAACAATTGTACACAAAACTAATTTGTTACCAACAAATTCAGAATCTAAGTACACCGTAATGGTCATCCATTTGGTCGTCACACATAAATATCTAAACCAATTTGTTACATCCAAAACCACAGGATAACAATCTCCTTTGACAATGCTCACAGTTTGTTACATAACGAAAAACAATTTGTTATGGGTTACATTCCAAAAGGTATTGATTGTTATCTAAGTACTAATTACCCCCCGTAGTCATTTGTTATAGTGTGTGTTATACCAACCACTTAATAACTAACTATTATGATAGCAACTTCACATTCAGTCTGTTATGCGACGTGCCACATTTGTTACCGTTAACAGTATATGTTGTGTTAGTCTTGCTGCAGTGGGTTGGCTAACAACCGTTTTCCCATGTTAGTCTTAAATTGAACACATAACAATTGTATACACATTTTTCACCCCAATCATTAGAATTTGTTGTGTTTGTTTCAATCCAATCATTGGAATTTGTTGTGTTTGTTTCAATGTAGCAATAGAACACCCCAATAATGTTTGTTTTACGATTCAAAACTAACTACTATTGCATTTGTGGAACATAACACAACCTAATCCTGCTACTAATCATGCATTCACACATACCACTAGGATGTGTAACATATTTGGCTGACAGCAAATCTATTCACACTAACATCTTTTACAGGAACCAAGTCAACCAATTTAATAATCCAGTTTATAGTGTTGTTATTCACACTGATATGTATTCATAATTGTGTGTAGCCACAACAATCACATTACTGCTCATTTCTATTTACCCATATATTATATTCCATTTATGTTTTAATGTTTGAACCAGGCTATAGAAGTTATTGATGTAGATATGAATGAAGTCCCCCGTTAGAGCTATTCTCATTGCACGATTGTTATTGATGTCAATGAAGATGTATTATTATCAGAACCAGATCAGGCTGCTATGGATGAATCTCAGCATGACTTGTCACCAGAAATAACTAGTCGCCATTCAGGAACATCAAACTCAGAATCATGAATACCATCTTCTATACATGTTCCAACTACTCCATCAGGAGTGGGAGTGCCTCTGGTTGGGATTGTATTCGGTTCAACTGACCAAGCAAGACAATTCTACGAGATATACGCAGATGCAGCTGGGTTTGGTATCAAAACTTCACATTCTTCCAAGGAACGAAATGATAAATCAGCTGCAAGGGTCACATTCACATGTGTCAAGGGAGGACGGCCACCAAAAAAATGTAAGGATACACTATACAGATACAAACCGACTGCACGAACAGGATGCCCTAGCTATATTAAGTTGAAACACACTTTCACAGGAGAATATCAGATCTCCCATGTAGAACTTAGCCACAATCACCCAATGTTGCAGCAAGATATAATGCAGTTATTACCCTCCAAGAGGTGAATATTGGTATCCTTACAACAAAAAATTTACCTGAACGATGCAGTTGGCATTGGGGAAGCGAAGACCATGAGTTCTTTAGTAATAGAAGCAGGTTGGTATGATGGTCTTACATTCACATAGAAGGACCTTAACAACCATTTAATGAATTCTCAGAAGCTACATTTAGGTGAAGGCGACACAATTGCGATACAACATACTTTGTACGGATGCAAAAGAGTGATCCAGAGTTCTTCTATGTGTTAGATTTGAACGATGAAGGTGTTCTTAGAAACATTTTTTGGGGTGACACAAGATCTCAGACGGTGTACAAATATTTTGGGGATGTTGTTACATTCGATACAACATACCTGACCAACAGGTATGAGATGTCGTTTGCACCATTTGTCGGAGTTAACCATAATGGCCAGTCTACTCTGTTGGGGTGTGGGCTACTATGTGAAGAAACAATGAAGAATTATGTGTGGTTATTTACAACATGGCTGCAATGCATGGGTAACCCATCGCCTCTGCCTTTTTTTCCTTACAGAATGATATCCATCATATTCTTTTTCTGTAGTACATGCTGCGTCGAATTGTTACCCATTGGCTATTGACTGTGGGTTTCAGTTCACATCCTCTTTAGAACCACATTGATTTTTGAAATTGTAATGTTTTCTTGAACAATGACATTCACTGTTTTTATGGTTATTGCAGTACATGTTGGTTCTAATTAGTGGCATATATAATGTTTTTCCCTTGAATTCATTTTTTTATGTTTTTTTGCGTCCAGATGTATCCAAAAAATTCATTAACAGTAGCATCAGATAAGAAACTAAAATTCAATTTACACGAAACATCATCACAAATAACATGCACCACCACTTATATCTATTCTCAACTTGCACTATTTACTGAAGTACCTCTGCCTTTTGTTCCTTACAGAATGATATCCATGATATTCTTTTTCTGTAGTACATGCTGCATCGAATTGTTACCCATTGGATATTGACTGTGGGTTTCAGTTCACATCCTTTTTACGTGCACATTGATTTTTGAAATTGTAATGTTTTCTTGAACAATGACATTCACTATTTTTATGGTTACTACAGTACATGTTGGTTCAAATTAGTGGCATATATAATGTTTTTCCCTACAATTCATTTTTGTATGTTTGTTGCGGGCCATATGTATCCAAAAAATTCATTAACAGCAGCATCAGATAAGAAACTACAATTTAGTTTACATGAAACATCATCACAAATAACATGTACCACCACTTATATCTATGCTCAACTTGTACTATATACTGAAGTACCTCTGCCTTTTTTTCCTTACAGAATGATATTCATGATATTGTTTTTCTGTAGTACATGCTGCATCGAATTGTTGCCCATTGGCTATTGACTGTGGGGTTCAGTTCACATCCTTTTTACATGCACATTGATTTTTGAAATTGTAATGTTTTCTTGAATAATGACATTCACTATTTTTATGGTTACTACAGTACATGTTGGTTCTAATTAGTGGCATATATAATGTTTTTCCCTACAATTCATTTTTGTATGTTTGTTGCAGGCCAGATGTATCCAAAAAGTTCATTAACAGCAGCATCAGATAATAAACTAGAATTCAGTTTACACAAAACATCATCACAAATAGCATGTACCACCAGTTATATCTATGCTCAACTTATACTATTTAATGAAGTACCATATCCTAATTTGTTCTATGTAATTGGTTATTGTCTTGTTTGCATTCCATTTTAGTATACCTTGTGTAGATTATTTTTATTTGAGAAACGTTTACATTATACCGCGTACCAGTTAACGTATATTCACATGCGTTGTGTTGAGATATTCATTTATGATAACACGATTCACACTAGATGACATTTAATACCCCCCAACTCCTCAGCTATGTTGAATGTAATCCATTCCCTACACGAAACCTCAGTGAAAAAATTTGCAATCCACAGGAACTCTGCCAAAAGGTATTGAAATCGATCAAGCTAAATCAATAATTAACGCGATCTGAGAAGTTTTTCCTGATGTTAGGCATAGGCTATGTCTATGACACATAATGAGGAAATTACCTAAAATTTTGGAAAAAGATTCCACTACTTCCAACCTTATCCGTAATGCAGTATATGAGAGCCCATCAATAGAGGCGTTTGAATAGAACTGGGCAGTTGCAATTCATACTAGCAATGTAAATCAAGATGGTTGGCTTTCAAGAATGTATCAAATACGGCACATGTGGATCCTTGTGTACGTTGATGACTTCTTTTGGGCTGACATGACAACAACCCATCTTAGTGAATCAATTAATTCGTTCTTTGATCATTATGTTAACTCAAAGACATCTCTGAAATAGTTTGTTAACCAATAAAAAGTTGCACAGGAGGCAAGGATCGAGACATAGAGGAAATATGATTATGATGATCTGGATAAACTTCTTCAGCTAAGGTTCGAGTTTCATATTGAAGTTGGTGCACGATTGGTGTACACAGAGGCTATATTCAAGAAATTTCAAATCAAACTACAACATATGATGTATTGTGATGTACTGCTGCTGAACAAAGTTGATTCGTTGTCTACATTTTTAGTTAAGGAACAACGCAGGGTTTGTTTACCAGATGATCAATCTATTTTACTTGAAAACAAGTTCATTGTCACGCACGACTCTGTCCAGAATAATTTGTTATGCAGTTGTCAATCATTTGAGTGCAAGGGAATAATGTGCATGCATTCATTGCGCATCCTTACTCGCAACTTTAGGATAGATAAACTACCAATGCAGTATGTGCTTGACAGATGGAGGAAGGACATTGTATGGGATTATGGAAACAACCCAAACAACATTCGTTTGTTCACAAAATCTGTTGAAAGATTCGTTGTTGTCTCCAACATTTGTCAATGTTTCATAGAGATGTCGCGTGTTTCAGATAAGCAGTATGAGGTTGTTAGGAATGCACTAAACACAGCAATTCATACATGTAAAAAGGCCCAACGGATCGAATCCATTGTGAGCTCTAATTTTTTTTTGCCATTTTTATATTAGTGATTTATTCTTTCTTTTTTATTTAAGTACATGATGAATCGACAGGCTACATACTTGCTATTGTATTTTAATTTGGTGTAACCTCCTTTTCGTGGGTGAATTCCATAATTTTTTCAGTGCCACAATCATATTCATTATTCTATGTTACTGCAGTACATGCTGAATCTAGTTAGTTAATTATATATTGTTTTTTGTGCATTCCGTGTTAGGATATTTGATGTGGATCAGTTGATGTACTCACTATAAGACATTCACATAGATGTGGATTAGTTGTTGTTAGTATATTTGATGTGAATCAGTTGCTATATATTCTTTTTTAATTAAGTACATGATGAATTGACAGGCTACGTACTCGCCATTGTGTTTTAATTTGATGTAACCTCCTTTTCAACAGTGAATGGTTTTTTGAGTGCCACAATCATATTCACTATTCTCTGTTACTATAGTACATGTTGAATCTAGTTAGTTAACTGTATATTGTTTTGTGTGCATTCCATGTTAGTATATTTGATGTGGATCAGTTGTTGTACTCACTATTAAGTTACTTTATCAGTTCTACAAGTATACATATAATTTGACGAGTCATGTACAGTTATTCACACATTACAATGAGGAGAAGTATACAGAAATTGCGATGAGTTATGCGGAGAATTTGACCATTTATATTGTCGCTTCTTGATACAAAAACCATTACCTCACGAATCCAGTGTTAGCTCATTTAAGAAATATATTTCCCTTGTTCATACACATAATTGTTTATAGGATTTTACCTATGCACAACTTTGTTTCACATTATTGAAATACTTGTATCAGTTGGAATCACTACATTTGTACCAATAATATTGACGTCTCAATGCAGGACCAAACAACAAAACCATCAGTTGTTCCTATAATCAAGGATCCTCTCACATCCAGAAAGGTTGGAAGACCATCATCCTTGCGGAAAAGGGATGGCAGGAAATGAACTCAACAAAAAAACACCACAGTAAGAAAGTGCAGTAAGAAAAAACCAAATCAAGCGGCCAAAAAGGATGGCCAAATCCCAGCAAGACAAATCCCAAAGCATCAACAGCAAGGGTGTACACCCCACAGTAACATGAATGATAGTTGCAACCTTGCAAATAGAGGTCTCACTACTTCTAATAGTATCCCTGCCGAACACATGTTTAGCCAAAGCTGTAGCATCTCATCTCCCACAACACCATGTCAATATACACACTCTACAGTGGGTAGTAACCAAAGGAGTTTTTACACAAATGCTCAAGCAGCAAATCTCATCAACAACCGCTGCCAATCTGCAACATCTAGATCTAGCATCGGTGAAAGTTACAGCAGACCATCTCCTCTTGCTGCAGCATGGTTACGCTTCACTACCCATGGAGAATAGATTTATTTTCATACTAATATACATCTTTTGTCTTCTTTTTTGGAAAAACACATGTACATCTTTGTAGTGCAACTTCCTACATGAAGAATACATATGTACATGCATGTCAACCCGTTAATATATTTTTGTATCTGGAGCCAGGTTTTTCACGAATTGTTGAGTGCATTATGCCACATCAGTACTGCTGCAATATACATGTTCACTCTGAATAAATATAGTTCACTCTGAGTAACTGTTCTGTTACAGACAAAATAAATTTCATCTGAATGTTCACCACAAGATAGTTAAATAATTGAAAACCATTATTTAGATCCCCCAGATAGCCTACAACAACTGATGCAACGTTGGCTGTGTTTTTTGATATTATGATGTCTATGAATATATTGTTACATTGGTAAACACACCTTCACATGAACAACCACATCCAACACTTATTCCTCTCTATTTTTCCCGCATAAAGGCACAATGTTCATATGAAGTTCATTTTCCACATACGACAATCTATATAATAGGAATCAACTTCTATTATTATCCATGACAACCGACGTTGGTTATCAAGTACTCAACTTCTGTTGCCATCCATAACAACTGCCTTTGAATGACAACTGTCATAACCAATTCATTTTATACCACTTACAGCCAATACCAACTGATTGATACGCCACAATACAACCGTGCTTTGTCACATCTGAAATATGCATGTAAGCGTAACACATAGTTGTTGACTACAACATTCCACCCGGTCTCCAACACACTACAACATTCCATCTGGTCTCCAAACCACATCACTACCAATGTGCATGTACGATCTTCACCTCAGACCAACTTAGAATGTGTTGTTCAATGTAACACATAGTTGTTGACTACGCACATCATTCATGAGTTCAATTGTATCCAATTAATTCAACCACATCCACTCCTAACACGTGATTTCTCCATAAATGACTTAGTTCACAATGCCACGTCAGTATTAATCTTTACACAAGTACGTGATTAGCAAAGTTGGCTTGTCCAAAATTAACAAGAATTACAGCCACTTGTCCAGCACAACACAATTACACAACACAAATACAAGCCACTCTTTTTCCATCATACCAATACTAATCATTTTTGTTTTAATTACAGAATATATTGTTAATACTGCTCCACTTTAACAAGCACATGCATTGGTTATTCCTTTTATATTTTTTCCATTTAAGTTCAAACTTTATCTAATGTTCATTCCTTCCCATATGCTACTTGCTAACGTCCCTTCTATCTAATAGGTTTCATAATCTATTGCCATCCACATGTCGATTCATACCTAACTGCTGGTTTATACTACCAATAGACTTCAAATGTTATATCGTAACAAGCCCAACCAATTCAAATAAGCAATACACAGCAGCGGAGGTGTACTAATGTCACACTCCACCCTTGTCTTGGACCAACTAAAAGGTGACATAAGATCACCCACATCCGGACATACCGCCCTTCAACAAACATTTCTTTTCCCATCTTCAATGTGATGTCCTCCATGACATCTTCTTATTGTTACACTAAACACATAACAAAAAATCCAACTAGTTGGATAACCTGCAATATCCCTTTGCATTTCCATTTATGGTCCATTGAACAAGTGGATAACCAGTGATACACATAAAGTATCAAACAAAATAACAATATCATTTAGAGGCACTACTTCATGTTTACATCCCTTAAAATATAAGCAAGAAAAGAACAATGTTTCGTTAACTAAATATTGAATTTTCATAATATACTGAATTAAGGTTAGGGCCAATGCCACATTTTAGGACATTAACATGTTTTTTTCACAAAATCAGCCCCCCACCCCACACAGTTGGATGTTGCAGAACATTCAGTAACCATTGCAACAAACCAGGAAGCCCTGACATACATATAACAACACAACAGGTACAAGCATAGAATTGAATCAACAAAATCCAGTTTCATTCTCTCGGTTTAGACCGTCCCTTCATTTGTATACTCCTTCATCTGTAGTATAAGCATAGAATTGATCCCTCGTAGGTGACATACAGGTTCAGCGTAAGACTCTTCTATCTTCTGACCATCACTTATGCATTCCATCCACCGCATAACATACACCCCACAGTCGTTTGTTCCTATAGGTTGCTGCACTGCCTTTTTATCGAACAAGATCTTCCAGCCTTCTTCTGATATGCCTCTTATCTTACTCACAGGGCTTTTGATCGCTACTACCTATATTTGCAATCAATTATACACTAGATTTAAACTGATATATTGCCCAGAAACATGGTCTGTAACAAGCCATGAACAACATATATTTACCAAGGTCATTGCATCGATGTCATATGGATGGCTCATCGCTGGCCGGTTATATCTCCTCACTAGGGCGTAGGCTGTTGTAGTGAAGTATCTTTTTGTATTCGTGCGAAGCCACTAGCAAGTGTCAGTGTTGCGAGATGATAATTGGAAGAATTATTACTTTTATAGACTTGATGTCTTCCCTTTTCTCGTAACAATACTTCCACATCAGTGGTGCATTCTTCGTCTTTATAGCGTGGGTCATCACGGTGTTGAAAATGAACACCCTTCGCCCCCACTTGTTTCCATATTCCTTTCACATGACTTCACTCCAGCCATCTATTACCTATTACAGCTATGATGCGGAACCAAGTCATTTATGGTGGTCAACAAATCAGTAGGTATACCATTTAATGTGACAACTATATGTAACAGCCTTTACATAACAAAAGTCACATTTGTCCCAATACTTACAGTTCATTACATGTCGTGTTTAATAAAAGCAAAGACATTAAACTTAAATTCAGCAAATAGCTGCATACTGTTAGTCCAAGCCTAGATGTTCCACCTATAGTAGACTCGGTATCATTTACAACTGGAACTAACAATTAGCAGAAACATCATTAACCATAGAATTCTATTTGGGTTGCAGCAATACTACCCTTCAGTACATCACACGTTAGAACACACTCTCACCACTCCAACACTCATTGCAGGAAACCATCACAAACCCTTCAAAGCAACACACAACTGCAACTGTATCATCACACTAGACGCACACATATGTCACTGTACTACAATTGCAAGGAATCATTTTAAGGTTTATTCATAGCAACAGATGATGTTAGGGCACAAAACTTTAATGACACCCTTAACGGCTGCCATACCTGGTTCGTGATGTTACCACCCCTTTTTCAGCATATCTCTGAAATCCTGACACATGATACAAGCATTCTCATTCTAAAAATAACAGCATCCGCACTCTTGTCCTTGTTGGTACGCTGCCAAAAAAACAAACACTCATCGATTATTCTTGGTAGAGATTAAAAGGTACAACCTCGTTATAGAAAGTCACTGATTTACATACCCTTTTCAGTAAAAAAATATTTGTCTTGTTGTTAAATCTTGTTGCCTCTTCATCCCAGTTTGCCATCTCATCAATCTCGATCTTTTTGGCAGGAGACATTAGCTTCATCTTACGTTCTCGGTGTTCGCCTTTGACTCGCCTGACTAATGAACTAAGGCTCTTCGCAATCGTTATCACCTTCTTGGTTGGCTTCGTTGGTTCCTCTATGCTACCCTTGCATGTAACCATATCGACCATGTCTTTTATAGGGTTCTGCTATCAAACAACACAATATAAACATTCGCACAATGAATATACAGTCACATTATAAGTCGTTGTAGCTTCACCTTTTCATCGGCCCTATCTCCATCAATGAAAATCCACTCTGGCGTTGCCACTACCTTTGCCTTACCTCTATTTGTTACAGCCATAGAGATTAAAGTCTGCGTGCTCGCTTCACTAAGGATCTTTTTAATGTGGTCATCAATGCCCGTCTCCTTCCACCAATCCTCAACCTACACAACATAAATAATTATTCATTACGGATTCATATACACTAATCTTAATAGGTACCAATAAAGTTCACATATTTGATCCCACATATACCTTCTTCCCTCCACTGCTAGCTTGTCCATGCCCCACAATTGTCGTGCTTTCCTGAGGGAGTTGACTCTGCATAGGGGCCTTGCTTGGGATTGGCGTGACGTAACCAGCTTTTTCATTAGCAATGTCCAACTCCTAATTATTTCATTGCAACATTTAAATGAGAGAAAAAAACATCATTAACTTGTCTAACATTATTCTGAGATAGTACATACGGACGACCTGCCCACCCATGGCCATCAGGATTTGCTACAACAGAGGTGACGTCAAGCATTGTTGTTGTTTTCTTTTCAGGGGTTGATTTAACAAGTCTTGGCATTGCTATTCTCTTGCAACCAGGAAGAACAGGTTCGTCCTGCAGAAATTTAACCAGAACGCGTTCAACTACTCATTTCATCATGGGTCACTAATGTAATAGGTACAAATATGGCATATTCACGAGACAAACAAAAGTGTGTAATCTGTTGAGTGTTGAACCCATGAACCAAAACCCAAACAAACCATTGCACGATTTCTAGTCTTGGTAGGTGTAACATACCAAATCTACAAGTGGAAAAAAACCATATGCATAAGTAAGTCATATTGGAAAAGAAGTCCATCAACAGAAAAAAGATAACAATAATGAGAGTATATGAAATGGTTGTTTCAAATTTTACTATTTTTGCTATGCTCGACCTACTCACGGTTGGCAGGGCATTGCCCTGTCTGCTACTACTTTGCACAGGCCCAGGTGTTACATAACCATCCTGTTGTCAAGCCAATTATAATTTTGCATAGCATGATATACTACAAATACTACTACAGTACGGTGAAATCCACGGTACTAACCTCAGTTTCCCTTCTACTAGCAGACCTTGTCTCTGAGCGCCTCGCAATAATTTTGACACCCTACATGTAATATATCTAAAAATCAGTGTATGATTCAACATAACAAAAAACGTTAACCAACATGTATTATGTTTCAATGTTGAAAATGAAACCCTACCCCAACAATCCAACAAAATGTATCACTCTTCCCCGTCCCATGCACGGTAGGCGTATCATAATAGATCTGCAATTTGGGACAACTGTTTACAGCAAGACTTTATTTATAAGAAAACAACTAAATAGAGTACAACCGTTTACAGCAAAACTTTATTTATAAGCAAAAATTAGGGACACATATTTACAACAAACTTTATTTATACAGTTGTACACATGGAACGTTGCTTTTGTATTTATCATCTTAGCGACACTCCCCTTACTCATTCCTGACAGGGTGTCGACCTGCCCACTAGTAGGATGCACCTTGCCAGGTGTTTCGTAACAAGCCTACAATAGTATCATTAATCATTACCTACTCTAATAGAATTCAAACACCACTTACATGGATCGAGTCATATGGCATGTACCTCAGTAGCCTTTTTACTGGCAGACCCTGTTACTGAATGCCTACCAACAGCTTCGCTAACCTGCACACAATATATTGATTATGTAAACAAACAGCACAGTCTCCAGTTTCAATGACATTACCTAATTGAAGATGTTGAATGAAGAATAAACCTATCAAACTTTATCCATAACAACAAAAGCAATCCATAACACCAAAAGCAACAACACTAGCGTAACCACCATAATACCATACAACCATACATACGATTTAGAAACCAATACCGTACAAACCGGTAATTTCCTAGTACCATCATTATATGGCATCCCCTTTTCAACATCCTCGCCAATTTTTGCACTCTCTGGTGTGTCGTACTGTATCTTTGTTACATAAAAATACGACAATATAATACCCCAATATCAAGACGTCTATAAAACATTTTTTTCATTAGAACTGTAATGTTGCCATAGATGCGTTAAACTCACTGTCTTTGCTATACTCCACTTCCTCTTTAATTTCGATGTATTCTTACTAGTCCCTACACTAGTAATAACCAATGGGTTGTCCATTGCCAAAACACCCTTTATAGAGAGATAGAGGAAAGTCACACAAAACATTAACTGACATCATCTACATGACATATAAAGGGCTCTTTTATCATTTTCCTACGCAAAGACATTTTTGTAAACGATTACCACACCTTTTTTGTTTCCGACCTTGTCACAGATCGACTTCCAACATAGTCATCTACCTACAAAACAACAGTACCATATCTTATATACTACCAAAATTATAAAACAACTACCACGGTTATCTAATACTCCATCAAATGTAATCAAACACTTCAACACATAAGACGAGAAGTACTATTTTATTAGATTGAACTTCTAATACTATAAATAGCATAAAACCTTTGTGTTATGTTGCTTTGCTTGCTTGTCATCATCCACATTGTCTTTGCTAAAATCTTACACAGGCACAACTGCTTCCTCGCATCACTAACAACCCCCTCACTTTGACAACCATCAACTGATACATCTTGATCTACAGGAGTATCATTCATCCTGCCCAATATGGCATGACCCTATGTTCAACAAGTGTGAAAAATCAAGTGGGAACACACATATAAAAACAATTATTCGATAAAGACATTATCACAATACAATGTGGTTGTTACAAACAAATTTCACATTGTAATAGAGGTGCAAATGCAACATGTGTGCAACATACAAAGTCTGTTAAGCAAGTTACTGTGCTATGTCCGCCAACCGCTCCTGATTTGGTTTCCTTGGATGTGGCAAGAGTGCTACCTGCAACAGAACAAGAAGCAATGACACATGCTCCGCTGACATCCTGCAATGCATACTATCATTTGTTTACTGAATTTACCAAAGATATAAGTCTGGAATGACAAACTAAATCAATCTCAGGTCAAGTACCTTGAAGTGGGATATTGGATCATTTGCAATCCTATTCCCCCCCCCCACCACACAGATCCTCACTTGAAGCAAGCAACCTTTTTGGTGTGGATCTTGTGATGCAGGTCTGCAGTACAACACAGCTCATTACATCACACAATGCACAATCTTCCTATCAATTTACACCAATAGGTAAGAACACGCTACTGTACCTTGATAGGTGTTGACAAATCAATGACTGGAACATCAATGACAACATTTCCAACCTGCATGTCTCTACAATTGTAAGTGATACTATTATCTTTAAGAGAAATCGTGCAACGTTACCAAGCAATTGGTGCCCATACCTTGTTCTTGTTGTTCCCTTCCAATTTCGATATACTAATGCAGCCAACTGTGTCTGCATTTTCTTGAAGACCAATAATATATGTCAGTAGTTATTATTAATCAAAACATTTAATTGAAATTGACGAATGTGAATGTGACGTCACACATTTGTTCCGACAAGTTTTGTATAATAAGGCAACACATCGACTTACCACACAGATGCCAACTGAACTTTAAAACCTATCGTCCGTGTCACATCTGACCCCACCATTCTACTGTTGCATAGCATCATTTGCAGTGGTCAACATCCAAATATGTGTACCAGTATATTACTAATAAAGGTTGAACAAACATGTATACCTACACATACCTTTGCACTACCTCCATCAGCTTTACATTCAGAAACCTCTTTGGTTGTTTCATCACCTTTCCAAACCAGTTCCTACTGTTACAACGATCAAAATTAGTTTATCACAACCAGCTACTATGTTCTTGTAAAATACTGAAATCAATCTTTCAGAACCCAATCCCCTCAAAACATTACATTATTTTCATAATCTGTTGCACCTACATCCAAACTTTTTTCTTTGTCCTGATCCATCACGCCCTATGTTCTATCCACAACAGAAATAACCTGCGTAGGAAACAATTAACTCCAACATAAATTTTATTGAAAACACAGTGCACACTCTCAAATGTATTCTTGGACCAACATATTACGTTAATATTGAGTGCTTGTTATAACTAGATAACTAGACATTGGTTAGTGTATAACAAACATCACATTTGAATCTGTTTTACCTCTTCCCCTTGTCTGTCGTTGTCCGCACCTAGTGACATGTCATCACCCATGCTGCCTCCAAGTATTGTCTCAGATACTTGCCTAGACTCAATCTCCATATGAAGAACCTCATTCTCGCACACTTTTGCATGGTGTGCTTCATTCATCAACCTATACTTCCTACACAACCTTCTTAGTCATTTCTTTAGTGTTGTAACCTCATTCTTGTTCTCGTTATTGCTTGTGTCTCCCTTATTCTTGAACTTCTGGTTCTTCAATTTCAAGTTTGCACTGACAAGCTGCATATATATTGTATCACATTACACAGCTAATCACAAGAAAGCATCACATATATACCAATTAACATATATGTCCAACACTAAAACAACAAACCATGTAACATATATAGTAAAAATACATCAAAACATATATAATGTTGATTTACCTGTCGTTCAACTACAACAGATTTACGCTTTCTGCCACCTGACCTCACCTTTTTCATCACACTCACCGGGGCTGCTATATAATCTTTCACTAAATTTTTTTTATCTGATTGTTCTAACTGACATGTCATTCGCAACCAACTAGGCACTCATCATGTTGTTGTAGTCCCAATAATTTTCCAAAGGGAAGGCATGAGGTTTGTATTTCTTACTCATAGTAGTGACCAATCTAAACCATACCATCAAAAGGAACAAACAGCCCTTCAAGTAACCCCTGTTCCTGTTCCCCATTTCCTTCATTTCGACATGTAAATACTCAAAGACAAACTCTGCCCAGTTGTACTTACCTAGCTCGGGCAGAACGTCAACATAT
The DNA here is from genome assembly GCA_963693085.1 of Alisma plantago-aquatica. Classification (NCBI taxonomy): domain Eukaryota; kingdom Viridiplantae; phylum Streptophyta; class Magnoliopsida; order Alismatales; family Alismataceae; genus Alisma; species Alisma plantago-aquatica. The sequence continues at coordinate 1,106,967,355 of OY856413.1, read as the reverse complement.
TCCCACAGGAACCCATGAGTTCCAAACCTAGCATACGGGTATAGAAAGGTTGCCATCATGACAATAACCCAAATACTCACCAAATCCTCTACGGATTCCTCATCTTCTTTGTAAGAAATCGAGTCCAGCATAGCCAATTCTTTTGCTATCTTCACTTTCCCTTTGAAATATTTACTATACACAACACCATTACTAGTCTGACTTTGAACCATAGACTCACCTACATAACAAACCAAAATATTATTCTACACACTAATGTCTGTTACAGAATTTCATATTCACTTGGTCCAACTAGAAACCAATACTAACCTTGTGTTGTGAGACTCAGGATCTGACCTACCTGATTAGCATCAAACTTAACACGGTTGGTACCAAGACTAAAACACTGTTAATATTCATTTCATAACTATACGATAAGCTAAGATGACAACACATGTTCAACAAATATATATCTTTTTATCAAACAGACGTGTTGCTATAACAGTCAATGCTCTTTGTTTACTGATGATCTCAAATGTTTACCACATATCATCGCATTGTTGTCATGTTTCATGAGCATACATGTTTTGTAATTTATTCAGGTCTAACAACATTGTATTGAAAATAAATATCACTTAACACATACCAATACATCTGTTCACTGTGATCTTAGACTAAGTTTTTGAACACAAAAATTACCAAACACATGAGATAGGGATCACACATTCATATGCAGTTATAATAACATCATTTCACAGTACATCACAAGATCAAATCTGTTAGCAGATACATACTTACCATCTTCCCCATGCGGTAGTAATTTTTGTTGGAAACCCTCTCCTTTGCAATAAAACGATTGACGCAATTTCGAAACTAAATGTTTCTTAGCACACAAGTATAGCCACGATGCTTCGTAAAACAAACAAATGGTTATCAATAATCAATTTATTTGTGTCGGTCCTAGTTGTCCCACTGCTGCACATAGCATTACAGTGTTTTCTCATTGCATGTACGTACCTATTTGGCTAACAGATGTATACCATCACTGCACTATTCTTTTGTTACATTTAACAAAATAAAGATACAAGCAATAACATCATACTTAAAAGTTCACGTAGCGAAACTAAACATCATATAACACATACAAGTACATATGTTGCAGTCAGATTCGTATATATCATTTTATCAAACAGACGTGTTGCTATAATAGTTATTGCTCTTTGTTTACTGACGATCCCAAATGTTTACTACATATCATTGCATTGTTGTGATGTTGCATGAGCATACATGTTTTGTTATTTATTAAGGGATAAAAATATTGTATTGAAAATAAACATCACTTAACACATGCAAATACAGATGTTGCATTCTAGTCAATGCCCGAGACCCTATTTGGCAACGGATTGGGATTTCATAGTCTAGACTGGATTAGATGGGGGTTAGTCAGGATTCAGTCTGATTCTGTTTGGCAACCCAGTCTAATTCTGTTTGGCATCCCAGTCTGATTCTGGTCAGCTGGTCTAATTTGAGTCTGGTTGCAGTCTGATTCTAGTTGGCTACTAGGTTGGATTCAATCTGGTTTTGTTTGGCAACGTAGTCAGTATCTGCTGCTTCTGTCCTGATGTTGTAGAACTATTTTAACAAGAGTAAGGAATGTGTAGTTGTGATGCCGCTTAAGCAGAATGGCAATTTTTTTAAAAAAATCCATGTAGATTTTGTGAATGTCAGTTTTGTACTTAGGAAAACTAAACATAATATATGAGTATGGTCATAATTACATGATGATTTAAAATAAACCAAATTGTATTGTTGTCTTCGATTGCTATGTATGTTGTAAATAGGTAGTATTTTACATATTTGATCCAGGAAATGTAAAATGACAAGATTATTAAAATTGTCCTGTTATCTTATTATATACCTATAAATAAGAGAAGGTGTCGTGTTTGTGTGTGTTATTCCAGCATTGTGTGTGCTTTCTTAAGTAAGTGATGAGTGTGACTTAGCAATTATATCCTATCTGTGGGCTCTAACTCAAAATCATATTGTATCACTATCCTATCAGCCTCTCTACTTTTCTAATGTACTTCTATTTGTATATCTGGTTTAATCTTTGTGGACTGCTCTAATTTTCTAAATTTTAATTAGTTCATTCTCTTTTAACATGTTGTACATAAATTAACATGAATATTAATATGGATGCAAAGAAAATTGTGATATCTCAAGTAATGTGTGTAACACCTTGATATTGTTGTTGTTTTAATCAAAGATAACATTCAAAGATATTTTCATAGAGAATGTATTATATAATAAATAACAAATAAATAATATATAAAATGCATAATTTATGAATTTAAATTCAATGGTAGAAAATTTGTGTATCAAAGAGAATAATATGTCTTCAGTAGAACTTAATACCACATTAAAAAATAGATAATAACTTATTGGTTCCCGAGCAAATACATCTCTAACATACAAACTGAGGGACACAAAGGAGAGGTCTATCATGGATCTAGACATAGACACCGATACACAATCTAATATGGTGACCAACCACTGTGGGAGACAGGCTTTGATGTGGAGGAAGATTTATTTTGATCCCAGGTAAGACCGTCCCAGTCGGCCCACCTTAGGGCCTCGTCGTACTCGTCCCATGACACAGGACAGGCTTCTTGTAACAACTTATTGGTTTTCTTGTTTGATGTCGTCTTTTAGCCAATCAAACAGTAAGGAGAGATGGTGAACATGAAGAGTAACACCCTCGGCTTGTTCGCGGATCCCATTTGTAGCCTCGTCATGTGTAGGCTCGCAACATTGTTTTTTGCAAACAAGGTTTTCTTCTACAAATTTTCAAATCTTCAACGGATACATCAATAATTTTTTGAACTTTGTCGTTGCCTTTGACCGAGATGACGACATCTATAGTTAATAAATAAATATAAGTATTAGCAAATATTAATAATAGTAAGATAACTGTGACAATGTTGAATACAAATAAATGTTTCAACCAAACTTAGCTACAAACAAGTAAGAACGTGATGTATGCCTTCAAAACATAACAATACAGTAGAAGTTTTTCAAGTGTTAGTCCAAACAAAACAATGCAACACATAAGTTTTGTAACTAAATGTTGCAAAGTAAACACAAACAACTACAATGTCGTGGAAATATATTACAAGTTCATATGTTACTTTCACCGTCTAACGTGGTTGTTTGATTCACTCATCGGCATTAAGGTATTCAGCAACCCCAGGTGGGTAAGTGTGATGAGTCATCACGAAGTTGCGATGAATGTCGTGTTGCACGGCCAATGGCGGGGGAGGCAATAAATCTCCCAAAATAAATAAAAAATTCTCTTATGAACTCTCTCCTTATGTGTTGCCATCTCATATACAACTCACTCAAAGATATGTAAGGCCTCCATAAAACATACACCAACATTACGATAAATAACAAAAGCATATTAATGTAATACAACGGATGAATTAAAAAAGATTATAATGTTAAAAACATCAAATGGTAGACAATGTAAATTGAGAAGACAAACTAAATGTAGCTCTGCCATTTAACGTTATAGCGTCATCGTGGGTGAAGGAATGTCCAAAAAAGACTACAATCTTCCTCCAGACTAGCTACGCAGCGTTCTAGAAACTCATGCTCATACTTTTTGTTGGTGTATATATCATCGTAGTTGTGATGAACTTCAACAAAGTCATGCATGTTCATTGTCTGGCCCCATAGTGACTTGCACTCGAAACTTAGTAACATAATCTTAGCTTCCAAAGAATCAATTGTTGTGGGGAGATCGACTGCCCAACAGAAGTATCTGCACCGATCTTTTCCCTAAAATGTATTATCAAGTTTAAGTGAACGACAACGAATGTGCAGCGTACACAAGGGAAACTTATTATGTATGTATTTACTAGTGCACCTCGCGAGAAGGACATATGTAATACATTTTGCCTAGCATTTCACTCAGAATGCCAAAATCATAGAACCATGCATCCTCTGTGTTAAGCAACAAGGCTGCATCTAACCCACAATCATACCTCAGAACTTCAGATGGATTCATCGACATCTAAAACATGATTGATGATTAGTAAAATAATGTCAGATTTTGAACATAGATTTCAAATATAAATTTCCGAACATAAAATAGGCCTAGCTGCTTGTTCAAATATAAAAGTGAATTTAGTACGAAAGGTTGTTATACATCTATGATGTATTGTATCAGTCATTATTTGAAGAGTCGTTATCGCTCGTGATGTGAAGTCGTTGGCGAAGATATTGGCACCTCTCCCGTAGAGTGGAAATATCTTGTTGGAGCCTATCGGTGTCTGCTCTTGTCGAACAGACAAAGTCACATTGTTCAGACAATGGCTTGTGTTTGTAGTGTGCATATGCAAGTTGTGATAACATTGCATCCCTAACTGCAGTAAGCGTGGCCACCGTGGTTTGAACACGCTACGCGGGCAACCTCATTTGACATTTGTTCGACAAGACCCATACCACATGTAAAATACGGTTTGTGGGGGTTGTTGTCTTCAAAACATCCATTTTTTGCATCTGCGGCATCCATATACACGCGTACAGTGCATTCAAGGCCGCATGTACAACAAGGCATTCCATTCTCCATTTCAAGACAACCTATCAAAATCGCACATTATTATGGTAGCATTTAGTAACAGTAACAAATGTGAACTGCTGCTGTGCAGAAACAAATATGATAAGTTACCATAAAATTGCCTTACTCTCGCTCTACGTGCACAAAGCCCAGCATTTGTTATCAATAACAAATGTGTTATGTTGCTAGCAGATGTACACATGTATTAATAGTTGCCTAACTAATAAGCGCATGTATACCCCTTGGTGACAAACTACACCCATTACAACTAACCAAACTCTTCACGGTCGTTCTACTTTTCCCCACTCCCCTTGTTCAATAGCACGAACCAACATTAAACCCTTCCTCACCATTCACATTTATAGTAACAATTTTGGTATGTTAACTACATCTTGAATTTATCCTACAATACAGCATACAACCCACCTTATTAGTAGTGACAATTTTCATATGTTGCTAGCAACTACCTACCGTTCAATAAGAAATGCATTATGTTGCTAGCAGATGTACACGTCTTGAATTTGCCCTACTCTCACTTGAATTTGCCTTATGCTCGCTCTACGTGCACAAAGCCCAACATTTGTTATCGATAACAAATGTGTCATGTTTCAAGCAGATGTTCACATGTATTATATGTTGCCTAAATAATACGTGCATGTATACCCCTTTGTGACAAACTACACCCATTACAACTAACTAAAATCTTCATGGTCGTTCTACCTTTCCCCATTCCCCTTGTTCAGCAACACAAACCAAAATTTAAACCTTCCTCGCCATTCACATTTATAGTAACAATTTTTGTATGTTAACTACATCTTGAATTAATCATACAATACAACACACAGCCCACCTAATTAGCAGTGATAAGTTTCATATGTTGCTAGCAACTACATACCTTTCTCATGTACCCATTGCGTTAGTATTCACTTTTGCAATGTCAAAATTATATGTTGCCTAGCACATAAGCACATTCATAACACTTCATAACAAACTCATCACGTTATGTGCAACAAACATTTCCTGCTCCTCCCATATGTCACCACTCCACTGCTTCCACAGATCAAAACAACATGTAACCCTTCCTCGCCAGTTCCACTTACAATCAGATTTGTAACATCCCTTTACATAGCACCCACCTTGTTTAGAGTAACATCCCTTTATATAGCAATAACAACACGCCCTTGATCTTCCGCCACAACAACCTACCCAAACCCATCCAGCAAACCCAAAACTAATTCCCTTCCACAAGTTTACATTTTTTTCAGAGGTTATAAGGTCACATGACCCATTTCTAGTGCATGCAATAAAGGAGACATCGAAAGGAAAGAGCTAATCACCCCCAATAGAGGGGAGTACTCTAGCACAGTCTGAGAAAAAGAAGGGGGTGTAACCTATTCAACATGTTTGGTCGAGTTAGGGTTTCAATTTCAACAACCTAATGTCTCTTTGCGGGAACCACTATTTCTTCTTTAGGGAAGCGAGTTGTGGTCGAGGCGGAATGATTTTACCTGCGCAGCAGTGGTGGGGACTCCAATCAGAGGTGGAGGCGGAAGAGTTTCAACTTACTTAGTGTTTGTGATTTCCCTTGTCGTAGATAACAGCACTCTCTTCTTGTTACTTGGTGGGCGCGGGAATGGGGAACCCGTTGATCGGCAGAGAAGAGGAAAGTTGATGATCGGCAGTGAAGCACGAAGGTTTTCACCTTATCCAGTAGTGTTCCCGACTCCCATTGTTGTAGAGAACAGCAACATCCTCTTGTTACCGGGTCGGCGTGGGAAGGGGAAGCTTTTGATCAGCAGAGATGGAAGGTGATGATCGTCGAAGAAGCGGGAAGGTCTAGCTTGGCGGAGGACGGATGATCGTAAAATTCTTAACTAGGGAATGATGTTTGCGGGAGGAGGTTTGTGAAAAGAACGAGGGAATGAGGGAGTGAGCAGGAAGGAGTAGTTGAGTGTGCAGGAAGGCACACCGCTTTTCTTTAAAAATCAGAGGATGGACAAGTGGGCCTGTCTCGAGTCCATCTCGACGAGAGAAGTGATGGGACCTTTTGGATGTATATGGTCTGGGTCTGGGATCAGGGATAGGAATGGGGATGTATATAAAAGCTCATGATCTTACAGTTGCTGAAAATGGTGTATCCATTATGTCGTCATCCTGTCATGGCAAAATCATTTGTTCTGACCCCTGAAATCCCAAAACCCAGGGAAATGATTGTACTTCTACCTTGTCCAGACAATTATCTTATTCTTGGCGTGTTTTATGCACCCGTCAACTGACTTGATCAGCCGTAAGGCCCCCAAGATATTTATTAGAGCTTTGCTATACAGTCCATATATCACACCAGATTTCAGACCCGTTTTGTCCTCATTTGCTGCTGTCGCGTCAGTTTGGGAATCTCGTACAGCGGCTCAATTTGAGAATCACGTACAGGAGCTGCGGTGATGTGATAATAGCCTTGGAAAGAGAGAGATGGGTGGAGGACTGGAAAGAGAGAGGGAAGAGAGAGAAAGAGATAGGGAAGAGAGAAAAAGAGAGAGGGGATGAGGAGTGGTCAGAGGAGAGAGAAAAAAGAAGAGAGAATTTTATTTTGTTAATAACTTTCCGTCAGTGTTTTTTGATAAAATAAAAAGTGTTAGATTCCTTATCATTAATACTTTCCAACAAGACCAATGTCGACGTAGTTTTGAGAAATTTGATATGTACTCTAAAAAATATAAAAATAATTATTATATTTGATCCAAATTTTTTTAAGATTGTTATTTTTTTTATTTGAGTGTATTTTTTTAAAAAAAATTTATCTCAAGAGAATTATTTGGTATCCCTAGCAAATTTTTCTTGTTATCCCTAGTGAATGTTTTGTTATTGCTTGGCAAATCTTTTGTTATCTAAGTAGTATATTTTTTTTGACAATTAGTTGTTATCTATAGAGAATGATTTTGTTATCCCTAGCAATGTTTCTTGTTATCCCTAGTAAATGTTTTTTTACCCCTAACAAATGTTCTTGGTATTCATGATTAAAATTTTATTATCCCTAACAAATATTCTTGTTATCCATGGTTAATGTTTTTTTATGTCTAGACAATTTTTTTTTCTTGAAAATAGTTGTTATCTATAGGAATTTTTTTATTATCTGTAGTATTTTTTTTTGTTATCCCTAATAAATATTTTGTTATCCCTAGAAAATATTATGTTATCCCTAGCAAATGTTCTTGTTATCTTTGGTTGATATTTTGTTATCTCTAGACAAACCTTTTGTTATCCAAGTAGTACAATTTTTATTTAAAATTAGTTGTCATCTATAGAATGTATTTTTGTTATCCCTAGAAAATTTTTGTGTTACCTTAGTAAATATTTTGTTATATGTAGTCAAAAAAAAATTTATCCAAGTAGTATTTTCCTTAAAAAGTAGTTGTTATCTGTAGAGAACGTTTTGTGTTATCCTTAGCAAATTTTCTTATTATCTCTAGTCAATTTTTTTGTTATCTCTAGTCAATTTTTGTTTTGTCCAAGTAGTATTTTTTTAAAATTAGTTATTTTATCTAGAGAATAGGAGAGAAGTAGTATAATTAATTTTTTTTAAATTAATTGTTATCATTGGTCCAATCATTGTTATTTTTAATTTAGTTTATTATTACCTTTATCGAAATTATTATTATCTTTTGGTCGAACTTGTTATCATAGGAGAGAAGTGTTGTACTTAATTATTTAAATTTGTGCTATCCTTACCAAATTTTCTTGTTATCTCTAATAATTTTGTTGTTGTCTCGAGTCAGTTTTTTGTCCAAGTAGTATTTAAAAAAATAATTATTTTGTCTAGAGAATAGGAGAGAAGTAGTACAATTAATTTTTTAACATTAGTTGTTATCCTTGATCCAATCGTTGTTATTTCCAATTTAGTTTCTTATTACCTCTAATCTTGGTTTTTCTCTCTCCTTATATTTTTCAAAAATATGTCGACATTAATCTTATTAGAATGCATTTTTCATCAGAAATCTAACGAAATTTATTTCGTTAAAAAATATATAACTGTTTGAAAGTTATTATCAAAACAAATATATCTCTCTTGATTTTTTTCTCTCCTTTCATTTTTCAAAAATATGTCAACATTAGTCTTATTAGATTGCATTTTTCATCAAGAATCTAACAGAATTTATTTCGTTAAAAAGTATATAATAATTTGAAAGTTATTAGCAAAATAAATATATCTCTCTTGATTTTTCTCTCCTTTCATTTTTCAAAAATATGTTAACATTAATCTTATTAGAATGTATTTTTCATCAGGATTCTAGTAGAATTTTTCATTAAAAAATATATAACGGTTTGAAAGTTATTAGAAAAACATATATATATCTCTCTTATTTTTTTCTATCCTTTCATTTTTTTAAAATATGTCGAGATAAGTCTTATTAGAATGCATTTTTCATCAGTAATCTAGCGAAATTTATTTTTTTAAAAACTATATAACGATTTGAAAGTTATTTGTAAAATAAATATATATCTCCTGATTTTTCTCTCTTCTTACATTTTTCAAAAATATTTTGACATTGGTCTTATTAGAATGCATTTTTCATCGAGAATCTAACGGAATTTATTTTCTTAAAAAATATATAACGGTTTGAAAATTATTTGTAAAATAAATATATCTCTCTTGATTTTTTTCTCTTCTTACATTTTTTAAAAATATGTGAATATTCATCTTATTAGAATGCATTTTTCATCAGGAATCTAACGAAATTTATTTCGTTAAAAAATATATAACGATTTGAGAGTTATTAGCAAAACAAATATATCTCTTTTGATTTTTCTCTCTCATTACACCCACTCCTCTCTCTGGTTCTCTCTCTCCCGCTCTCTCTCTCTCTCTCTCCCTCCTTCACCCAGCCAGGCAGTGGTCCCATCATCAGCCAGCAGCCGTCCTCATCAGAAGGTAAGAACTCGTCCTTTTATGCAACAGTCTCATCGTCAACGTACTCCGTCCTTTTGTACAATAGTCCTATTCCTCGTTGAGCAGTACGCCAGCCAGTAGTTGGGCCTATGTCACTAGCAGTCAATTCGGATTTCGATTTTAGTTCGAGATTGGGCCTGCATAGCATTTTTCTATTTATTATGTGTGTGCCTCGTGCCTTCAGTGAAAGCGAATCCAATTATGATGATGTCTCCCAAAATGGTAAGTTTTATGGTTCGCAACCTAGTGTTGTGGCCTCCGGCCTTAGCATTTAATCAAATCTGTAATTCCCTTCCCTATCTACAGTTGATACCCCAAAATTTCATCTTGATGCATGCAGGTATTACGTACAAAGCTGGGTAGCAAATCTGCTAAGAAGGAAAAGCAACAAAAGACCCATCATACCGACAATGTCTCGACGTGCATGATATGCCAAATTTAATTGAATGGGCCAGCTTGCCTACAATATAATGAGCACTCTGTGAAAGAAGAACGAGGTTGCATTTTTGTCCATCTTGCTGCCACTATGATTGAGAGGGCATCCACTGCTATCATCTTGTTCGTAAAAGTAAGCAGATTATTAATTCTTTCTATTGTTTTCCATTGCAAATGATCAATTTATAATTATAAAAGCAACCTGATCCATTCGGCAATATTATCCCTGATCAGAATTTTGATTATTCAATAGTCAACGGAAGGAGTTAGAACATTCCTAGAGTGTTGAGGTAAGATTGATAATGACATTCATTACACAAATTTATTGGTCAATGTTGAGTTCAGTTCATGTACATTATCAGAGAATACATGATCAAACTGCATTTAATTGCGTCTTTTCTAACAAAATAGATTGTGGAAAATTAACTTGGTTTTATAGTGTACCACCACATATAGTCATTGTCGTGTTTGCACACGGTCATATAAACTTTATATGATGATTTTAACAAAGAAACTTATAATAGACTAGTTGATGGATCATTAAGATACCAAAGCACATCATTATAAAGGGCATAGCGATAATAAGGAAGATTTGGTAAAAATTTGACATAATAGAGATCAAATCCTTTTCAGTTTTTTTTTTCAATAATAAGCAACATGTTCTTGACCTCATTTGCATATACAACACTTGGATCCCCCATGTATTTGGTATTTGTGGCCTTTCACAATATTTGTTGAATGTATGCTCGTGAATGTCATCTCATCATGTGGAATAGGTCATAGGTGCGACACGTGGAAACCATTTTTTTTTGCATAAACAATGTTAATTTCTGAAAACTCGTTAGTACTTCGACTATCACAATATGTCATATTTATTTGGTAATATTTAATGTGAAAAAAAATGAAAGAACATAGTGTCCTTTATTAAAGCCAATACATTAACAATGTTTTCTAATTTGTTAGTCTCCTAACATAATATTTGGTTAATCTAATTTCATGATGTTTACTAAATAAAGTAATATGCTAAGATTTTTGTTTTCAAACATGTATTGTAAAATAAGATGACTTTTTATATGATGTTGTAAACCTTTCAAGTAAGGAGACATTAGAAAACTATTTGTTTTCTCATTTTTTTAATATTAGTTAAGTAATTGGTAGCATCATGGTGACATCAAATGGCCAACTGAAGGGCATACATGCTTATGAATGCTATCCCCAAAATCAAGAGCAAATAGTTTTGTTAGATAACACACTTCGATAGATTATTGTGTAATACAAAAATGTGTATGATTGGAATATAGATAGGAGCATGTCTTTACATAAAAATAAATATGAGAAGGATAACATAACAATAAACATATTTTAATCAATACAATTATATTTAAATTTGTAACCCAAAATGCCAATTTGGTTTGAAGGGGTTGTTTTCAATATAAGGATGGTTGCATTCTAAGCCTTATGTTCTCACTATAATAAAATAAATATACTTGCTAATAAATATTATGGGACCATTTCATTTTAGTGCATTGGGCTATTGCCTGCTCATTGGTTTGTGACTTTAATAAAATATATGTATGATATGTGTTCCTATCAGGTCTATGGTTGAATAAAGTTGCATTAGGCTTGACATTTTTTATAGTGTGCCTTTTTAAAAACCATCATTTAGCAGACCAAGGCTTTTTATTTATGAGGTTTTTATATGTATATTCTATAAGCAAATGAAGTTTTTTGACTCTTAACATCTCAACTTAAGAAAAATGACATGCGATCTTCTTTGAAATAAAAATTTTGATCCACAACTACCATGTCGAAGAACGTGCCTTTGCTAGCAGTTCACTATGTGTGAAAAATAGAGATCCTTGTCTTTTATTGCAAAACGTTGCTCATCAGGGAAATCCTCAACAATTGATATCTTAAGTCCTGGCTCATTCATCCTCTCTAACCAAGACCATAGATCTGCTACTACATTCTCTACTCCAGCCTTATCCTTAACTTCTATGTCAAACTCCGTCATAGCAAAATCCATCCAATCAATCTCGGTTCAGCATCCTTTTTCTATAAGGGGTACTTAATAGATGCATGGTCAGTCTACACATTCACCTTTGCCTCTATTAGATATTGTATGGACTTGCAAAAGGCAAACACAATGGATAGAAGTTCCTTTTCTATGATGGTATAGTTAAGTTGTGCATCGTTAAGGGTTCTAAATGCATAGTATATGATCTAAAGAGCATGATTTGTATGTTTGATTAGAACAACTCCTACTGCATAATCCAATGCATCGCACAGCAATTCAAAAGGTTGACTCTGATCTGGAGCCACCACCATGGGTGCAAATATCAACTCATCCTTCAAAATCTCAAACGCTTTCAAACAACAATCGGCAAAATTGAATTCAACATTCTTTTTTAATAACTCGTAAGCTTTGTAATCTTTGAAAAATATTTTATGAAGCTTTGATAAAATTTGAAGTGTCCTAAAAAGCTCCTAACTCCTTTTACTTAGGATGGTGGAGTTAGCTTGGATATCACTACTATTTTTATCGGATTCACTTCCATCCTTTTGTTGGGCACCTTGTGTCCTAGCACAATCCCTTCATTCACCATCATGTGGTATTTCTCTCAGTTCAAAACTAGATGAGTGTCCTCATATCTTTGTAAGATTTTTTCAAGACTGGAAAGGCAGTCCTCAAATGACTCTCCACAATCATCCATAAAAATCTTAAGACATTGCTCTACCATATCCAAAAAATAGTGAGCTTACTTCTTTGAAACGTCACTGGGGCATTACAAAGACCGAAAGGCATCTGACAGTAGGTAAAGGTACCATAGGGACAAGTAGAGGTAGACTTCTCTCCATCATGTGGTTTGATTGAAATATGATTATAGCTGAAGATAACCATCTAAGAAGCAAAAATGTGAGTGGATGGATAGCCTTTCAAGGATTTGATGGATAAATGGGAGTAGAAAATGATATGTCAAGGTCGCTACATTCAAATAGTGATAGTCAATACAAACTCACCATCTGGTCACTAGCCTAGTAAAAACTAACTCACTCACAGAATTTGTAGTGACCATGATTCCTCCCTTCTTAGGAAAACCCTGAGTTGGGATAACCTGTTTAGAATCAAAAATAGCATAAATTACACCTACTAATAGAAGTTGTACTACATATTTCTTTACCACCTCTATCATGATAAGATTTAGAAGTCATATAGGTTTTGCTCCTTCTTAAATCCTAATATTGTGTTGACATGGACTATTGAGAGATCTCCTCGATGTATGTAATTGACCAACCAAATGTAGCTTGGTGATTTTTCTGAACAATTGAAGTTGATCCTCCTCCTCCTATAAAATCAATGGTGCAAAAATTATCACTAGGAGTTTCTTGTCCAATTCCAAGAATGTGTACTTCAATTGAGGAGGTAGTGGATTCAATTCCATCTTAGGAGGACATTTCAAGGAAGGGACTAATGATTGTGGTGGTGGTTCCAGATCTTCATAGTGTCTTGAATAGAAGCATGATAATGTCTTTAGAGACAAGGCACACTCCTTTAGTGAATGATAGTGTGTGTAGTCATCCACCAAATTCATGAGACAAGCTTTAAAGGTTATCTAGGAATATGTTTGTGTGATGGTAGAAGAGACCGAATCTGTAACTATCATTGGGTAAACCTCCTCTTGTAGGGAAATATGGTGACAGAACAGGTAGCGAAAACAAAAAATATATATTTTCCATATTTCCCCACTCTGTGGATCATATCAACAACTATGTAATCGAAAGATGGTTGTGAGGCTATACATGATCCTAGAGCAAGTCCAACGACAATTTGCTCATTGTGGCATGCACCTTTCTTCAAGTTGCACCTGGACAGTGTCAGTAGTGGTCTCCTGGTTGATCACCATAGACGATAGTTGACTTCATCCTCCTAGCAGTAGGAAATAGCCTCCTTGCCTCTATAGTAGTCCACCGATAACTCATGTCATTCTAGATGAAAAGACGGGAAGCAGTTGTCTTTCCTACTCAGCGCTCTAGCATCGACTTACTCTCCCACAATTGTCTCTCCCTTTCTATCCCTCCCTTTGTCGAGTATGACTTACTCATGTTCTCTCGTCTACCACAACCAGAGAAAACAACAATTACTAGAGAGATCTTTCTGTGTCTAGAAGGCGATCTTTCTGTGTCTGGAAGGTGATCTTTCTATGTCTGGAAGGCCCCCAGTAGCCCTCTATTTATAGGAGGGATAGCGTCAAGGCTTCCAGTCTGAGCGGGAGTTGAAGAGGCAAAATTTCATGAATTTTCTAGAACTACGAGTGGAAAAATGATAAGTTCAATGGCAAACTAATCAGTTGGCATGTGAGCCAATCGGTTCAACCCTTGAACTGGTAGTTTTACTATATTTCCCGATCGTAATTGTATTGGAAATTAGTATTTGATTAATGCACAACATGTAACACTTGGGCACACTACCCAAGGCTCTAGTAGAGTTTTAGGAATGACGATTGTCCCCACAGACCACCACTAGCCTTAACAAGGTGCTTTGTCCACACTCACACACAAGCTAGGATCAACTTCTCGACTGGTCACTTATCCTAATACTACTCCAAGTCAAGTATGCTTAACTATGGAGTTCTTAGTGATGGGATTCCTGAAAAGGAGGTGCACCTTGGTGATATGGGTAGTCCAATCATTCCTTATAAGATCATTTTATCTGAGGCCTCAAATCTTGGGATGTTACACAACATGTCATCATCACTAATCTTTGATATAATCGAATTGATCAACCAACATGTCTGTTCACAACCTGAACCTATCAGTTCACATACTTGATCCGATCAGTTCATCTATTGAACTAGTTGTCTCATGGTTCTAATTGTCAACCTGGGTTCAATTGACCTAACACTTGAATCGATTGATTCAGCCATCGGTCGGTTCACAGTTCAGTCGGTCATTTTGACCATTCTTGTTTAAATTGAATACATAACTCTTTAATAATCAAGTTTAAACTACATTCATGAATAAACTCATATTCCAAGTGTATAATATGTGTGTGACCCTATAGGTTCCAAGTTACGTTGGTAGTGAATGTACATAACTAATTTATGACATCACAAGCAATGATTAGTATCTAGCAAGACATCATTGCTACCCAAGTAACTGAAAAGTTGTAGAACAACTTTGGCCTACAATCTGGGATCGGTGTTATAGTATTTGCATAGTTCCTTTATCACGATTTCCATATTGAACTCGAGGCAAACAATCGTTTCAACATCCAATCAATGTTCCTTAAACTAGAGCAGACTGTCTATGATATGTGTAATCTCAACATCACATATTGTGTCACACTAGCATGGTCATGCATTCTTAGTCACACTTATCAAATGACCAGTATATCACACTCTTGTAGGAGGGACAAATCTCATCTACATCACTCATAGTCATCCCCATGTGTCACAATGCACCTGAGCACCACCTTTATGGCAACCATTATTCATGGTCATAGTGGATTATGTTAAAGTACATCGAATGACATATGATGTGTGTAGTGATTTTAGGAAAGAACCACAATCATCACCATCACTATGAGACATGACTCTGACTACCAATCATGATTTCTATGTGTTAGTCTCAAGGTGGGTATATCTAATACATTGTTCTCTAACAAGTATCTATGTATTTGGTTTGCATCATATATCATGACTCAGATTCTGTTATCAACCTATACACACTCTGGTCTTTAGTGTTATTGTTGTCTTTTAGCCTTCCATAATAACATCTGACTAGGGACATAACAAGAATGTATATACTCTTAGCATCCATACGATCTCATTGTTCAGGTCCTCAACCCAAAGACATACGTCATTGAGTAATATCATTCTTTAGACATTTATTATGTTACATCATTCTCTCATAACTGAAATAAAATAGAATAAATTGGAAGATTGCCTTTATTATTTATCAAATCATCTATAATATATTCCCTTACAATCATCACATGATTATCTCTCTAGGCATACATACCAACACATCCTCTTGATCATCATGGTACTAGACATCCTTTGTCAAATATATATGCTTTGTATGTTCCATAATATCAATATCAAGAGTACCCTTGGCCACCTTCATAATGAAATATCACATGTCTAGAAATAGTTTTCCCGAGATCATGGAAACATCATTGCCCAAATGTCTCATCATATGACATTGTGCCTTCTCCTTAGTTGGTTGTTGGTAGTCAGGTAGATTTATCTTAAAAAGTCATCATGAATACCCAGTGTCAATCTTCCTAGTCCCATCTCAAATATTACATCTATTGTGTCTTGGAAGGGCCTACCTAAATCTCCATGACTACAACATCTGCTTGAAACATGAATTTATCTACCTTTACAGAAAATCTTCACAGATGCCTATCTGCCTAACCACTAAATTATCTACCAACTAGATCATTGTGTTGCTCTTCTTAGATTCTCTAAGTCCCAATTTCTTGAATGTAGTAAGGCTTCATTCCGATTCACTAGTCTTCTTAGAATGTCTTCAATCATGTCTATCTTGTTGGGACCCATGTCCCACTGGTACTTCTGTGAAATGTTTCCTTGCTTTTGTTTAGGCTCTTATGCTTGTAAAGGGTCATACTAAAAAAATATTAGACTAATTGATCTTTTCATCAGTTTATGAAAGAGCCCAATGCAATAAAATGTAGATCTTTCCATGATAATTTGGAATCCCTCCTTTAAGAGTATTGTAATGCCCCTCCAAGCTCATACATGATAGCGGAAGCAAACCCTATGTTGTCCATAACATGGGCCACTTGGCTTGGATATGCAATAGCAACAAGATAAATAAAACAACATTCATTAACTCAAAATATAGATTCATACATTATTCTTTAGAAGGGAAAACATAAACTATCTCATCTTATTTCAAAACCTAATACATGTAGGCTAAGAAAATCTAAAGCATGAACTGGAACTAAACTAGATAATCTATGGAATAGTAGATGGCATCCCGCCAAGCTAAAGTCTCCTTGATGTGAGCTACACTTGAAGGGCTCGCTTCGATTCCCTCTTACTCCTTGATCTAGGGACATCTCATCCCATGGCCATGCGAAACAAAGAAACAACGTAAGTAAGGGGCACTATACACATTATAAGAAAATAAAGTACACATAATTGACTTGAAATAAAATCTTGACATGAATTTAACTTAAGCATTCTTGAGATTAATTACTTGAAATAAATCAGAATTTTATATGTAAAATATGCACTCTCTATGATTTTCCCACTTAAGAGCCCATAATTGGAACGAATGCCCATGATTTGGCTAAAAAGCCCATAATGACACCTTAAGGTCCATGACTGGTTGTGAAAGCCCATAATTGTCACAAATGCCCATAATGACCCTTGAGGTCCATGATGGTGAGAACATATAAAACTTAATCAAATTCTTATAGCACGATTCTTAAGTTGAACATTAAATCTTTAACATAATGATATGTATCCCTCATGATCTTAACATTACATGATTCTTTCTTCAATACCTTAACCATTGCATGATCATAACATTAAACTAATGAAAATCTATGATAAACATATGACCTTATGAATATACAAACAACATGCAATTATATAATCTAAGACATAATCATTATATTGTTTGAATTCATTCATTAACTTGACATTCAAAGCATAATCATAAAGCATACATAACATGCAATTCAACCAAGGTACATATGTATAGTGGCATGACCCATTTACCTCTATTGGAGAAAACCCTAATTTAGTCTCCATGATCCTAAGTCACTCCTAGGTTTCCTAAAATTAACATGATTTATATCATTTATCACTTTAAACTTCATCCTAAACCCTAATTTAGTCTTTAAGGAAAAAATGGTCAGATATAATTGAATTATAGTTTAAAAACACTAAAATCAAATTCTACTCAAAAAATCCTTTCCAACGAGTATTTATATGTTATTTTCTGAGACACTATGAATTAGTTATGAGATTTTCAATTTAGACCAATAAGGACTCACGAAACTATACTGTGACAAAAATTATAAGGGAAAATCCGATGTAAATACTTGCAGAAAGACTAGAACATCTAGGGCGTGTGCTACAACTCATTTGATAAGTAAGGGAAAAAGTGTAATTATATTACTCAATCCTTAATCGACAGAAGAGATATCTTTGCGTTCGAGTTACCAATCACACTTATAGATAAGATTTACATTATCATGGAAAGATCTACATTGGGCATTCAATTTACCATACACGGGCACCCAGGGAATTACACAGCTGAATTCATCTCCCTCACCCACATGCTGGGAGCAAGATTGGATGTTACAACTCATTCCTAGCTTTGCTGGTAATCCAAGAGATTTAAGATAATCTTAATGTGTGTCATGTTTTATTCGTAATATTCTAAGTTGTGCTTTATCTTAACCTTAGTGACATTAAATATTTGTTTGGGAAACTCATAATCATGACTTAAGCATACTATAAAGATCTGAGTTGGGGTTAACATAGCATTGACCCATACATGTGTGCAAGAAGAGAGTTAATGATATTGGAGTAAATAATTAATAAATAATTTTTTGTTTGATTATATTATCAAAATAATATCGTAAGATTTTATAGAATTCAATTACAAATCCAAAAAAAAGAATTAACCAAATCGGAGTTAAAATGAGAAAGTTATGCCCTTTTTAGTAAACATATACAGAGCACCGCGACCGACGCTGCGTCGACACCGCCACCGACACTGCGTCGACACCGCGACCGCGGTCTACACCGTGACCCACAACACTGTGTCGACATCACAACCACGATACTTCATCGACACCATGGCCACTTTCTACACCGTGACCCGTGACGCTGCATCGACACCGCGACCGCGACGCTGCATCGACACCGCGACCGCGACGCTACGTCGACACCGCGATCGCGATCGACGCCGCCCAGGACAGCAAATCATAAAACGATCTTATCTCGAGCTATGCTTATTTATTTTTAACGAAACAAAGTGTGTTGGAACCGCAATTTGATCCTCTATCATACAGACATCTTGATCTATAAGGGGGAGACCTGGAGGACAATTTATAGGGCAATTTTTAGAGAAGAACGTAAAGAACAGCAGAAATCAAAATGGGTTTCTATAAATTCGACTTGGTAAGTAGTTTTAACCGTGGATTCCTTCTTCTCTTCACTTCCCCTTGATCAAACCCTTGATCCAGCAATTTGGAGGTTTGTTTTAACCTCTAATCTTGTCTTCTACCTACATTAGGCCCCGTTTAGGGTTGAAAGGAAGAAGAAATCGTGAATTTTTCTAGGATCTTGATATGAATTCGAGATCTTCAAAGATGGGCTATATTTTTAGGGTGTTTTCACACCTTAGGGTGAGTGGGTACTTTCTTTAAATAGTAGATTGCACGAAAATAAGTTAAAACATGAAAAATCTTCAATTGCTTGATATGCGAGTACAAATACTAAGTTGCCTTTTGATCTAACTTTTACAAGTTATATTAGATAGATTATTTATCTATTGTGATGAATTTCAGATGATAAAATCTTATTGAAAATGGGTACAATCCATATAAATGATAATCCTTAAAGTATTATCAGAGATTATAGAGTAAACTAAAATCTAATATTTTTAGCTATGACTGAAATTGTTATATAATTGAATAAAGAAGTTTTCCCAGTTGAATCTCCTTGGTTATGAATGATTGTTTTATTTGTATATGTATTACATATATGTCAGATAACATCTTGGATTTCATTCGATGATATCAATGTTTGCTTGATATATCAGTAAGGAGGGTGAAACCCTAAATGAATGGAAAGTTGGAGGTTTGCAATTAGACATCTTGATTCAATGTTATTCATGATGTTATGATGTATTCAATCCTTATGCGAGTTATGTAATAAGTGAATGAGGTAAAAGAAACCCTAATTATAGGGTGTTTAGTGAAACAAGTATTGTGATATCAATATTTCTCAGTGTGAGATATGGTTATGCTTAACAGTTCAGTTGTGGTAAATATTATCAGATGGTTTATGAAATGAATGGTTTACAATGTTGAACAAAGATATGTTGATGTGATGATTGAATTATAAATTTAAAGAGTGAATTAGACATGTAGATGCCCTGAACACTATAGAATCATCACATGATGAGGCCTGCACTTTGAGGAGAAAATGGTTTTCTGACTGGAGGTAGTCCAGATCAAGGTAAACTGAAGCGCACCAGTAGGGTGTGGGGGTTTTGACCAGTAGGGAAGACTCCTTACAGTTGTGTGGTACCCAACACCAACCGGGGATGTCGGTGGTACCTGTGTTACATGTTAAGTGATCAGTGGTCAGTAGGTCCACTGATGCACAATAAGCCTGAGGGTTTTGACTCACCGCTTGAGTACCCAGGTTGAGAGGTGGAGTCTGAGACATATGGCCGCTCTAATTAACCGTCAAGAGGCAGACGTGCCAAGGCCCACTGTAGATAGGGTCTTACTCAAGATATAGGCTTAGGAACCCATGCATGCTTCTAAGCCTTGTACAGTGAGATCGTAGCTTGCTGTGATTCTTTCACATGTTGTGGTACACCTCATGTGGGTTTAGGGCATAATAAGATGAATGAGAAGTTAAACAAGTGTGTGCAGTTATTCAATTATTCTTTGTTGTTTCTGAGTTATTAGCTCTCTTTGAGATTAATCAAGCATGTTCATATATTGATTCACTCTTGTAGATATCTCGAGTATCCTGCCGTATTTATGATTGTCAATGATTAGACTCTTTAAATCTTATTGTTGTTATAATTGATAGCAGTAGCTTGGCAATATATCTATAATTATATAAGTGCTTTAAATTGTTTCTTTGAAGTACTCATTCACAGAGCAAGTAGGCTCACCCCTCTACTCACAATTTTTAGGAAAACCATGTGGACTTGAAGAAGGTCAAAGCATCAAAGTAGATCTACCACATGAGTTGAGTATGAGATTAGTTAAGTTCAGTCGGTCCTGTCATTCTAGATCCTTGTATAGATGTGAGAGAGTTGTAAATGATGTTTTGTATCTTTGTTTCCTTAATAAGAGAAATTGTATCTGATTATCATGTCATATGTACATGGAAGTGTGAGAAACATAATGAATGTATGGGTGTGTATCATTAGTGTTGAGATCATATTAGAGTGATCAAAGTTTAATTCTCTAACAAAGTTTGTTTATGTGACTGTATGTGAGAAAACAAAGAGTTGGAAACCAAGGAAAAGAAGAAGAAAAAATTAGGAGTGAACTTTGTATTAAGTATAATTCTCAAAGCTATGCCCTAATCTCATGATTAGTGGTAATCGTGGGATGTGGGTGTGACAATCTTTTGGTATCATAGCTTAGGATGAGTTGTCAGGGACCATTAGGATAGAAAGTTAGAGTTATAAGTGTGGCAGTTAAGAGTTGATGTGTCTTTAGCTGTAGGAGGTCTGGGTATTTGGATACCCTGGCCAGGTATCTGGATACTTAGGCTGACCAATATCAAGCTACTTTGTTTATTCTTCTCCGGATGCCCTGACCAGGTATGCAGACGAAGGATGGGCTAGAGAGAAACACTATAAATCTTAGGGTTAGGAGACTGGAAAGTAATGAAAGAGTAAGAGATTAAACATAGAATTTGATACAACTCTTGCTTTATATTGCTTTTTTTATTGGAGATCAATAGAAATGCTCTTATATGTATGAATTCAAATTATCAGTTTGTAGAATATATATGGTTCTTTTATATTGTTGTTTATCATGAAGTGATTCAATTATTATTTATATTCTTTGTATCAAGTAGACCAGAAGTTATGTTTAAATGAGTTCACCCTAAGTGGATATTATTTCCACATGTTTGATATTAATAGGAGTTGGTTAATCTTGAGTAGCTCTTGGCTTCAGGACTGTAGGTTCGGCCTGGTTCGGCTAGCAGGATGCTTTACTAGGATCTAATGACTCTTATTGATAATATAACAAGAGTAGACGCTAGATAAATTAGACCCACATCATAGTGAGAATGTCCATACACTAAGATGTTGAACTATATGAGAAAGAATATAATAGCTAAGAATCAGTAGGAAGTGATATCTAAGATCCAACTTTGGGGCCTCATATGAGAAACCCTTAATTGGGAATAAAGGAACACGGCATAAGGTTCAGATTAAGTTTAATGATTAGTATTATATGAACTCTAAATATGAAATATGGAAAAGATATGAAAAAAGTATGTAAGGTTCAAGATAGTAAGAATCAATCATGAGAAATGGATCATATAATTGAGTACAATGCCTTTTTGAACTCCAAACTAAAGGGAAAATAGAATAAAAGGGTTGAGTATACAATAAGTACATAGAAGTGAAGAGTCTTCATAAGAGTTAAAGTAAAGAGAATTAGGTGAACATGTAAATCATAAGACTAGAATAACAAACTTAGTTGAAACAAAGAGAAATGTTAGAAATGATGATCTTGATTAAGGAATGAGGTTTATGATATAATTGAGAGTATGGAATGTATACCTTTATTATGAAGTTTAATACATTCATTCTCACTACCTTTTGATTCTAAGTCTCTATAGAACATCAAACTAGTTTCTAAAAGAAGAACAAAAGTGTAGCGAAACAAATGAATAAGTCATATAAAGGTAGACTATATTCAGGAAGAAGAAAAAAAACTTGATTGAAAGAGAAACTAAGTTTGGCCCATGCATGAGCCATTTGATTTTAAATGAAGGATATGTAATGTATTAAACATGAGATGAAACTAGCAGAGAGATTATTGATTTAGAATCTCAACTTCACATTAGCAGAATGATAAAAAGAAATATGTTCAACATGGTATACATGATCATACACATGAATAAGTAACATGATTATAAGATAAAAGTAGAAGTTAAAGATGATAGGTGGAAGAGTAGTATATGGTATGAGGATTATGGAAAGTAAGGAAGGGCTTAAAACATAATGGATTAATATAGATTATAAAAGAAAGAGGTCGAGAGATTCAAGAAAGTTCTAATTAGTCAAGCATCCTTGTGGATAATCAATTAAGCCTACATACAAGAAATGTATTAAGGGAATGTTTGAAGATAAGAATTCTAAGTCTCAGAATCATCTCCTCTTTCACACCTTCCTTAATGAGAGCAAGGTGGGAATGAAGTGATAAGAAAAAGAATCATATATGATGCATAACCACCACTGTAGAGACATCTAGTGTATGCAATAATGACACACAATATGATGACGAAACCCTAGCTGGGTACATTGAGAATATAATCTATCTGAATGGCCAAGTAAGAGAAAGGAAATTCAATGGATAAGATAAGAAAGACTTTAGTAAAAGTTGTGAGATCCAAAGTTTGACTTTCAAATTGAGGGAGCAAAGTCACACCACAATAACACTATGATATTGATAAGGACCAAAACCTAGAATGTTTAGAGTTGTAGTAGTTCAAGGGATGTCACTAGTGATTTGATCTTGAATACTAGCATCTCTATAAAACAAGATCATGAGATTTATACTATGAGAAGTAAACTAGCACTAATAGTAATCCAAGATTTAAAGGTAGCTAATCCGAAAGGTTGATAAACAATATGGAAATGATTCAGAGCAAAGGGTAAGAAATAAATTTGAAATGTAACAAGTGTGTTTTGAACAAAAGGAGAAGTGCAGGATGAGCAAAGTGTAATCTAAAACAAATTCTTGCAGTGGTATCAAGAATGAGGAATAATCTATTCTTACCTTGTATGTTTTAATTTTAGGGATGTTTATTCTATATGATCAAAATGAGAAGGATAAGTAACAAGAAGTAGTAATGAATAAGGGGATAAGAGAAAACAAGGGCTTTCAATAATACGTGAATTTGTTTTTAGAAGTGTAATTTGTTGAAGGAATAATGAGGAATGTAAATTGGTTCTACATATGATTTTAGTGTACATGTGTAAGTAATATGTTAATTAAAGATGTGTGATAATTGTAGTCATTCATAACAGTAATCCATCTTAGTATTATGTAATTTTGGTATGGTGATATGGGTTGAATTATGATGGAACAAAAGGAGGGTTACCCCAAATAAGATAGTCTTACCTATTCACTCATATGAATAGAAGGGACGATAACCATATTGTATTGATATGTAACGTAACAAGGTATAGCTTGTTATACCTAGGTTTAATATAACTAAGTGATGGTAATTGGGTATGAATAGCCTTTGAATGACTGATACAATAATGGAGTACTATGTTACTGTTGTTGAAACCCTAGAATGCTATAACCCGATGGTTACACCTTGATTTATGTGTGAGTTCATACTTGATAATAGTATGGAATGTGATGGTGATGCATCACCTTATGCATCCATCATCCAATAGGGATGCCATGAGTAAGGGCTTGGGTATAATTGTTGATTAGTAACATTAATATAATTTATCTTGTTGAACCTAACTCTTATACAAATAGATAAAGATGAGTATTCATGTTTAACATTCTTATATGATGGAATGATGGTGGAATAGCCTCCTTAATATGATCATAACCTTAATGTGTTAATGGGTGATTACCATAGCCACACGGTTAATACTTTCTTATGCTAAACATGTGCATTATGAATATGATGAGGGTAAATCATATCTAGATTCCTTGCATGTTGATGTAATAAAGGAATGTTCTTAATGTTAATATAACCCTTCTATGATTGTTTATGAATATCTCCTAGCTCATTAATACAATATTGTGTTGATCTGGTGTATTATATGTAAATGATGTTGTTGAGCCTTGTTATAAGGCTTGCAAAGATAACAATGATCTTGTAGGGAATAACATGATGGTCTTAATGACCTTTGGGCATGGTTGAGCCCTGGATGAGGTGTAATCCTCTTATGTTGATAAGGGTTGATACTCTGTGATATTGTGAAAAAGATTTATATCTTGTGATAGTATGATGACTAGTGTGGTCTCATGAATGGCAAGTGAATAGTACCATGTGATGGTGAGATGAGAAATTATGTTTCACACATTTTATATCTTTTAAAAGTTGTGATTTGAATAGAAACAAATGACTCAATGTTGAAAATAAAATTCTGGACTGTAGTATTTGAAATCTTAAAAGGAGAGAGATACCCCTAGTAAAGGTTCTTCATAGTAATCATGTATAGAACAAGTTACTTGGAAAGTAGAATAAGAGATGTTTAATAATTATCTTTTCCTCTTTTAGAAATTTCGAGACAAAATTTTTATTTGAGGGGGAGAATTGTTACAATCCATTCCTAGATTTGTTGGTAATCCAAGAGATTCAAGATAATATTAATGCTTATCATGTTTTATTAGTAATATTATGTGTTGTGATTTATATTAACCTTAGTGACCTTAAATACTTGTTTGGACAACTCATAATCATGACTTAAGCATACTATAAAGATCCGGGTTGGGGTTAACATAGCATTGACCCATACATGTGTGCAAGAAGAGAGTTAATGATACTGGAGGAAATAATTAATAAATGATTTTTATTTGATGATATTATTAAAATAATATAGTAGGCTTGTATATAATTCAATCACAAATCCAACAAAAAAAGAATGAACCAAATCGGAGTTAAAATGAGTGAGTTATGTCCTTTTTAGTAAATATATACAGAGCACCACGACCGCATTCGACACCGTGACCGACGTTGCGTCGACACCGCGACTCCGGTCTACACCATGACCCAAAATGCTGCATCGACACCATGACCGTGACACTACATC
The DNA here is from genome assembly GCA_963693085.1 of Alisma plantago-aquatica. NCBI lineage: Eukaryota > Viridiplantae > Streptophyta > Magnoliopsida > Alismatales > Alismataceae > Alisma > Alisma plantago-aquatica. Next base: position 1,106,941,613 of record OY856413.1, on the reverse strand, counting down.
GACACTGTGATCGTAGTCTACACTGCGACCCATGACGTTGCGTCGACACCGCAATCGACGCCGTCCAGGACAGCAAATTGTAGAACGATCTTATCTCAAGCTAAGTTATCCGTTTTTAATGAAATAAAGTGTGTTGGAACCTCAATTCAATCCTCTATAATACCAAACATCTTTCTCTATGAGGGGGTGACCTGGAGGGCAATTTCTAGGGTGATTTTTGGGGAAGAACATGAAGAACAGTAGAAATCAAAAGGGGTTTCTATAAATTCGACTTGGTAAGTAGTTTTAGCCGTGGATTCCTTCTTCTCTTCACTTCCCCTTGATCGAAACCCTTGATCCAGTGATTTGGAGGTTTGGTTTAACCTCTAATCTTATCTTCTACCTACAGCAGGCCCCGTTTAGGGTTGAAAGGAAAAAGAAATCATGGATTTTTCTAGGATCTTGATATGGATTCGAGATCTTCAAAGATGGGTTACGTATTTAGGGTGTTTTCACACCTTAGGGTGAGTGGGTACTTTCTTTAAACAGTAGATTGCACGAAAATGAGTTAAAACATCAAAAATCTTCAATTGCTTGATATGTGAGTACAAATACTAAGTTGCCTTTTTATCTAGCTTTTACAAGTTATATGAAATGGATTATTTATCTGTTGTGATGATGTTCAAATGATGAAATCTTATTAGAAATGGGTAAAATCCATTAAAATGATAATCCTTAAAGTATTATCAGAGATTATAAGAGTAAACTGAAATCTAAGATTTTCTGTTATGACTGAAATTGTTGTATAATTGAATAAAGAAGTTTGCCTAGTTGAATCTCCTTAGTTACAAATGATTGTTTTATTTGTATATGTATTACATATATGTCAGATAACATCTTGGATTTCATTCAATGATATCAATGTTTGCTTGATATATCAGTAAGGAGGGTGAAACCCTAAATGAATGGAAAGTTGGAGGTTTGCAATTAGACATCTTGATTCAGTGTTATTCGTGTTGTTATGATGTATCCAATCCTTATGTGAGTTATGTGATAAGTGAATGAGGTAAAAGAAACCCTAATGATAGGGTGTTTAGTGAAACAAGTATTGTGATATCAATGTTTCTCAGTGTGAGATATGATTATGCTTAACAGTTTAGTTGTGGTAAATATTGTCAGATGGTTTATGAAATGAATGATTCACAACACTGAACAATGATATGTTGATGTGATGATTGAATTATGAATTTAAAGAGTGAATTAGGCATGTAGATGCCCTGAACACTATAGAATCCTCACAGAATGAGGCCTACGATGTGAGGAGGAAATGGTTTCCTGACTGGAGGTAGTCTAGATCAAGGTAAACCGGAGTGCACCAGTAGGATGTGGGGGTCTTGACCAGTAGGGCAGACTCCTTGTAGTTGTGTGGTACCCAACACCAACTGGGGATGTCGGAGGTACCTGTATTACATGTTGAGTGATTAGTGGTCAGTAGGTCCACTGATGCACAATAAGCCTAAGGGTTTTGACTCACCGCCTGAGTACCCAGGTTGAGAGGTGGAGTCTGAGATATCTGGCCACTCTAATTAGCCGTCGAGAGGCAGATGTGTCGAGGCCCACTGTAGATGGTGTATTACTCAAGAGATAGGCATAGGAACATGGGCATGCTTCTCAGCCTTGTACAGTGAGATCGTAGCTTGCTATGATTCTTTCACATGTTGTAGTGCACCTCATGTGGGTTTAGGGCATAATAAGATGAATGAGAGGTTAAACAAGAGTGCATAGTTATTCAATTATTCTTTGTTGTTTTTGAGTTATTAGCTATCTTTGAGATTAATCAAGCATGTTCAAATATTGATTCACTCTTGTAGATATCTAGAGTATCCTGTCGTATTTATGATTGTCAATGATTAGACTCTTTAAAGCTTGATGTTGTTATAATTGATATCAGTTGCTTGGCAATATATTTGTAATTATATAAGTGCTTTAAACTGTTTCTTTGAAGTACTCATTCACTGAGCGAGTAGGCTCACCCCTCTACTCACAATTTTTAGGGAAACCACGTGGACTTGAAGAAGGTCAAAGCATCAGAGTAGATCTACCACATGAGTTAAGTATGTGATTAGTTAAGTTCAGTCAGTCCCTGCCACTCTAGGTCCTTGTATAGATGTGAGAGAGTTGTAAATGATGTTTTGTATCTTTGTTTTCTTAATAAGAGAGAATGTATATGATTATCATGTCATATGTACATGGAAGTGTGAGAAATAGAATGAATGTATGGATGTGTATCATTAATGTTGAGATCATATTAGAGTGATCAAAGTTTAATTCTCTTGAAAAGTTTGTTTATGTGATTGCATGCAAGAAAACAAAGAGTTGGAAACCAAGGAAAAGAAGAAGAAAAAATTAGGAGTGAACTTTGTATTAAGTATAATCTTCATAGTTATGCCCTGATCTCATGATTAGTGGTAATCGTGGGATGTGGGTGTGACACTAGAGCTTGAAAATTCCAATCTAGAAGGAAGGATCATGCTTATCGGGACAAACCAAGCCCTTAGATGAGTTCCTTGGATGGATCCACACTCAACGAACTATGGCTTGAGTGTTGGGATGTCCGGTGGTTCAAAACCAAGCCATTGACACGGTGGATGGTGGTCAATGGAGATGGAAACCAACACCTTGATGAGGGCAAAAGACGTGAAAGGATTTTGATTGTCCAGTTTCGATGCACACAGGAGAAAAATACCAAGGCATCGAAATCCATAGGGGAACACAACTAAGAAACCACCATTGCCATCCAGGTTCAAGCTAATGATAGATGAAATAGAAACAGAAAGGGGGAACACATTTACCTATAAAATTGGCAATTTTGAATAAGATATGAGGTTTTTTGGGATCCTTGGGGGTTAAGGGAAGCTAGAAGAACCCCCTCCAGAAGGTGCAGGGCTCAGAAACACCCTGACAAACCTGATCTTGCCGAAGACACCAGTTAGAGGTGGGAGGGATGGATGCAAAGTGATCGAGACAAACAAAGCTATCGAAACGAGTTTCTAGGAGTTTGAGGATGGTTCATGAGCGTTTATTTATAGGCATTATGCCCTACCGTGGTGAGAGTCCCAACCCTAGGGGAAACATGGGAGATATAGTGTGTTTACAGGAGACTGAGAGTTCTAGGGCATGAATCCCCATCGTGATAAGGGTCAAACAAGTCAAAAGATTGCAAGGATTGTGAGGAGAGTATCATATCACTCTGAGCATGAGTGGAGAGGGAGTTCGGAAGGGGAACTATTGGGACTCGGGTGAAGGGGATGAGTCCCCGTTCATGGGCGACTCTGGATCCACGACCCTACTCAAAGGCAAAACGTGTGACACAACTGATTAAAATGGAAACTTAGGTCAAGTGACATATGTTTTAATTAGAACCATACTAACTCTTGTATAATTCAATCAGGTGGTCAAATGAAGTCCTAATGACTTCAAAATTGAACCACGGGTCAAATAAGAAGTCTAATATCCTCCCATACATTTATATTTAGGTTTTGAAAACCTATTATCCATCAATCTCATAAAGGTCATTACCTCCATGTATAATAATTAAAATGATTTATCTTTTCCCTTATATTTCAATTTTGAATCAAAATTCAAGGTATGATGGAATAACTCATTATATTTGGGTAAATTGCATCCAAATTAGGATTTTGAAAAGATAAGTTGGAAATTTGCACTAAAAACCTTGAACTTATTTTGTTTACAAATTTGGGATGTTACAATTCCACCCACCTTAAATAAATTTCATCCTCAAAATTTTCTTAGACTACTACTGTCACGGACCGCACTTTTGAGTATCTAAAAGACGTTAAAGTCGCAAATCATTACTCATAAATTCCAGGATCAGATTCAAGAAATTATACAGAATAGTAAATAGTTTCCATTAATGAACAAATATTTACATGTTTACATAAAAAGCTCTTCTAAGGAGATAAATAAATTTTAGAAAGAGTTAATATGTACATGTGTAAAGATACATCACTAAGACGAAACCTTCATGAATAACTTTAATATCTTAAACATCTTTAATCAGTAACCTCATGTCCATGAATCAGTATACCTGATACCTAAAATGCTGACAAACAAATACGTGATCAGTATATTTCTATACTGGTCCGTGGGTTCAAACAATATTCACAAGTGCATATATAAACAAACAACTTTATCTTGCATATAAGAACATAAACTTGTTTTCATATTCTAACCCATATTTGTTCTACTACCTCAGGTGTAATCACTATCCCTCCAGGGCTTGTGTGCATTACCCTTAAGATCAGATTAACTCAGGGTTCAGAATATTATTATTTACTTTACATGATACTCATATGAACTTTATAATTTGCAAGAAGTATATAAACAAGCAAGCATTTTATCTTTCATTCAATCACATCGAGAAACCCAGGCAATCTCAAAATTTGATACATGTATGCATAAGCGTAACCACGTACCTTATGACATTGTAGAAACTATGTTGAATATATCATGTACTTTAAGAGTGCATCCAAACATCCAAGCAAACAAAGCATTATACATAGTACATATGTGTCACCATGTATTCGCATTACATTAATCAGATCTAGATGCACTCCTAAACTAGGGTTTAGGGTAATGTTTGGACTAGGGATTAGGGTTACAAACCCTAATTCCACCATATCATGGTTCTAAGGTTACAAACCCAGTTATTCATATTAGGTTAAACCCTAATTATCATCTTAAGCATATTAGATTATTCATGATATCTATATCACATTATCAACATTAGATCATATCAAGATGTCGACATTGGTTTTAAAACCCTAAAACAGCAAGTATAAGATTATTAATCTAGCATCATCAATTATTCATCATTATCAAGGATTTTTTTCATTACACACAACAAGATCAGGTATTATCTCAACCTAAATGAATCTACTCAATTAAGCATCATATTAAAGCAAATCTAGATCTTCCTTTATATAAATCATATAACAACACATATTGCATATACTTTTGGAATAGGAAGCATAACTATACTCTCAAACTATTTTATTTAGATTCCTCTCATTTTTCTCATCAAATTTCATATATAACATGCCCCAATCTGAGTTATTAATCATAAGTTATGATTTTTTCAAAAATAAAGACAATTAGGCCAATCATACGCTGACACGTCAGCAACTTACTTGTTTGCCCCTTTTCTTTTAGTTGGGTCGGCCAGGGTGGGAAAAGACGCCTGCGCCCCTGAGTTAACATTTGTAGTCCAGGGCTATCCGGGTAATTTGACCCCCAGATTTTCATCTTCCTCTCGACAAAATGAGCGACGCCCTACCCAACGCGACTCGATGAACTGGGGGTGGACTCACCCTCCTCGACCCCTCGACGGCCTGGGAGTTGGCCGCCCTACCTCTACTGGACCCCTTCGGACTCCCTGGGAGTCATATCTCATCTCACTACAGTCAAGAACTGGAGAATGATGACCATGTTCCACTGCAACCTACAGACTTTGGTTTGTCCTAAAACCATGTACTGTTGGACAAAGTTGACAACGTCTGAGTTGAAGAGACCTCTAGGGTGCACGAGACCATTGGCGTTGACAAGTATCACTTCTCGGTGCCTCTTCCTTGTACACGGAGGGGAAAGGTGTGGATTTTTCATTGTCAGAGTCAGGGATGAGATTTTGGCACCTCTATCAGCTGTGTTCTACTCTCAAAGACGAGATATTCACCCCTGGATAAGGAAGTTCTTGGGGTCCTTATATACTCACGACCTAGGAGAAACCCTAGTGGTTACAATAAATAGAGGAAGAGAGGAGGAGATATGGTGGCAGCCCTGGTCTGTCTCTTTTTTGTCGCAAGGAAGAAGGGTTGATCGTCAAATCCCATGGGAAACCCACATATATAGAAACTTCCCTTCATCCTTTCCTCTTCTGTTACTTTCATTCTTTCTTCTTTAAGTGTAAGGCATAATACAATATTCTGTGCATTATTACTTTTTAACAACATAAGGAATATGCCCAAGAGGCAAGTATTCTATAAATACATATTACCACCTTCTACAAGCATTAAAAGACATTTTCCTTTATATAGAACTCTTGGCTTATTATATTCCTATTAAGTCTTGGACTTGGAAATAAAATCAATTAAGGAAAGCACATCCTTGTATGGTGCATATTGGTTAATTGTTCATTTAATCTATTTAGGAACCACTTCTTTTCTCTCTCTCCTCTTTTCTTTTTTATTTTCAAATATACAACAAGTCATATCAAAATATCCATGTTTGACGCCTTAAACATGGCGCTGCCAATCTTGGATTTATAATTGTCCTTTTAAGTTATCTAAAACACCATGTTTCTTATTTCCTTTTGGAAACTCACATATTGTCATGTTATTTGGCTTCTAAGAAAAAGGTGGATAATCTTTTAATTAATTATCTAATCCACATATTATCTTAGATTATCCCAAAAATCATCTCATTATCTTATATTCTGATTATCCATCATCCATAACTATTTCAGATACCTATTATGATCACGAACATCCACCATATCCAAAATCATGTCTTAGGGACCAATATTTAAACTTTGATTATCCAATTGGGCTGAAAAGTGACCCTAAGCCCATGAACCACATCTTGGACCTTTCAAAGGCTCCATGAGCTTAGTCAGATTCCTAATTACCAAACTTGAGGCTTTGGTAACTATTGCATCTTATATTCTCCTCACATGAATACATATGTTTAAAAGTACATTATTAACTTAAATTGAACATTTACTATGATTCTAGGGTTTGGAATCATCAACCAAGATCCATCAAATCACTTCATTATTATAATTTTCCTGAATTCCTTTAGGCTTTAAATCTACAAATTTCAAGGATGTAGCATTCCCAACTTAGGGTTTTACTTATCCCTTTCTTTGAGTTTCACAACTTCCAATAAAAGCATGTATTTAACATTTAGGGCTTGCAATATGAATTAAAGGTTACCTTAATCATCATCTTCTAAGTCCATGGAAAAACCCTAGCTTGCCTCTTAGATGGAGGATCTTGGTTCCTATTCTGATTTGGATTTGCCTCCTTCTTTAGCAATTTTGGGCAACTTGACTTGAGGTGTCCATTCTCTCCACAGTAAAAGCATGCTCATGTGCCATACCTACATGGGGCTGTATGGTTCTTCTTACATGTTGGGCATAAGGGTTTCTCTACTTCTACAACATGATCAGGTGCCTTCCTCTTATGGTTGTTGGGAGGTTAATATTGGTTGTTCTTCTGAGGAGCTTCCTTCTTGTAGGATCTTTTAGGGTGGTCTTCTAGCTCTAGGGCTGCATCAAGAGCATCCTAAAGGGTCATGTGACCTCTTCCTGATAGGATAAAGCTTAGGTCAGGCTTGAGTCCTCAAATGACCTTCTCTGTCCTGCGTTGCTCATCATAATCATAATTGTACTTTTGCATGATCCTGAACTTCTGGCATACTAGGCCACCATCATGTCACCCACCTGAGCTAGATTTGTAAACTATAACTCCTTCTTTTCTATCATGGATTTAGACACATAGTGCTCCTGGAAGGCTTCAATAAATCCTTCCCATGTGAGTGTAGGCGCATCGTCTGCTCTTGAGTTGAGGAAGTTTTCCCACCATGTACGGGTTGCTCCCTTTAGCATGTGGGTGGCAAAGCAAATCCTATATAGTTGAGGGCAGTCTAGGTCATGAAAACAATGCTCCATGCTCATAATCCATTCTTCTCCCTTGGTGACAACATCATCCTCTCCTTCTCCAGCAAAGGAGTCAGCCTGATCTTTAAGAAGTCCACCAAGGTCTGCTAGTGGTGTCTAGGTTGATGTTGTTCTTGTCCTAGGGCATTGGTGATTAGTTGTACTAAGTCTTCCAACGTTGCCTTAGGGTTCCTTCTTGATCCACTTCCCTCACTAGAAGAGCTAGAACCATCTTCCCTATCTTTTCCCTTGTCATACTTCTTAGGAGCCATCTAGAAAAGCAAGGTATACCTAGGGTTAGAACATGTGAATCTTTAGCTTAGTGTACATCTACTCATAACTCTGATACCATATTGTAACACCCAAGCTCATACATGATAGTAAAAGAAAACTCTATGTTGTCCATAACATGGGCCACATGACTTGGAGGAACATTACAAAACATGATATGCAATAGAAAGAAGATAAATGAAACACCATGCATTAACTCAAAATATAGATTCATACATTGTTCTTTGGAAGGGAAAAACATAAACTATCTCATCTTATTTCAAAACTTAATACATGTAGGCTAAGAAAATCTAAAGCATGAACTAAAACTAAACTAGATAATCTATGGAGTGGTAGATGGCACCCCACCAAGCTAAAGTCTCCTTGATGTCATCTACACTTGAAGGGCTCGCTTCAATTCCCTCTTGCTCCTTAATTAGGGACATCTCATCCCACGGCCATGCAAAACAAAGCAACAACTTAAGTAAGCGGCACTATCCACATTATAAGAAAACAAAGTACATATAATTTACTTGAAAGAAAATCTTGACATGAATTTAACTTAAGCATTCTTGAGATTAATTACTTAAAATAAATAAGAATTTTATAAGTAAAATATGCACTCTCTATTATTTTCCCACTTAAGGGCCTATAATTGGCATGAATGCCCATGATTGTCTAAAAAGCCCATAACGACCCCTTAAGGTCTACGACTAGATATGAAAGCTCATAATTGGCATGAATGCCCATAACGACCCTTGAGGTCCATGATGGTGAGAGCATATAAAACTTAATCAAATTCTTATAACATGATTCTTAAGTTGAACATTAAATATTTAACATAATGGGATTTCTCCCTCATGATCGTAATATTACATGATTTACATGATTCTTTCTTCAATACCTTAACCATTGCATGATCATAACATTAAACTAATGAGAATCTGTGATAACTATATGCCCTTATGAATATACAAACAGCATGCAATTATATAATCTGAGACATAATCATTATCTTGATTTCATTCATTAACTTGACATTTAAAGCATAATCATAAAGCATGCATAACATTCAATTCAACCAAGGTACATATGTATATGGCATGACCTGCTTACCTTTATTGGAGTAAACCCTAATTTAGTCTCCTTGATCCTGGGTCACTCCTAGGTTTCCTAAAATTAACATAATTTATACCATTTATCACTTTAAACTTCATCCTAAACCCTAATTCAGTCTTTTAAGGAAAACATGGTCATGATTACAATGTAATTATGGTTTAAAACACTAAAATCGAATCTTACTTGAAAAATCCTTTCTAACGAGTATTTATATGTTATTTTCTAAGACAGTATGAATTGGTTATGAAATTTTCAATTTAGACCAATAAGGACTCACGAAACTATATTGTGACAAAAATTATAAGAAAGGGAAAATTCGATGTAAATACTTGCAAAAAGACTGGAACATCTAGGGCATGCTCTACAACTCATTTGATAAGTAAGGGAAAAAGTGTAATTATATTACTCAATCCTTAATCGACAGAAGAGATATCTTTGCATTCGAGTTACCAAAACACCCTTACAACTGAGATCATTCAATTTACCATACAGGGGCACCCAGGGAATTGCACAACTGGATTCATCTCCCTCTCCCACGAACTAGGAGCAAGACTGGAGCTAGAAAAATCTGATCCAGAAGGAGGGATCATGCTCCTCGGGACAAACCAAGCCCTTAGTTGAGTTCCATGGATGGATCCGCACTCAAAGAACTATGGCTCGAGTGTTGGGATGCCTGGTAGTTCATAACCAAGCCATTGCCATGGTGGACGATGGTCACATGAGATGGAAACAATGAGAACCTGTTACACTAAATGAGATTACTCAAAACATAAAACACAATCAATCACCAATTAATCACATACCCAAAAATATGGGTAAATTAAAATTGATTTCAACATCAACACCCACTCAAAAACATTTGCATAAGATCCCAACATCTTTCTTATATTCATACTATGCCAAGAATTTGATACAAATAGTTCTAGCACCTTAGCGACAACATATATGCACAGGAGAACAATATTTGAATATGCCACACATACAAGCATTGATAAGCTAACAAAAGTCCAATTCGTTTGAAACAACACAAACAAACTTTTCCTGTCCGGACCTGAGAGTACATGGACGACTCAAGGATACACTAGACATCTAATCAACTTTCTCAAAGATTCATTACTATAGCTCCTTTTTGCTTCCACATGTTTGTTTTTGTCACTTCTGATTACCTAAAAAGATGTGACAAACCACAAGGGTGAGACCCATGTCCCAGCAAGATATATTACCTCCAACAACATTTATTGATTACAACATTTTTAAGTAATTAAACAGTTAAGTAGTTTAATTATATATAACAAATAAGCTCAGCAGCACTGATGATTAACAAAATACATAAATGAGCAGATAATAACTATCATCATTAGCCAGACTATCATCCTTTATCTTGTTGACAATATAAGCAATTCAGTAGCATATTCATATCTAGCATTATGTGTAAGTCTAGTAACATAGAATCTCGATCATTATGAATAAGTCTAGCCACATAAGCATAGCTAACAACATAAGCACAACTATGTGGATAAGCATGATTAGCAGTATATGCATCTCTAGTTACAAAGGCATGGATAGCATGCTAAACATAACTAACAATATGAGATAGCTAGCATCATGATTATAATCAGCAGTAGCAGTATAGTTATCAACATAATCATTGCTACTGTATGTATGCATCTACAATCTTAAGCATATCCACAACATAAGCATAACTACTATCTCTTTATTTCACTAAGCATCATCTTTATGTAAAGATAACAATCAAGGGTTATCATCCAATGTGAAATGTCATGTATAACCCTAAACAAATATGCTACTCGGCTATATTGCATCTTTTATTACACCTTGAGGAAATTGAGGATACCACTCAAAATCCAACTGACCACTGCTAAGTCGAAATCAGTGCCATACAAGATCTAGGAAGAGTCGAACTCCTAATATCTTCTCCTCCCCCGGTCAGTATAGGTCTGCCACAGCGACACATAAGGTCAAGCTGCTAACAGCCTAGTCCTTTCTTGGTACAGGTCATGGAACTAGTGAAAGGAGGTGGGTACGCATACCCTACCATCTGAGGTACAACCGCAGTTGTCCTCCAATCTTGTCACATATATATATAATCATCGAGACACGGCCGTAGCCATTCTCAATCACATCAGATGTATGAGGCATGACCATAGCCAACCTCTACAACCAGCATTGTGGATGACAAGGATATATCCTCAACTTGCCACCCCCACATACTCAACAGTATTCACTCTAAGTTTCCCTTAGGAATACTCATTTCACCATCTGGCAAGTTCTGACATTCAGATGGATCTATGGCATAGGGCACTACATGATTAGAGTTGCACTTGATTAGTTATTCCAATTGGGTGAATTAAGGCTGCATCAAATAAGTGGACATACAAACCCTAATTCACTTCTATCAAGCATATAAATATCAAAACTTGAAAAGATATAAAACATATGAAACATAATTTCTCATCTCATCATCACATGGTACTATTCACTTTCCATCCATCAGACTACACTAGTCATCATACTATCACAAGATATAAATCCTTTTCACAATATCACAGGGTAACCCTTATCAACACAAGAGGATTATACCTCATTCAGGGCTCAACCATGCCCATAGGTCATTAAGACCATCATACTATCACAGGATATAAATCTTTTTCACAATATCATAGGGTATCAACCCTTAACAGCACAAGAGGGTTACACCTCATTCAGGGATCAACCATGCCCAAAGGTCATTAAGACCATCATACTATTCCCTACAAGATCATCAGTATCTTTTCATGCCTTATAACAAGGATCAACAACATCACTTACATGTAATACACCGGATCAACACAATATTATATTAATGAGCTAGAAGATATTCATAAACAATCATAGCGGGGTTATATTAAAATTAAGGACATTCCTTTATTACATCAACATGCAAGAAATATCGATATGATTAACACTCATCATATTCATAATGCATATGTTTAGCATAAGAAAGTATCAACCATGTGGCTATGATAACCACCAACTAACACATTAAGGTTATGATCATGTTAAGGAGGTTATTTCACCATCATTTCATCATATAAGAATGTTAAACATGAATACTCATCTTTATCTATTTGTATTAGAGTTAGGTTCATCATGACAAATTATATCAATGTTACTAATCAACACTTATACCCAAACCCTAACTCACGACATCCCCATTTGACCATGGATGCATAAGGTGAAGCATAACCATCACATTCCATACTATTCTCATGTATGAACCCACACATAAATCAAGGTGTAACCATTGGGTTATAGCATACTAGGGTTTCAACAACAATAATAGAGTACTCTATGATTGTATTAATCATTCAAGGACTATTCATACCCAATTACCATCATTTAGTTATATTAAAGCTAGGTATAACAAGATATACCTCATTAGGGTTATATATCAACACAACATAATTACCATCCCTTTCATTCATATGAGTGAATAGGTAAGACTACCTTATTAAGGGTAACCGTCCATTTGTTCCATCATCATTCAACCCATATCTCCATATAAAATGTTACCCAGAACCATTGGATGTTTAAAAGGTAAGACCATTTGTTGTTTACATGAGTAAACACCTTCGAATAAACCACCTATGAAGTCTTTGATTTGTGCTCTAGAAAGAGTCACCATCTAACCCTAGACATCCCTTGATTAACAACACAAAAAGTTCCATTGAGAGTAGGGTAGAACCCATAATCGAGTGTTCAGTTAAAACAAGCCACCCATTGTCAACAAGTAAGCTCCTTAAGTTGATCATATAAAGGAAACCATCAAATAACATTATTAGGACCAACATATTACATTATCCATAAATCCACCTTATTGGAGGAATAAACATTAGATCTTGATCATTGGGTCAAGTTCATATGTTAAAACCATCAATTACAATATAGGTACGATCATTGCATCAAGTGACCCAAGAAACCATTGGTCTAAGGCTTAATTGATGCTACAACTACAATGCTTGACTCAACATAGATTTTAGAGACCTGATCCACCATCATTAGTGACCATTAAATCACCATAGGTTGTTAGATCAACACTATATTCATCAATCAACATCAATTATTAAGCTAATGTCGTCATTGATTGATAACATCAGTTGGGTACTTAATGATTGATCATTAAACTTCTAATTGGTCCAAAACCTGACCTAAGGGGGTGACCATAGTTTTTCACCATCATTTGACACCTTTTATCTCAACCATAAGTTGCCATGAAGACAATACCATAGGGTTGTTGCAAAGGTACCATCATCGGGTCATGGGTTTATAGAAGAAATCAGCTTTAAACCGAAAAATTGACCATTGGTTGATAGGTCCTTAGCACCATAGGTTGTCAAACCAACCTGATACAAGTCACATTATACCTTAGGAATAATGTACACATGATCACAGGTTTATCTAGAACTGATATCAGAATAGGTAACATTATAAAAATTGAATCCAAGCCAAGCATATATAGCTTTTTAGTGCATGAATCATCATTTTCAAGCAACAACATGAGCTAGCAAGCTTATGGTAAGAAATAAACATGGAGAAAGTTATAAAACTTACCTATAATGAGAAGATGAAACCCCAAACAGGAGAAATCTCGAGCAGATATGGTCGAAAATCTAAGAATAAGCTATGAATTCGTCCATCTAGCACCTTTCTTCATCAAATGAGCAAACCCGAAGCGTAAGGAGCAAGAAAGGTAGGGTTTTAGAGATTTAGAGCAAATTCTACCATGGAACAGAAATGTTCCAACCTAGAGGAAGGTCTAAGGAAGGATAAGAGAAAGAGAAATGGAGAAGGAAGGAATAAAATAACTTACCTTGGTTGAAATCCCTAGAAAATGACCTTGGAAACCCTAGGTAGGGCTAAATGGAGCTCTAGGAGACCTTCTTCTCTAAAAAGAGGTTGTCTTCTACCTTAGAGAACTTGGTTCTGTAGAAAAATAGAGGGAATCCATCGATCCAGGTTAAAGGAAAGAGAAAGTAAGCATAGTTTCATACTTGGGCAAGGAAGAGGTAAATATAGCCCATGGATAAGGATGGGAGCAAGCATGAGGTGTAAAAGTAGCTTCCCCATGTGTCTATGGCCTTAAACTATTAAGAATATACAAGAACACACACAAGAAGCTCCCCCACCGTCCATATAGACCTACTTAGATTTCCTTTGTCAAATTTCCCAGCCAATCACATAATTCATTAGTTGATAGCTACGAAAGGTAGCTCATCCATGAAGGGGTAGACCCTAAAATACCCTTAAGGAAAACACCTTCAAACCATGGCTCAACTAGGATCCACATGGATAAAAAATACTCAAGAATGATAATATAACATCTAAGGAACATAATTTATGTGACATATTGTAAATAAAACCCCTTAATTGGGTAAATTGTAGAAAAGTCCAAAATGTGCATATAATTGCATAACTTGCTCAAACAGTGTCCAAATTGGACCAAAATTGAAACTTAAGCTAGTTTTCTCGTTTAAAAACATATTAAAAGGTTATATTAGGATTCTAAGCATTCAATTATGGTGATTAAGCTTATTCAACTCATTAAGCAAGTTCAGGGGCCTTATAGAAACCAACACATCGACGAGGGCAAAATACGAGAAAGGATTTTGATTGTCCAGTTTCGATGAGAATAGGAGAAAAATATTGGGGCATCAAAACCATAGGGGAGCACAACTAAGAAACCAACATTTCCATCCAGGCTCAAGCAGACGATATATGAAATAGAAACAGAAAGGGGGAACACAATTACTTGTAAAATTGGCAATTTTGAATAAGATAGGAGGTTTTTTGGGATCCGTGGAGGTTAAGGGAAGATGGCCGAACCCCCTTCAGAAGGTGTATTTCTTATAAGCACCCTAATGAACTTGATCTTTCTAAAGACATGAGGTAGAGGTGGGAGGGATGGACGTAGAGAGATCAAAAACAACAAAGCTATCGAAATGAGTTTTTGGGAGTTCGAGGATGGTTCATGAGCATTTATTTATAGGCATTATGCCCTGGAGTGGACAAGAGTCCCAACCCCAGGGGAAATAGGGGGGAGATATTGTGGTTCCAAGAGACTGGGAGTTCTAGGGCATGAACCCCCATCGTGATAAGGGTCAAACTGGTCGGGAGATTGCAAGGATTGTGAGGAGAGTATCATATCACTCTGAGCAAGAGTGGAGAGGGAGATTGGAAGGGCAGAGGGAGGCGAATACTGTAGAGTCCACATCTACCGAGACTCAGGTGAAGGGGATGAGTCTCCATTCACAGGTGACTCTAGATCTGTGAGCCTACTCAAAGGCAAAATGCGTGATACAGCTGATTAAAATGGAAACTTAGGTCAATTGACATATATTTTAATTAAAACCATACTAACTCTTTTATAATTCAATTAGGTGGTCAAATGAAGTCCTAATGACTTCAAAATTGGATCACAGGTCAAACAAGAAGTTTAATATCCTCCCATACATTTAGATTTAGGTTTTGAAAAACTTTTGTCTATCAATCTCATAAAGGTGATTACCTCCATGTATAAGAATTAAAATGAATAATATTTTCCCTTAGTGATTTCTATTTTGAATCAAAATTCAAGGTATGATGGAATAACTCATTATATTTGGGTAAATTGCATCCAAATTAGGATTTTGGAAAGATAAGTTGGAAATTTGCACTAAATACCTTGAACTTATTTTATTTACAAATTTGGGATGTTACAAGTACTCATTGATGCCCTTGTTGTTCTGCTTCCATACAAACATGCACTCCTCTTCACTTCTAGATGAGGTTTTAGATTTGTGCTCCAGCTTCATTCTGAATCTCTCTATCTGAGCCTTAAATTATGTGATCTCTTTTAAATTCATAGCACTCTTGATTATTGTTGGTGCACCCTAGGATTGGTTCTTGGCCATGTTCTTCAAGATTCATGACACCTTGTAGCCTTTTTTTCAAAAATACATGCCCTTGCACTGTCAAGCATAGCCCTCTAGCTTGTTGGAGACCATAGTAAAATCACTTCACATGTGCATATAGATCAATCCCATGATGAAGGACCTTCATGAGGATAAACTATAATCTCTCCCAAGATTCTGAATATGACTCCTCTACATGTTTCTTAAAGTTATGGATCTTTCCCACTAGTACATTTTTCTTTTATATTGGGAAATAATGTTCAAAGAATGCATCAATCATCTCATCTGAGGTCTCTTTCAATTCTAGTGGGAGGCTAAGTAACCATACCTTGGATTCGTCTGAGAGGGAGTAGAAGAACAACTTCATATATATAATTGTGGTTAGAACCTTATCCAGTTTCAATAAGTCACAACTTTCTACAAATATGTTGATGTGTGCCATATGGTCCTCTAGTTTGTGCTCGTGAAATGACTTCGGCTTGATTAGTGCCACCGGTCTAGGATCTATCTTGTAGATGCCCACATTAACTACTTGTCATTTCATTAGCACTAATTACATAGTGGCAGAAGATGTTTTTATCTTCTCACTAACTGTTTTTTCCTTAGGTTCTTCCTCAACATGTTCTTTATAGTTCGTGTTCATGTCTACTACATGTGCATGCTCTACCTGTAGCAGTGGAGTTTGGATGAGCTTCTCAGCTAAATCCCAAAGCTCTCTCGCCTTGTGAAAAAATCTCTTGCTGACTTGTACTTGGTGGAGTAGATACACATCAATATGTGATTCGAGTATGAACAATGCACTAGTACCTAAAATGTGAAATGGTAATGTGAGATACCAAATATTAATGAATTGACAAAAGAAAAAAATTCATCTGTGCTCTTATTCAAAGAAACGATTAAAATTAAATAAAAATAGAAGAAACAACTAGAATGGTTGGTTGTTGCACTCGTAGTTTTGGTGTTGACATTTCCCAGATAATGGCTCCAAAAACATGATACGCCTAAACTATGCATATATAACGTAAGTGTACATGTCGAATAATATATGCCAATGAGGCACCCAGTTTCAAACTCAGGGAAACATTTTCTAGAAACTACTACTAACTGTAACCTAATCAGCTAGGCCTAGAAAAATTAGTTAAATTGTAGTTTTATAACTAAGAGCATGGAGTGAAACATAACTTAGACAAATGTGATCATGAATGGAAAATTTCCTTAGGATTACAGTTTCACCATAGTATGCATTGCATTCAAACTTCATATTATCAATAATTATTTACCCTTACCCTAGAGTAAAGACTTGTATCAAACATTACCCACTCCTGCAGCGTAATACACTACTTAGACTAATACCAGCCCCACTTCTGTAGTGATTTAGGAACTATTTAGGTGCATTATTGATATCTCTAGGTTGTTTTTTCACAGTCATAAGTCGTCTCCCGAGGCGTAATATGAGCTGTGAAAATCTATACCTTTTTTAACCCCTAATCCCTCTCCCAAAGAAATTAGTAGTCTAATATATTGGTTGTAGTGATCAAGCGCAAACAATTCGATAAGAAATCATAGATTCACTTCCCAAATTAAAGAAAATAAATTATTGGATTCATAACAGTCAATTACAAAGCAATGTTGGGTTGCTCACAGGTCCTAAGAAATATGGGGATTAGCCTTGCATGATTTCTATCATCATACAAAAGAGAGAAAGAGGAAGAAAATGATTTAAAAAATTAGAAAATGAATGAAAACCCCTACAAGAAGTGGTCTTGATGATCCCCTCTAGTAGACACCTTCATGTGCAACATTCTAGCTACAAATCTTCCATCCGGAGCATCCGATCCATGGCTATCTCCTTCATCTCCTCCTCTTTTAGTTTCGTGCTCTGTTGCAAAAAGATAGAATGTGATATCCATTATTGTCCAAACTCCCCATAGGTCATAGGTGGGTATTTGACTGTCATTAAGTCACAATAATTGCATCTATGGTGATTTTCAATCTACATTGACTGTGTAAAGGTGGTACCACTAACTGGATGTTGATTGCACTGTGTTGTCAGCTGACTCAAAACCCTCAGACTATGTCAATACTATGCTTAGTATGTCAATAGAACTGAGTTGCTTTTTGCAAGTTTTGACTTGATCTGGGTGCTAAAGTCGGTACCACCAACTGGGGTGTCGATAGCACTGAAATAATTAATTCCAATTACTAATGGTCTCTAAATGATAAGTTGGTAAGGCATACTTCTTACTTCAGTAGCATTGACTCCATACTTGGTATCACTGAGTAAGGTCTCAGTAGCAATGATATTTTTGAAATTCCCTATTAAAATTTTGTGTCATGTCGGTACCACTGATACAGGTTTCGGTACCACCGAGTTGTTAAATGAATGTTGGAATACCTAAAATAAGGGAAAATAATATAAGTCTGAATTAAAGATGCTAATTTAACATAAAATGGTAGAAATACTCGATAAGTGATGCAATAGTGACTCACGTGATATCAATGATAATTAATACAGTATGTATCTCAAAATGAACAATTATGCACTAAATGTAGGGAACATAGCATGTGAAAAGTGACTAAAACTCATTGCATCAATATCCTTCAATTATGTCAAAAGAGAGAGTAAAACATAACAATATCTCAACATAGACTCAAAGGGATGCAACATACCTCGGAGATGCTTGTAACAGGTATGGGCCAAATCCTAGATCTAGATTATGCACTTTTTCCTAATAATACATTAGGTATATAACTTATTAATTAAGGTGTGTATTATAAATCCTAAAATATTGACTTTTGCAGCAAGTTTATTTAGGTGAGGAAAACTACACCATATTTATTTTTATGATTTCAAAGCAGATATTACATATTTTTTAAGTAGAGAGTAAGCTATGAATTTTACAAGTCAATACTATGTACTAATTTTTTTAAAAAAATTAATAAAATCACGGGATTGATATACATCATATCAAAATCCAAAACAAGGGGCATGACATGGCACATAGTAACTTTCCAAAAAATTAAAAGCGTAGCAATCTCAAATGAAATCAAATCAAAAATACTATAATGCATATATAAGTGTGACATATATGATAAAAAAACTAAGGCAGATTGGTAACAAGTAACCAATCGTCTTCCTTATAACCAGGTAAACCCATCATGGAAAATGAGTTTCGAAATCTTTGAGTCCATGATTAAAATCCAATACTAGTGTCCAGCACTCCTTGTAGTCCTTACCAATATGTTTACCATGCACCTCTGATCTCGTTGACCCCAGAAAGTGGGTCAAGGATGTCCAGGAGCACTGGAAAGGACTGATGGCACACCTACTCCTAGAAAGTAACATATGACCCCAAGGCCAGGAACTACAACTAAAGAATATATATTTGTGAGGCTTTTAAAACCATCTTGAAGACAAAGCGCAAACTATCGATCAATTAGAGATGAACAACTACAAACACTCATGCCCAAAATAAAAGTAGATGAAAGGGGAAGAAAGAGGGGAGCATGCTAGAGACCATACTAAGATGAATTGGGACCTCCAGCAGCTTCTTTAGGGCTCCTGGAGTCGAAATGATGATCTAGGTCTCTATCTGGAGGTGAGGTTTGTGTTGTCGATTTTGTGATGGCCAGAAACAATGATCAGAGATAGGTAATACTTAAAATAATGCAAAGCATGTTAGTGGATGTAAGGGGTTGCTTTTTGGGATCTTAAACAGGATTAGGGTGTACACATCTCTAGATTTTGTAGTCACAGTTGTCTATGGAAACTTACGGAGGTCGAAAATAAGGAAGGATGAAAAGCCCTTCATCAATTGGAAGTGTGTCCATACAATCCATGTAAACTGGGATCTTTGAGTTTGGAAATTTAAGATGGACGCAAAGGAGATATTACTTCAGGGTGAGGTTGTGAAGAGAGAGAGAGAGAGAGAGTGTGTGTGTGTGTGTGTGATTGAGCTACAGTAGATAGACAACCAATATACTGTAGAGTCCAGGGAACGATGAGTGTGAAACGAATAATGGGATTGGTTGGATCCCAAACCAACGACAATATGGGAGAAGGATGCAAAGAGTCTCCATGACACACAGTAGAACAAGAAGTGGGATAATTGAGGAATACATGCTTGACATTGATTGAAATTACAAATCAAATCAAATAAGCTAAAGTCTTGACTTAGTTAGGAGATGCATATTCAAGTGTTATATTTTATAATTAAATTCGGACAACAAATATTATTTGATTAAGTTTTAAATATGCATCTAGACTAATTAGGACCAAAAGAATTCAACTATTAACTTAGATTTAGGTTCTGATATTATCTTATATGATTTTTAATACCATTAGGGTTTGACAAAATTATCTCAATATTTATTAACATATATCAACATTATCTTCAATATTTAGGATTTAGGATTCTATTAACATTAGCTTACTAAAAAATGGGTTTCATGATATTATCTTGCACTTAATGCATTAGTTTACTCAATCTCATTAAGTCCATTAATGTCACATTCACTTAAATAATGGCACGTCAATCATTTCTATTTACATGAAAAGCCTAGATTTTATCCCATTACACATATTGAGCACATTAGGAACCATCTTAGCCATTTATTCATGTTTACACACATCTAATATTTATTAATCACATTTCGGACATTATATGTATATAAGTGAACATTATGTTATATACTTAATAAACTCATTCACATGTGAAATCTTGGTTAGGTTACTCAGTAGTGTTGGGTTTTAGGGGAGGCAGAGGAGGCAACTGAAACAAAAAATTTCTCCTCCCCTTACTCGAACTGAGGAAACGCGTCAACGTCTATACAATAGGAAACAGAGGTTTGTGGAATCATACCTTGTCCCGAGGCTTGCTCGGCGACAATACCTCGCAGCTAGTGTGGTCTTCGCCTCCGGTCTTAGACGGTGTCTATGCAGCTCCTGGTCACACTGGGACTCACGACTCCTCCTCTCACCAGGACTGTCGGGATTGACAGTTGTCCTCCAGAGCGGCAGAAACCTCCCGCCTCTGTAGTAGTCCACATGGACCACCTGGAACTCCACTCTCCTTGTCCCACAAGGAAGTGGAAGGAGTCAAACCCTTCTACAGGCGTACTAGTCGCCCACACACTCTCCTGCCTCCAGTTGCAACTGCAGTTGTCCTTCCCTTGCTGCACCTCCCTTTTGCGGGAAGCACTTGCTCGGGCCCTCTCTCGGTTACCAAAACCAGAGAGAACGACAACTTTGCAGAGCAACTGGTTGCACTGAGTTGTATCCAGAGAAGCCCCCAATACCCCTATATATATAGGAGGGTCATGGGACAGGGGGTTCTCTGTGTCCGACAATGCGGGACTAAAACAGGAGTAGAAGGGTTCGAGCATTTTCCACAAAAGCAACCTGTTCGCAACTTGAAACGATCGGTTCAGCAGCTGAACCGGTCGGTTCGGCCCTTGAGCCAATTGGTTGGGCCTGAGCCGACCGGTTGGGGCACTCCAACCGATCGGTTGGTGCCCTGAACCGATCGGTTCATGGTTCCAGTCTGACTCAAAATACTTTCCTTGTTTCTTTCCCAATTGGTATCGAATACCAATATTATTCCCAATCGAATTGGAAATTTGAAACCAAAGGAAAATTCTTGCCGACATGATTTTCCCAACTGGTCGGTTGTGCCAATTGAGCCGATCGGTTCAACCTGGGCATGAGCCGATCGGTTGGACACTCCAGCTGACTGGTTCGGCTACCCCAGTCGACCGGTTCATCACATGAGCCGATCGGTTGGGAGCATAGGTTGGGCAAAATCAGTCAATTGCGATTTCAATCAATCCGATACTCCAATCAATGCGTCCAACACCTTGAACCATATGATATTGAGCCATCGACTGATTGAGTGTTTAATTGAACTACTAAACTCCTTTAGTAATCAATCTAAACAATGTTTTGTAGAAAAAACTCCTCTTCCAGGTTAAATCCTATGTGTGTGACCCTGCAGGTCCTTTTCCACGTTGGCAGTGAAAGTCCATAACACTTATGACTTCACAAGCAATGAGAGGTGCCTAGTCACACATCATTGCTACCCAAGTGAAATAGAAAGTTGGAGAACAACTTTCAATCCTACAATCTGTGAATGGTGTTACAGTGAACGTATAATTCCTTTGTCACTGATATCCCAAATGAACTCAAGGCATGGACCAGTCATCCTATCAATGTTCATTCACTTTCTTGATCTCAGAGTAGATTGAAGGAGATATGTATGACATCAATATCACATACTGATTCACACATGCATGCGCACACCTATCTCAATCCTACTCATCAAGTGGCCTTGGATATCAAACTCCCTCAGGAGGGACAAATCCCATATCTATCACTCACCCCTCAAAAGCCCCATGTGTCAAATCCACCCAATCATCACCTTTATAACAACCCATGTTTCAGGACTGCGTTTGATGATGTCAAAGTGTACCCAACGACATGTGTTGAGTGTAGTGATTTCAGGTCAAAGAATCACATTCACCACCATCACTGTGAGTACTGACTGTGACTACCATATCATGGTTCCATGTGTCAAACTCACGGTGGGTCTGTTCGGTACACTTGTTCTCTAACAAGTACCTATGTGTTTGGTTTGATATCTCTATATCATGACTAATGAGATTCTGTCATCAACCAACACCACAATCTAGTCTTTTGTATCATTGTTGTCTATCTACCTTCCACAATGACATCCGACTAGGGACATAACAAGAATGTACAAACTCTTAGCATCCGTATGATCTCATCGTTCAGGTCCTCAACCTGAAGGCATACGTCATTGAGTATTGTCATTCTCTAGACATTCAATCTATTCTTTCACTATCTCAAATGACTAAACCAGATAGAATTGGAAGCTTGCCTTTGATGTTTATCAAATCAATCTTAATGTATCCCACCAATCATCCCATGATTGGCTCTCAGGGCATACATACCAACAGACTCCCACTTGCACTGCGAGCCAATCACCCTTGAATCATATTCATAGTGATCTTCAAACATGTCCCACATGTTACTGTGCTCTTGTGCTAACATAGTGAGTAATGGCAACACCTTGCCAAAGTCAGTGTAAATTGCATGTCTCACATCTCTTCGTTGTACGTCATACGTATGAGATGCAGTTGCTGTAATATGCGATCTAGTATTCCTTTGCTAACCTTTAGCCACATTGCATGATCAAGGATTCCAAACTTGTCATCAATGACTGGAATATCTATAAGTTCATCTCATGAACTTCTAGATCCATATAGTATCCACTGTTGTTCTCTAACACACGGATACTCGGCATTTCCTTTTAAATGGTTTTATTGGAACACTTCCAATTATCAACAAACTTTCACTTTTATATATCTCATATATATTGCGATTAATTTTCTGTCCTTTTTCTAGAAGTTCACATCAATGTAACTCTTTACATCGAACTCTTCCTCATTTCCATAGAACTAGTACTTCATAAGTACTTATCAGGTTCTCATGGTATTCCAGTAACCCTTACTGGAAGTTGACAGACATCCACTCGTCATGTCCCACATACGAGTTATCAGGATGAGCATATCATTTTGTCATGTCCTACATACAAGATGATGAATGCATTTTATTCTTGTCATGTCATACATTCATGATAATGGGATGATCACATACATGATAGATCCATATCTATTCATAGTGTTCACATTCTTCATAAGAATTGGACACTTGGCCTTGGGATACTAACTCCATGTTTCATGGACAAGTTTTCTCCCACTGAATCTGTGCATACTCAACCCTTCAGTACAGATTGCCAATGTATGCTCTCTCTTTTCCAGGTCAAGAGGTTTTCGAGAACTATCTCTATAGATCTCTATTCCTATCACATAGGAAACGTCTCTATCTTCCCTAAAGATAATTTCCACTTTGGATTTCCATTTCAAGAACATTTCCATTTCACATCAACATGTGGAATGTGAATACGCTCCCACTAAATCACAGATCTCTTCTTCATCTTTGACATATCAGTCAAACCCTTTGACTATATCATCAAAGTAAAGATCCAATTTTGAGTTTCTTGTACTCAATCAATCATATTGATTAGTCCATTGTAACTTATAGACTTCATTTGCATTAGTGGATTCATAACCCTTATAGGTTGTGTCACGTACACATCCTTGTTTTATTCCTCATAGGAATGCGGTTTTAGTATCCATATGCCAAATGTCTTAGTCCTTAAGTTGCAATTAACAAGCATCATCCTTCTCAAAATGTTATCCATGTGTCTTAACACTTAAGATTTGTTTGCACTTATGGATTCCATCCAATGGGTGCTACCATCAAGGTCATACCTTATGGTTCACATGGAAGTCATTTAGGATGTAATGGTCATATACCATAACTCAAAATCCGGTTCCTCATATTCATCTAGATAGTTGACTCATCACATGACCAACTATCACTTAGACAATTGAGGTGTATCTGTCAAGGATATAAGAACTCACAACTCTTTGTGATTCTAAATGACCTTTATTAGTGTGGGGTATTCTTTTATTTAAGAAGAATTCAGTTATTTGATAATCATTCTCTAACTCCTTAGAGTATGATTCCTTCTTGATTTAGACATCACCATGCCTTAATCACGAGTTCACTATGATACACTATCATAATCACTCATAAGGATCTCAAACATTTTGGTCTAAGTATTTCATTCATTGATCTTCATCAAGAATTAACACTTTACCAAATTCGTACTTCATTTATGATATTCTTAAACATTTCAAGATATTCATATTGGTATTTCTCTAAACACCATATGAAGTATTAGCATTCTCTCCAATAGGTATGTAAGTACATCACATGTATTATACCTAATAGGATAATCATTCTCCCACTACATTAGTGAAGATTGATTAATCATGTCCAAGATATTCATGTCTCTTACTGGTTCTCTAACCAAAAGAGTCTAGATTTATCCATCATATGGAAATTAGAAATGAATTTCTCATGATTGATGCTAATTTAATTGTTTGAGTTATCAATAACTTTTAGGTATCATTTTATCTTATGCATACCAAGTATGACAAGATAAACAAGGCATTGCCACAAATATCATATCTTTGAAATTGAAACATCAACTATATTGATAGCCATCCTTGTCTCAACAAGATGCAACAATAAAGTGTTTCTATTGGCAAATTGAAAGAGCAGTTCTCAACTCTATTTCGTTCCCTTTAGGCTGAAACAAACTGAAAGATACTCCTATCTATGGCAGGAACACTTGCTCCAATGATGAGTACTCCTTTCATGGTCCTTTTACAAAGGCCATCACTTCTTTGTAGATCTTACATATCATATATGTCAGATCTTCATCTTGGTATCATATACCTCAGAAGTGGTTCATTTCATGATACATTAGGTGGAGATCTTTATCCCCTCCTTCATCTTCTTTTGTTCTTCCAGATATAGAGGGCAATTCCCTCATACACCCTTTCCCCATGTGCCTTGAGGCTAAAGACGGCTTGGATTGCTGGCTAGCATCAGAACATTTCTTAGCTTTGCCCTTGTCCTTGCCTTTAAGAATTACCCTTCATTGATCACATCAAACATTAGGGTTTGTCTTTCTTCATAATTGCCTCTACTATCCCAACATGTCCAACAACTCTGTCAACGCTTGTCAAAGTTGTTCATGTTGTAGTTTATCATGAATTGTATGATTCTCACAACATTTGCAGTATCATACCAATAGCCAACTCTTGGCTCAGAGGAAATCCTTCATTAGTCAGGTTTTCCACATACCCAATCACATTGAGTGTGTGAATACCTTACTGGATCTCCTTCTGTGATGACATACTAGAACAGTGTCTTGGAGACATCATATGTCTCATGTTGTCTCTGCAACTCATAGTTCAGAGAACACAACATCAAGCACTCCTCATCAATGTCATCCTCAATATGCTTCCGTAAGCATACTTTCAGCCATTGATGTGGTGGGATTGAGTTTATCTGGTTCTGGTATAACTAGGACTTAGAGCTTTCGCTCTTTGATTGAGAACACTTCTCATCATCCTAACCAATCGTGGCATTATTCCCATTTAATTTGTTGGTCTCAAAGACTGATCGCAAATAAAGTGATTATTGTTGATTAACCATTTATTTTAATAAAAGGAAATATATGCAATTTTAGTCCAAAACTCTTTTGACTTGTTTGATTGATTTGAAAAGTTGACGATAAAATTAGGCCTTTAATTAATTATCGCTCCCACTATTTTACTTCAAATTAATAGCCCTCACCATCAATTTGGAAGATTGCAGCGTACAACCTTCTAGTGGGCAAGATCCTGAAATCCTCTAAGTCATGAGTCAGCTAGGGATGATCGCCCACAACTTAGATCTCTCAGGTAGCAACACTTGCCAATCGCATCATATGCAACTCTTGATAAGATGTCATATACAACTCCTTGCAATGATCATATCCATGCCTCAAGGTGCTAGATCCTATCTAGGTCACCTTGTTAATTCCGACCCAAAGCAAACACGATGAATGTGCACCCTGCTTTGGCAGACCCACACATTCATCCTTCACGCTTCCACGAGATAGACGGTGCACCACGCTTGGGCGTGCCCACACTTGGTCGATCAAGCTTTTCACGTGTGTCACATTTGGAAGGCATCTAAAACTTAATATTTAATGAGGGATTTGGTTTATATACATATACATATCCAATCACCACAATACATAGTACGTATCATATACATGCTATATACCACAGAATACATGCAAAACGATAAAAGCGATGATTATGGCCATCCTAATGTGATTCCTCGAGCCAAGAGGAATCACGGTCATCTAGGTCTACATCATATGTAACCTGTACAAGATAACTTTGTGCTTTGCCATCCGAGTTGATCAACTCATCATATGAATGATCTGCTCTCTCTGTCCGGTCGTCTGGGTGCCACCAATCGATTGGTTGGCTCTTCCAACCGATCGGTTCGCCTAGTCGTCGTGCATCTCTCCATGGCCGCCACCTGCTCGTCTCTCTCCTCGAATCGGGCATCTACCCGATTGGTTCACTCCTTGAACCGAGCGTCTGGAACGCCAACCGATCGGTTCACTCCTTGAACCGATCGTCTCAGCTGTCGTCTGGAGGTCCACCGGTCTTCGACATAACAGGAAATAAAATCTATCCTATTATTACATTGCTTAAAAGGGAAACCCCGAGTTACATTCGGGGGAGCAAAGTTAGGAAAGAATCTCGAATTATTTCGAGTTACATCAGGAAAAGGAGAAGGAATCGGTGCACAGACCGAGATGCAAGCAACCACACACAACCAAACATAGATAGGGTTTATAGGCCATAACCACGCTAAACATCCACCACAAAACTCATTTAAGGGCGACGTGTATCGAGTGCATTAATATTACATATCATATATATAATATTGGGATTTTTGGATTTAGGATTGGACATGCATAAGCCATTATTATTCGCATCGTATGTAATAAATAAAGGCGACAAACCAAAATCGATCATATCAATAATCCTAAAGTATAGAGCAGTTGACGTGGTTGTGATACCACTGTTGGGTTTTAGGGGAGGCAAAGGAGGCAGCGAAAACAAAAATTTTCTCCTCCCCTTACCGGAACCGAGGAAACGCGTCAACGTCTATACAATAGGAAACAGAGGTTTGTGGAATCATACCTTGTCCCGAGGCTTGCTCGGCGACAATACCTCGCAACTAGTATGGTCTTCACCTCCAGTCTTGGACGGTGTCTGTGCAGCTCCTGGTCACACCGGGACTCACGACTCCTCCTCTCACCGGGACTGTCGGGATTGACAGTTGTCCTCCAGAGCGACAGAAACCTCCCGCCTCTGTAGTAGTCCACACGGACCACCTAGAACTCCACTCTCCTTGTCCCACAAGGAAGTGGAAGGAGTCAAACCCTTCTACAGGCGTACTAGTTGCCCACACACTCTCCTGCCTCCAGTTGCAACTGCAGTTGTCCTTCCCTTGCTGCACCTCCCTTTTGCGGGAAGCACTTGCTCGGGCTCTCTCTCAGTTACCCAAACCAGAGAGAACGACAACTTTGCAGAGCAACTGGTTGCACTGAGTTGTATCCAGAGAAGCCCCCAATACCACTATATATATAGGAGGGTCATGGGATAGGGTTCTCTGCATCCGACAATGCGGGACTAAAGCAGGAGTAGAAGGGTTCGAGGATTTTCCACAAAAGCAACCTGTTCGCAACTTGAAACGATCGGTTCAGCAGCTGAACCGATCGGTTCGGCCCTTGAGCCGATCGGCTGGGCTTGAGCTGACCGGTTGGGGCACTCCAACCGATCGGTTGGTGCCCTGAACCGATCGGTTCATGGTTCCAGTCCGGCTCAAAATACTTTCCTTGTTTCTTTCCCAATTGGTATCGAATATTAATATTATTCCCAATTGAATTGGAAATTTGAAACCAAAGGAAAGTTCTTGCCGACATGATTTTCCCAACTGGTCGGTTGCGCCAGTTGAGCCGATCGGTTCAATCCTTGAACCGCTCGGTTCAACCTGGGCATGAGCCGATCGGTTGGACACTCTAGCCGACCGGTTCAACTACCCCAGCCGACCAGTTCATCACATGAGCCGATCGGTTGGGTGCACAGGTTGGGAAAAATCAATCAATTGTGATTTCAATCAATCTGATACTCCAATCAATGCGTCTAACACCTTGAACCATATGATATTGAGCCATCGACTGATTGAGTGTTTAATTGAACTACTAAATTCCTTTAGTAATCTATCTAAACAATGATTTGTGGACAAAACTCCTCTTCCAGGTTAAATCCTATGTGTGTGACCCTACAGGTCCTTTTCCACGTTGGTAGTGAAAGTCCATAACACTTATGACTTCACAAGCAATGAGCGGTGCCTAGTCACACATCATTGCTACCCAAGTGAAATAGAAAGTTGGAGAACAACTTTCAATCCTACAATCCGTGAATGGTGTTACAGCGAACGTATAATTCCTTTGTCACTGATATCCTGAATGAACTCGAGGCATGGACCAGTCATCCTGTCAACGTTCATTCACTTTCTTGATCTCAGAGTAGATTGAAGGAGATATGTATGACATCAATATCACATACTGATTCACACATGCGTGGGCACGCCTATCTCAATCCTACTCATCAAGTGGCCTTGGATATCAAACTCCCTCAGGAGGGACAAATCCCATATCTATCACTCACCCCTCAAAATCCCCATGTGTCAAAGCCACCCAATCATCACCTTTATAACAACCCATGTTTCAGGACTACGTTTGATGATGTCAAAGTTTACCCAACGACATGTGTTGAGTGTAGTGATTTCAGGTCAAAGAATCACATTCACCACCATCACTGTGAGTACTGACTGTGACTACCATATCATGGTTCCATGTGTCAAACTCACGGTGGGTCTGTCCGGTACACTTGTTCTGTTATAACCTCAATTTTTGGGTTCAATTGGTGAGAAATGCAATTTCTCATATTAAGGATAATTGAAAAGAAAATAATGATGTGATTTGTTTTGAATAAATGAATTCTTTTCACAATAGCCTTGATTGGTTGCTTTGTGGGCTTTATTGGCTATGGGCCCAATAACACGACAATAATAAAAAAAATTCAATTAGTGAATGAATAATTGAATAATGGATAAAAGAAATATGTGGAAACCTCTAGAAGGCAAATCCAAAGAGGATTTCGTGCCTCTTGGATTCCTTGGGTCCCAAGGAGTCTAAAGTTGCAAAGAAAAGCAATAAGAAAAAGAAAAGATTAATTAAGTATTTCTTTATTAAGAAAGAAATGGAAAATGATGATAAAATGTAGAAAATGAATGGAAAGAGGCATAAATGAGTTTTCTTGATGATAATTCGTATCCATGAGGTTTCTAAAAGGAATGCCCATGAGGAAGATAAAAGAAAAATAAAGAGAAACCCTTAAAAAGAAATATTTTATTAAGAAATAAACATGATAATGCAAAATAATGCATATAGGTGCATTAAGTAGGATAATGAGTATCCTTAAAAAGTAATTTCGAAATAATATAGTTCTTGGGGTACAAGGAGCCCCAATGAAAGAAGAGGAAAGAGAAAATACCAAAATTTGGAGAATAAAAGATAATAAGATACTTTATTAATGATTTTGGTGGCATATTGAAAAAAAGAGGTATTTTCTAATTAAAAGGAAACATGAGTTCGTGACCTTTGACTATAAAGGCAAGAGGAGGAGAGAGAAAGAAATAATTCTTGCTTTCCTAAGTGTTCATGAGATAAGGAATACCAAAAGAAAAAGGATTATGAAGGGGAAAGAGAGAGAGTATCCTTCTCTTTGAAGGAAGTAGTTTCCTACTTGGAAAGGGACACCTTATTCGTGTATAGCCGACCTAAATCTCACCCTATATAAAGGATAGACTCTGGGATCGAGTCCAGAGGGAGTCCTTGCTGCTAAATGTATCTCTTCTTCATCTTTTACATCCGAAACCCTAAAATGTGGGTGGTGTCTTCTCAGGAGCAATGGAGACATGTGGGGTCATCCCAAGGAGAGCCTGAGGTACCTCGAGGACCGGTGAAGGATCAGCTAACGATCTTAAACGCCGGGCTTCACCCAAACGTCGGCGGCGCACCTGCAGCGCGGCTGCAGCCTGGACGCGGGACGCGAGGTTACAGAAGCTGTCACCGGCCATTTCAGCCATAGTTGGAAAAGCATCGCATGCGCCAGGGTTGGGCGGAGGCAATGGAACCCTCCCCGGTGGCCGAGGAGGTCAGGAAGAGGGAGGAGGCGTCGCTCCCACGGCCGCTAGGGCGGCAGCATGCTGCTGCCCGAGGTTGAAGAAAGAAAGATAGGCGTTGGACGGTTATGCCCTCCGCGCGCTAAGGAGCCGGCCGCTCAAGTGAGGGGCATATGAGTAATTTGGTTATGTTCCAAATCGCAGGCCACTTCGTTGCATGGGAGCGCTTACGTGGCGCCCTCTGGTTGGTCCAAAAGTAAGTTTTTTTTTACAAATTCATAACTCCTTCATAGTAGCTCAGATAAATACAAGTTATATATGAAACTTGATCCTCAGAACGAGAGGAATCCAAATAAATTATGTTTGAAGCCTGATTCCTTATGCAATTCGAAAAATAATGGAAGATATCAACTTTAATGTGTTAATTGTTTAAAGAACCCTATGTTAGTATGATTAAAATGATTAGTAAGGTATTAATACATGATTAAAGTTGATATTAGCCTGTTAATGATAAAAATGGATATTTGGAAGAAAAAGGATGGAATTGGCGTATAATTAGTTAGATTAGAGGTTATATGCTTGAAATTGGAAAAGTACATAAAGATATCATCTTTAATGATTTAACCCTTAGGTTTGTTGTTAGATGGATAATTCAATATGATATTAACCTGTTGTTCATAAAAGTGAAAATAGGATTTTAAAAGATGATCTTTTTATATAGTTGGTTTAATTTAGGGTTCTATGTACATGAATATGCTTTAATGGGATTAGAAACCCTAATTTATGTTGATATGAATTCTAATGGTTTTAATTGTATAAATCGACGAATAAAATAGAATTATGACGATTCGAAGATAAATTGAGTACCAAAGATCTTAATGTTGATAATGTGTATTAGATGTAATGAGTAGTCTAAAATGCTTAAGAAGATAATTAGGGTTTAACCTAGTATGCAAAAGTGAGATTGTAATCTTATAAATCATAATATGATGGAATTAGGGTTCGTAGCCCTAATCCTTAGACCAAACAAGAAATAACCCTAAACCCTAGTTTAGGAGCACATCTAGATCTGAGTAATGTAATGTGAATACATGGTGACACATATGTAGTATACATGTTTCAGATATTGTTGATTATATGCTTGGTTACTTGGATGTTTGGATGCACTCATAAAGTCTATGATGTTTGGCATGGTTTCTACAAGGAATAAGGTATGTGGTTACTTATGGTTAACCGTTTAGGTTTTCCGACGTTTTCTGAATGTTTAATCGCATTGAATGCAACTAAACAGTTTGGATGTTTATTTCTGCCATGCAAAGTATAAAGTGACTATGACTATCACTTAATGTATATGCCATCTAGCTCAATCCTTGATTCCCTCTGTGTCATAATGGCGGACCTGATAAAAGACTACCTAGAGGGTAGGTACATCAGGTCATGAATGACTTTGACTACCTAGAGGGTAGGGTCATGAATGACTTTAACTGCCTAGAGGGTAGGGTCATGAATGACTTTGGCTGCCTAGAGGGCAGGTCCATCAAGTCACCTTATAGAGGTACCATGTAAGTCCTAAAGGGACAACACAGAGTTGTGAAAAGATGGGTTGAGTAGTTTGGCTTAAAACGTAATCTTGGTTGTTAATTGATTAATTGAATGATTACATGGTTATCATAGTTGCACGATTATCTGTTTCCCCCACATACCAGCTTCGGCTGACCGACGTTTTGTTTGTCGGCGTTTTAGGTACAATGAAAAGAACAAACAGTAAAGTGGCACATGTGATACTAAAAGAGAATTAAAGTGCAAAGGAGGATTAGATAGGTTAATATCGGTGTGGATAAAAGTTTAGAGATCCAAGTTTTCAAAAGGTATGTAAAGAAAAATTTTATTACCATTTTCAGTATAGTCTGTTAGAATTTGATAATTGTTTATGGTTATATGTCGAACCTTTGATCCGGGATTAATGGATGCGGCTCAACCTCTTGGTCTCCCTTAATTGGGGGTTATCGGGAGGTGGGGTCGTAACATTTGGTATCAGAGCCTGGGTTCCTCATTTAACCATTAATAATTATTAAATTTTACAAACTCCATAGAACCCAAGGGAGTTATTAGAGGAGTATCCGAAAGACGGAGGTGTCTAGAAAGGGATCACGACCGGGGGCTGGCAAGATTTTCCTCCGCACCGCTAGTCGGAATACGAGGACTCCCGGACCCGTGTGACCGCCTGGCCAAAGTCTTAGGGTATGAATCGAAATAAGATACCTTTAGGACTTCTCATCTTATTCATCCATTCTCATCACAAAATTCTGATAAGGACCTAAAGGATTAGGGTCTTCTTTCTTCTCCTCACTCTCTTGAGGTATGGGTAAGGTTAATAAGGTTTAAGGAATCCTCCACTAAATTAATGAAAGGCATGTAAATAAGATGTCACGGACATAAGCTTAATAGAATAAGCGTGAAATAAATAATAGATACATGCTTAGGTCGTATGACATAAGATGTCATGTCCTCAAAAGAGACCTGAGGCTAGACCTTCTTGTCAGGAGGATAAGTTAGTCTTGGAGATATAGATCTCCATTGCAAGTAGAGACCTATCAATCCACTGAGGATGATGCTAACCCTAACCCTAAGTGAAGATTAGAGAGAGATGAGTTGGACCAGGTGTTTGCAAGGACATGCCTTTGGGGTGCCATACAATCCATGGGTGACCTAGCACCTTTTGGCAACCCAACCCTGGGAAGGGTCGTGCATGTTAGGATAAAGGATAGTCCTTTAGATGATGATGTTAGTGAAGGACCTTAGAAACCCTATGGGCTTGTGCAAATAGGGCATAGCTGGCACCTAGGGCACATCATAATGCTGACAGAAGAATGAAACCCTGAATAAGGAATTATGATGGAGCATAAAGGGTTAGGATTGATCTTGAGCAAACATAAGTTCGAACCTAGGCTTCAACCACGTAGAACATGCTTTTGGGGATGATCCTTCATGAATAAAGGACCTCTAATGGTGAGGTTGGATGTAGGGTTAGCTCTAGAGAGAGCAGGAAACCCAACAAAAAGGGTTGGAAGCCTAAAACCCTGAACAATGGATGATAATGGTTGCCTCATGATCAATCCCTGAAAGTTGATGATATCTTGGTTGCCTTTAGAGGTACCAATCCTTGAGAAAAGATGAAGCTTCTGGTACCTACGTGCCTATGGTAGAGATGTTCACCTTCTGAGTTAGGAAGAAGAAAGGTTTAGTAGCAGGTTATAAGGCCCTGTACCTTGTGGGTTATTCTTAGGGAGGACCCAACCCTAAGTGTTGCTTGAGTTGAAGGATGACAAGGAGTGTGTGTCATGCCTTTTTCATGCTTGGTTTGTAGTTAAGAGATAGAGCATGCAGTGAACCTAGGGATCCTAGGCCTAAGAGGGGAAGTGGTGTACCTAAGGCTCATGATGAGAAGTTGAGCTCCTATAGAAGCGAGCATGGTAATCCTCATGAATGGAGGAAAGGAGGAGCCCCTGAAGTTAAAGGTGTTTGATTAACCCCTCACAACTAAGTTGATGATAAAGGGAAAGTTTGATCTTGATCCAACATCGAGGAAAGAAGAACAAGTATGACCTAGCATGGTACAGTAAGTGATCTGCTCGTACCTTAATGGCTTGCTAGGGTTAAGTAGGCTCGTGTGGATGTAAACCCTAGACCTAAGAGCTTTTGCGACCTTAGAGATAGTTTCCTCCCATCCTGGGAGAGGGACCCCCTTTGGAAGGGTGTATATCAGTTTTGTTGGTTCAAAGTAACCTAAAGAGGTCTCATAGGATCTGGAGAAGCTAAGTGAAAGGTACATAGTATGAGATTGAATCTACAGACCCATAGATATCCATCTCTTTTGCATGTGAATGTGTTACCATGGCGGTAACCAGTATGGGGCTTGACCAAGGTAGGCAGGTTGCCATAATGCTTATGAACGGATGAGAGTCAGCCCATGAATGTAGAAAGAGAGATGATGAAGACTTGGGTAAGATTCTAAGTGAACATGTACTATAAGGGAGAATCCTATGTCTATCCTAGGGTCAGGTAGGGATAAGACCGATGAAAGTAGGGGTTGCCTAATTCCCCAGTTGCACATGACCATAGGGTCGGGAGGTAACAGCTATCATTGTCTGAGGGCCATGGGTTAGGAGATTGATCACCTTCATGAACTCATGAGACCCAAAGGGCAGATGAGTAGGGCACTCTCTTGATGCATGAGGGAAGAGGGATGACCCCAAAAAGGTCGGTACCCTATAAGACCTAGAGGAGATGACCAAGGATGTAAACCTCATTAAGTTCAAGACTAGTTTGATATCATGATGTATGTGATGTAGACACATATGTGGCACGTTTCAACTTAGATGTAAAAGTGTATTGGCAAGGTGGGATGTACCATCTCTACTCTTGGAATAGGAAGAACTCTGTATTTGGACTGCAGCCAAATGCTTATTTCCTCTTGTTATGGGAGTGAGAGATAGGACATTACGCATGCCATACACCAAGGATAAGGGATGATGATGTAGGTTGAAATGTTGCCACGAGATATGGGCACAGAGAAGATAACCTACCTTGGTAAAGTGAATGATAAAAGGGAATGAGGTAGTCACCTTATGAATATGTTTTTATCATGATCTATGTGGAACTTACAAGTTATACCAGGATGAGTTTGATCACCATGATGATAGAATCAGAGAGTGTTCTTATGAAGATGAACATATAGTTTAAGGTGACATGATAAGCAAAATACCTGGAAGTGCAATGTTACCTAAGGATGTGAAGTGATAATGAATGCTCTGATTAAGACTTGTTTGACTAGAAGTTAGAATAGTTTGTTTGGCTAACCCTAAGTTTGAAAGGAGAGGTGTTTGGATAACACTCAGATGAAACAAGATGCATTGAAAAGTTAAGGGTTGTTTGGTTAGCCAGCCTAGTTCTTGATGCAATGAAGGGATGGTGGTAGAAACTCAAGTGCGCTTCTTTGGAAAAGAAGGTGATGAAACCCTGACAAGAGTGGTTTGGGGTTTCGAAGGAATCGATCTTGAAAGAATCATGACATACAGGAAATCATGATACGCCATGGAAAAAGGCAATAGCACGTTAGATGCTTAAGATGAGGTTGCATGTGGTTTATGGCCATGCAAGCCATGAGGTAAAGGACGAATCCCAGTAACCCAGTGTATCGATATGGAGGACAAAAGAATCCCTGAGAGGGAATGAGAGCTCAACGGATGTTGTGTCTTCCCTGGATCGAGGAAGGTCGAGATACAATATGGGTTATGGTAGATCGCCTTACCTAGATGACATAAGAAAGAAAGAGTTCTGTCAAGAGACAGATCTAGTTGAACTACTCATGAAAGAGATGGCTCAACTACACCATGAAGCAAGTTCAAAGATTCTTGAGTTTGACCTAAAGGTTCACTTCCATAAAGTGGAAGTAGGTACATGAAGAACTCAATTTTAGTATAGTTTATCACCCTAACTATGGATAGTATGATCCAGACTAAAGGGTCTGATGAGGGCATGTGTGCTCGTTCAGGGTGATATCTAGAGACATTTCTTGTCCTATGAAAGATGTGACAATGACCACCATAGCCAGTATCGGGTTATATGAAGCTTTGTAAGGGAGGTTGTGTCGGTCACCACTTCAGCAAGGTGATGTTGGTGAAAAGGGCCACATGATGGTTAGAAAAGGACCACATGATGGTTAGAAAAGGGACCCCAGTGTGTGTAGATGAAGTCACTTTGATTGTGCAAGGGCTTAAAGGAGCCTAGAAGCGATAAGAGTCATGATCAGATGCAAAGTAGACTGACATACAGTACACTGTGGGAGAAAATATGACATGAAAATCCGACCCCTCTAAGTATATCTAAGAGAGCTGAGTCCCCGATACATGGGTCCATTAGAGATGGATGGGTGGAGAAGGTTAGGTTTGACCCTACCCATCAGGATAGCGTAATGTGAGATGAGTTCCATGTGTCCAATTTAGAGCACTATGTGAGGTACCCGACCATGTGCTGAGCCATGAACCTAGTGAGCCCCAAGGGAGGCTGAAATGACCTGAGTCACCTGTGTAGTTTATAGACGCCAGGATGAAAGAACTCAGAGAAAAGAATAAGTGGTGATAAAGGTTCTTTGGAAGCGCCATCAGTACGGTAAAGCCACATAGGGGCCAATGATGGACATGGAAAAGTCTTATCCTGAATTGTTTGTTTGCTTGCCTAAATTTTGAG
The DNA here is from genome assembly GCA_963693085.1 of Alisma plantago-aquatica. Lineage (NCBI taxonomy): Eukaryota > Viridiplantae > Streptophyta > Magnoliopsida > Alismatales > Alismataceae > Alisma > Alisma plantago-aquatica. The sequence goes on along the minus strand of OY856413.1, from coordinate 1,106,904,553 downwards.
GACAAAATTCCTATAAGAGGGGAAGGATGTTATAACCTCGATTTTTGGGTTCAATTGGTGAGAAATGCAATTTCTCATATTAAGGATAATTGAAAAGAAAATAATGATGTGATTTGTTTTGAATAAATGAATTCTTTTCACAATAGCCTTGATTGGTTGCTTTGTGGGCTTTATTGGCTATTGGGCCCAATAACACGACAATAATAAAGAAAATTCAATTAGTGAATGAATAATTGAATAATGGATAAAAGAAATATGTGGAAACCTCTAGAAGGCAAATCCAAAGAGGATTTCGTGCCTCTTGGATTCCTTGGGTCCCAAGGAGTCTAAAGTTGCAAAGAAAAGAAATAAGAAAAAGAAAAGATTAATTAAGTATTTCTTTATTAAGAAAGAAATGGAAAATGATGATAAAATGTAGAAAATGAATAGAAAGAGGCATAAATGAGTTTTCTTGATGATAATTCGTATCCATGAGGTTTCTAAAAGGAATGCCCATGAGGAAGATAAAAGAAAAATAAAGAGAAACCCTTAAAAAGAAATATTTTATTAAGAAATAAACATGATAATGCAAAATAATGCATATAGGTGCATTAAGTAGGATAATGAGTATCCTTAAAAAGTAATTTCGAAATAATATAGTTCTTGGGGTACAAGGAGCCCCAATGAAAGAAGAGGAAAGAGAAAATACCAAAATTTGGAGAATAAAAGATAATAAGATACTTTATTAATGATTTTGGTGGCATATTGAAAAAAAAGAGGTATTTTCTAATTAAAAGGAAACATGAGTTCGTGACCTTTGACTATAAAGGCAAGAGGAGGAGAGAGAAAGAAATAATTCTTGTTTTCCTAAGTGTTCATGAGATAAGGAATACCAAAAGAAAAAGGATTATGAAGGGGAAAGAGAGAGAGTATCCTTCTCTTTGAAGGAAGTAGTTTCCTACTTGGAAAGGGACACCTTATTCGTGTATAGCCGACCTAAATCTCACCCTATATAAAGGATAGACTCTGGGATCGAGTCCAGAGGGAGTCCTTGCTGCTAAATGTATCTCTTCTTCATCTTTTACATCTGAAACCCTAAAACGTGGGTGGTGTCTTCTCAGGAGCAATGGAGACATGTGGGGTCATCCCAAGGAGAGCCTGAGGTACCTCGAGGACCGGTGAAGGATCAGCTAACGATCTTAAACGTCGGGCTTCACCCAAACGTCGGCGGCGCACCTGCAGCGCGGCTGCAGCCTGGACGCGGGACGCGAGGTTACAGAAGCTGTCACCGGCCGTTTCAGCCATAGTTGGAAAAGCATCGCATGCGCCAGGGTTGGGCGGAGGTAATGGAACCCTCCCCGGTGGCTGAGGAGGTCAGGAAGAGGGAGGAGGCGTCGCTCCCATGGCCGCTAGGGCGGCAGCATGCTGCTGCCCGAGGTTGAAGAAAGAAAGATAGGCGTTGGACGGTTATGCCCTCCGCGCGCTAAGGAGTCGGCCGCTCAAGTGAGGGGCATATGAGTAATTTGGTTATGTTCCAAATCGCGGGCCACTTCGTTGCATGGGAGCGCTTACGTGGCGCCCTCTGGTTGGTCCAAAAGTAAGTTTTTTTTACAAATTCATAACTCCTTCATAGTAGCTCAGATAAATACAAGTTATATATGAAACTTGATCCTCAGAACGAGAGGAATCCAAATAAATTATGTTTGAAGCCTGATTCCTTATGCAATTCGAAAAATAATGGAAGATATCAACTTTAATGTGTTAATTGTTTAAAGAACCCTATGTTAGTATGATTAAAATGATTAGTAAGGTATTAATACATGATTAAAGTTGATATTAGCCTGTTAATGATAAAAATGGATATTTGGAAGAAAAAGGATGGAATTGGCGTATAATTAGTTAGATTAGAGGTTATATGCTTGAAATTGGAAAAGTACATAAAGATATCATCTTTAATGATTTAACCCTTAGGTTTGCTGTTAGATGGATAATTCAATATGATATTAACCTGTTGTTCATAAAAGTGAAAATAGGATTTTAAAAGATGATCTTTTTATATAGTTGGTTTAATTTAGGGTTCTATGTACATGAATATGCCTTAATGGGATTAGAAACCCTAATTTATGTTGATATGAATTCTAATGGTTTTAATTGTATAAATCGACGAATAAAATAGAATTATGACGATTCGAAGATAAATTGAGTACCAAAGATCTTAATGTTGATAATGTGTATTAGATGTAATGAGTAGTCTAAAATGCTTAAGAAGATAATTAGGGTTTAACCTAGTATGCAAAAGTGAGATTGTAATCTTATAAATCATAATATGATGGAATTAGGGTTCGTAGCCCTAATCCTTAGACCAAACAATAAATAACCCTAAACCCTAGTTTAGGAGCACATCTAGATCTGAGTAATGTAATGTGAATACATGGTGACACATATGTAGTATACATGTTTCAGATATTGTTGATTATATGCTTGGTTACTTGGATGTTTGGATGCACTCATAAAGTCTATGATGTTTGGCATGGTTTCTACAAGGAATAAGGTATGTGGTTACTTATGGTTAACCGTTTAGGTTTTCCGACATTTTCCGAATGTTTAATCGCATTGAATGCAACTAAACAGTTTGGATGTTTATTTCTGCCATGCAAAGTATAAAGTGACTATGACTATCACTTAATGTATATGCCATCTAGCTCAATCCTTGATTCCCTCTGTGTCGTAATGGCGGACCTGATAAAAGACTACCTAGAGGGTAGGTACATCAGGTCATGAATGACTTTGACTACCTAGAGGGTAGGGTCATGAATGACTTTAACTGCCTAGAGGGTAGGGTCATGAATGACTTTGGCTGCCTAGAGGGCAGGTCCATCAAGTCACCTTATAGAGGTACCATGTAAGTCCTAAAGGGACAACACAGAGTTGTGAAAAGATGGGTTGAGTAGTTTGGCTTAAAACGTAATCTTGGTTGTTAATTGATTAATTGAATGATTACATGGTTATCATAGTTGCACGATTATCTGTTTCCCCCACATACCAGCTTCGGCTGACCGACGTTTTGTTTGTCGGCGTTTTAGGTACAATGAAAAGAACAAACAGTAAAGTGGCACATGTGATACTAAAAGAGAATTAAAGTGCAAAGGAGGATTAGATAGGTTAATATCGGTGTGGATAAAAGTTTAGAGATCCAAGTTTTCAAAAGGTATGTAAAGAAAAATTTTATTACCATTTTCAGTATAGTCTGTTAGAATTTGATAATTGTTTATGGTTATATGTCGAACCTTTGATCCGGGATTAATGGATGCGGCTCAACCTCTTGGTCTCCCTTAATTGGGGGTTATCGGGAGGTGGGGTCGTAACATGTTCTCTAACAAGTACCTATGTGTTTGGTTTGATATCTCTATATCATGACTAATGAGATTCTGTCATCAACCAACACCACAATCTAGTCTTGTGTATCATTGTTGTCTATCTACCTTCCACAATGACATCCGACTAGGGACATAACAAGAATGTACAAACTCTTAGCATCTGTATGATCTCATCGTTCAGGTCCTCAACCTGAAGGCATACGTCATTGAGTATTGTCATTCTCTAGACATTCAATCTGTTCTGTCACTATCTCAAATGACTGAACCAGATAGAATTGGAAGCTTGCCTTTGATGTTTATCAAATCAATCTTAATGTATCCCACCAATCTTCCCATGATTGGCTCTCAGGGCATACATACCAACAGGTAGATATGAGTGTATCATGATATGTGATGTGATTATATAACATAAAGTCATTCAATGTATCATGAATGTCATTAAGGACATATATATTAGGGTTAGTCATTAACTAAGCATTAGGGTACAAACAAGCATGTCAAGGCATATTGCTAACCTTGTTTGGTCAAATCTAACAAACTAAGCATACTAATCTCATATTCTTGTAATTTTGGATTCTAGAGTTAGATTAGATAGATTTTGGTATGTTACAGAAACCATAAGACATAAGATATATGAATCATCAACCAATTTAATATAATAAACATGATTCAGAATATTGAACTTGAAATCATATTATCTACTTTATACATAACATTCAATCAACCATAAATAAATGTGCACATCAACATGACTGGTTTACCTAGAGCAAAGACACCTAAGACAAACCTTCCCTTGTCTTTATTAGGTTCTAAACACCAGTAAAGATGATTAAATTGAATGTTATATTCATTAGTAAATTGTCATGAACCCTAATTTCATCAATATTTTGTTTGAAGGAGTTAGATATGAAAATAAAGGTCTAAAACCATTAAATCAGATTTTACTCACATAAACCTTTCCAAATCATAGTCGTACATATTTTTCAGACCATTACTTCAATTAAAGTGAATTTTCAAACCTCTAACCAATCATAAAGCGATGTCACTTTTGCATTATGCTTAACTATGGCTATCTAAGTTAGTTGGGCCAAACGAGAGAGGTCATGTGGCCCAGAGAGTTACAACTAAAGCTACGAAACAATGGTTGATAAATTTAGGCCGAAAGGTCAATTTTACCCATGTCAAAGCATGACTGAAACACCATTTTGTAAGGGTAAAACCAAAAAATCAGGTATGGGGTCTTCTTTCTCTAAGCCAAATCATGTGAAGAAACATGCAAAGAATACATGAGAGATTCAATGATTAAACTCGATCGTGTTCGCTATCATCAAGAATCAAGGGTGTGTCAACAATCCTCAAGCATCTTAGGTTCCAACAAGCCTATTATTGGCTTCTAGGGTGTCCAGGAACCCAAGAAGGATCCTCTTCCATGTAGGAGCAGAGGAGGAATAGGGGAAACTTGTCAAATCTTGTGAAAACACCAACACATAGAAAATCAAAGTGTTGCATGAGTTCATAAATGACAAACAAAGATGACCCGAGTATAGCACGAGCGAGACAATGATTGAACCACCGCATTAATTCTGATGTAGGTCTATGGAAAATGAAGCATGAAAATAAGGGTGAAATATTTATCATTTCTTTGGTGAAATTGAGGGTGCATCAGTCTTCCCTAGCAGTCTAAGAAATAATCTAAAGTTTATCATAGGTTGTTCACAACAGAGGCTCGAGTTTGATCTTCGGCTGCAAATTAGGGAACAAGCAGATCGTGGATCTCCAAGACAATGCAAATAGAACAAGGTGGAGGCATAAAGAAGGTTACGGAGGATCTTATGACATTTCTAAAGGTATAGATTTATAGGTGAAAGCTCATGGTGATCATGGGGATTGGAGGAGATTGGATTTGGATAGGACAAGGAGAGCCTCGCCTGAGGACCCTAAGACATGATAGTCAACTAAATCCTTATTTGGATGATTCAAGAAGGAGAGGTGAACATGATGCGGGTCTCTTCTTCTCATGGGATGCGATACATATGCATTATATACATACATGCATACATATATATAATGTAGAGAGAGAGAGAGATTAGGGGGAACCTGGCATCAAAACCCAGTCCTGGTTGAACTAGGACGGATGTGGAAGATGCATGCAAGGCATCTAATGAACTCGTGAAAAATAGGGACTGATTGTAGCTGTCCAAAGACTTAGTCGGGAACACATAAAACAAATATTTACTCAAATCGGGATTATCCAGTTATACATATATTTTCTTCCCTAAATTAATTGGGGGTCCTGCAATTATCCACTTGAGACAAAAATTTGCATGTTACCTAATATTACCATGATGAAACTAAATATCAACTTAGTTTATTATTTGAGAGTCATATTCACCTATACGCATATTTTAGGTTAAACACATACTTGATTATCCAAAATTATATTGTTAATATTTGAAGCTCATATTTTTAGGGAAGTCACTTATTATCATTTTCAACTTGTGTACTTTTTATTGGATCCAAAAATGAACATATTTTAGGTTGAACTACCCCCGATCCTAATGTTACAATTTTTTATCAATCAGATTATAATTAGTGTCAACATGTTTCAATAAGATCAATAAAGGTTCAAAGCATGTTATTTTCCATTGAACTTAGGGTTGTGTCACAATAATATGAAATAGGGTTTGCGATAAAAACATATGAATAGGACTACTATAATGACCCCTTGCCTCTGTTATCCCCAGTTAAGGTGGACTGAGAAGACAAGGGCGGTTACAATATAACAAGAATGATGGTTTAGCAATTAACCAAGAACAATTATTAAATTTCACTCAATGAAATAGAGTTTGGTACAATGTAAGAGGGTAAACTATTGGTTGCAACTGAAAAAAAAAACTATCTAACTAGATCATCCATAGTAACTTTAGGTATCTTCCCTTTTTGGTGCCTTCTTCTAGAGGGTGTCCATTTTTAAAGATAACAACAGTTTAACCTAAAACACCGTGAAACAAAAACATTGTGAGTATAACAAGTTATATTGGTATTTGGGGGAAACAAAATATTGTCATGTAGTTGTAACAGTATAATCAAGCATAGCAATAATTATCATTACAAAATTGAACACACATTTTCTTATTTCAACCTTTACATCCTTATCCTCTTTTCTCAATTGTGTGCCCCCTCTATAGGGGAGCCGCTTTAGGGGGAATCCACTATTTAGGGTTTTGACCCTCCTTGTGTGGACATTCCATACAAAGGCCTTCCTTGGTAAGATTGATCATTAGTGATGACTTTATTCACCCCATGCTCTTTAACTCACCAAAGATTGATACATGGTTTGAATAGGTTACATTTATATAAGGTGATATCCATAGTGACTTTATATATTGTAGGAATTAAATAAACAACCAACAATCTGATTGCAATCAATTTGGGAAATATTGACAAGCCACACAAGTCGTTTGAGGCGAATATTCATAGGTCTAACCACATACCTTTCTCGGGTATAACTCAAAGTCCAAGCAATAAGTGTAGTTTGAGATTAAGTAAGCAATCACCCTAAAATTAACGTGTAACACCCAAATATTACTAATTTGTCCAAAATCTACCATTAAGGCTGACTTGGGTTCCAAGTTAGAGTTTTAGGTCAAATTACGGTTTTGTTAGGGTTTTGGCTTCCCAAAACCCTAATTATCACTTTTAATGTCCTTTTAACTTACAAACCCTAAACTTGATATCTTATGCACTATAAATCTCAAACTAAGCCAAATATGTCTCTTTTATACAAAAAAGCACAACTTTATCCATCTAAGTCATTTGAACATGGTATGATCCTTAAATCCAAGAAATTAGAGTTTTTATACATTTAACACATCAATGATAGAAACTTTAGGTACATGTAGAATTAGAGATAGAACTAGGTATTGGAATTATTTTTATTACATTACTTGAATTTTTCTTATTAATTTTCATATATAATATGCTATTATTGGACCATCCTATAATTAGTTACATTTTTTAAAAATTTAATACTAATGGACCAATCATATGGTGCCACATTGGCAAGTGGTCAACCGATCAAATAACACCGTGGTGTCGGTTTGAGTTGTTGACCTAGAGGTTATACATTACCTATATTTTGATAATGACTTAACCATTCCATTCATATGTGTCTAATATGTGTTTCTAAGATTGTTTGCAGGCATTAGGTACATGAAAAAGATCCAAAATCAAAAGCCCTAGAATGGCTCAAGTTCAAGTCAAAATAGCTACAAGTGTGCTTTTTGGGATTTCTATGTAAACGACCTTAGAACATCCATGTAATCACTTGTAATGATGAATTGACTTGTAACTTAAATGAGAAAAGTGTTTGGGACAAAAATCACCAAGTGCTAATCACTTTAGATGCAAATTAGATAATTGATCACAGGCACTTGGTCGGTCGAGTTTCACAGGCTTGAAACTCGACCGATCAATCTTGGTCAATTTTCTGAAGATTGCATCGGTCGAGTTTTTCTTTCACAAAACTCGACCGATCATGTAGCTGACCATTTCGATTTTAAATGGTCGGTCGAGTTTTGTCAGGACAAACTCGACCGATCATTTGAATATTAGTTTTGTCTTTTACTTGATCGGTCGAGTTACCTTTATTAAAACTCGACCGATTGCACTATACGAAATTTGTAGAAAAAGTGATGTGACCGTTGGTGAGTGTTTTTGGGCAAAAATAGAGTCGTTTCATTGAACAAAAAATAGCTATTTTTGTATCCAAGTGTCCCACAACTTAAAGGGACACCCTCAACTATAAATAGACCCCCTTGGAGTTCATTCCAAGCTGCTCTTCCATTGCAAACTTGGTACTAGCATAGTTGAGAGTGTTCCAAGCCCTTTCTCTCTCTACTTTCAAGTGAAATTCGTGAGCTATGAGTGAGTTAGGTCCCTGTGTATGAGAGCTATCCCTTGTTTGATGTAAAGCTCTCCATTCTCTCTTCCTACCTCATATTCCCTTTGAAGATTGATTGAAGCTGCTTCTCCAATTGAAAGAGAAGCTACTGCTGCTCTTCTCCGAGTGAAGGTGAAGATGGTTACTGTTCTTCAAGAGTGAAGAAAGCCAGCTGCTCCAGATCTCCATGTGAAGGAGAAACGTGGAAAAGCTCTCCAAGAGAAGGAGAGGTACAAGGAAAAGCTCAAGCAAGATAGGTAGATCCTAGCGATGCAAGTGGAGCTAGAGCAATTCGAAAAGAATCGTGTGTGGATTCTAGTGCCAAGACCAAGTGATAGAAAGATCATTAGCACCAAATGGGTCTACCGCAACAAGCTAGATGTGCAAGGTAAAGTGGTAAGGAACAAATCAAGGTTAGTAGCACAAGGTTACAATCAACAGGAAGGTATTGATTTTGATTAAACTTATGCTCCCGTTGCTAGATTAGAATCTATTCGTATGCTACTTGCTTTTGCTAGTTACAAAAATTTCTTGTTATATCAAATGGATGTTAAAAGTGCGTTTTTGAATGGTACAATCGAGGAGGAAGTATTTGTTGCTCAACCTCCGGGCTTTGAAAATGACAAATTACCCAATCATGTTTATTTCTTGCAAAAAGCTCTCTATGGACTCAAACAAGCACCCTGAGCTTGGTATGAGAAACTAAAAAACTTTTTGTTAGATAACGGGTATGTCATGGGCAAAGTTGATTATACCTTATTTCTAAAACACACTTCTACCCATTTCCTTATAATTCAAATCTATGTTGATGATATCATTTTTGGCGGGACTGATCTTGATCTTTGCAAGGAGTTTAGTTCTCTTATGTAGAGTGAGTTTGAAATGAGCATGATGGGTGAGTTGACGTTCTTCCTCGGCTTTCAAATCAAGCAAACAAAAGAAGGAAACTTCATCAACCAAGGCAAGTACACAAGTGAACTGCTCAAGCGCTTTGGGATGGAGAACATGAAGTTGATGGATACACCCATGTCAAACACCGCCAAACTTGACAAAGATGAAGAAGGTGAAAAGGTAGATGAGAAGCTCTATAGAGGTATGATTGGAAGTTTACTTTATTTAACTGCCTCTAGACCTGATATTATGTTTAGTGTTGGCTTGTGTGCTCGCTTTCAATCTAGCCCTAAGAAGTCGCATCTTATTATTGTTAAGAGGATTTTGAGGTACCTAGCCAAAACCCAAAATTTTGGACTATGGTATCCTAAATCAAGGGATTTTACTCTTAGAGCATATAGTGATGCGGATTACGCAGGGTGTTTGGTTGATAGAAAGTGCACAAGTGGCACTTTCTTCCCTCTAGGACCATGCTTAGTATCTTGGTTCTCCAAGAAACAAAGTACAGTGGCATTATCAACTACCGAAGCTGAATACATTACAGTCGGAAGTTGTTGTGCACAGGTCCTGTGGATGAAGCAAATGCTCCAAGACTTTAACATATTTTTTTATGCTTCTCCTATCTTTTGTGATAATACTAGTACAATTAACCTATCGTACAATCCTATATTTCATAGTAGAGCCAAGCATATAGAGGTACGTCATCATTTTCTTCGTGACCACATTGCTAAGAAAGATATCTATATCACACATGTGGACACAGAAAATCAGTTGGCGGACATCTTTATAAAACCTCTAGCTAGAGATCAATTTAATTTTATTCGATCTAAATTGCTTATCGAATTTCATATTTTATCGCTAAATAGTGCCCAATGATGAGCTAAATGTGCCTAAGTATGTTAACTATGCATAATAGAATGGGAAAATGAATTTAATTGGCATGTATATGGCTAGAATCTAAGAATGAGACTGTTAGGTCAGGTTGACCTTCGGTCGAGTTTCCACCCTGGAAAAGTCGACCGATCAGGAACTGAGAGCAAGTCTTCAGTGGACTGATCGGTCAAGTTTACCACTCTCCGAACTCGACCGATCCGCGGGCTGAGCCAACTTAAAAGTTAGGATCGGCTGACTATTTTCCCTTGCAACTAGAAAATAGCCGACCGATTCCATGCCTCCTAGCCCTAAGCTCTCACACCCAACCCTAAACCTCCCGCTCCTAGCCCTAGCCTGACCTCCCAACCTCGTTCTTGACCTCCCCGGGCGCTCGTGGTGGTGTTTTCTTCGGCGTTTGAGGTTTGGTTTTGCTTGTCAGTACATTTTCTCCTTGTTTTCATTTCCATAGCTTCCCATAGACGAAAACGTGCTGCTCCTAGCAATGCTCCTGCCTCTTCCTCAAATAATCACTTGATTCCTTTTGATAATACCTCGTTTGTATCTCTTGAGGCGGTAAACCGGTACAAGGATCTTCTTCCCCGAACTCCTTTTCCGTTTCGCCCCTTGCTTGACCCAAATCATTTTCAAGCAGTTATTACCTCTGTTTCAAGGCTTCTTGCCAGCCATCACTTGTCCGCCCTAGAAATAAAGAGTGACTGCTTTCAAGGTTACGACCCCACCTCCCGATAACCCCCAATTAAGGGAGACCGAGAGGTCGAAGCCGCACACATAAATTCCAGATCAAGGTTCGGCAATTAATTGATAACAATTAATAAATTCTACTATACTAAACTGAAAAGCTATAATAAATAAAACTTCTGCATACCTTTGAAAATTTGGAATACTAATACTTCTATCCAGAACTCTGGCTAACTAACTAATCCTCCTTGGACTTTAATTAGTGTATTTCACAATATGATGGATTATTGTTTGTCCTTTTTGTTTTGTACCTAAAACGCCGACAAATAAAACGTCGGTCAGCCAAAGCTGGTATGTGGGGGGATTCACTAATCGTGCAATTATCCATAACAATTATTGCATCCAATTATCAATTAACAAACAATATTATGTTTTAAGTATAACTACACGATCCATGTGTACCCTATCCCCTGCACTGTCCCTACAGTGGACCTGGATACTACCTCCCTTGTGGTAGATTCCCATTTTACCCCTCATGACTTCACCTAATAGGTGAATCAATTTCTAGGGTTGAGTCACATGGCACTACCCGTGGGTAGCCCACTCCTTTACTCATGGTATGCTAAGAGTCTCATGGCACTACACATGTGTAGCCCAGTTTCTGACTCATGATACCCTAGACCTTGCTCTAGGTTATCCTTAGCCTTGACATAGCCACATGGGTGGACTCGGATCTAGCTAGTCATACATGTATACTCATAGTGATAGACATAGTCACTTTATAGAGGCAGGAATTAAAACATCCAACAGTTATTTCACACATTTAGGGAAACATCGATAAAACCTCGGGAAACTAAGCGGTATAGCCATAAGCATAACCACATACCTCTTACTGCAGTTTCATATAAGAATCAACAATGAAGAAATAAAATATCCAAGTAAGCAAGCAAAGGCACAGAAACCCTGAATAAAAGTACAAATTTACTTTTATTAATATTTATCCAGCATCACTATGCCCCTTAGGGTTTCTATCCAATTTTAGGGTTTTCTTGAAAATTAGGGTTTTGCTTTCATTTTCAATCGCTATGAACCCTAATTCATCAAATCCATGTAGAACCTTTAAATTATCTCCTTTTTATAGTCCTAACAATTTTAGGATCATTATTTAGCAATTTATCAAAATAACAAGGTTTCCTTCTTCTTTTACCCTAAATTAGGGTTTTCATGTACATTATCTTTCATTCATAGACATAAACCCTAATTTAGCCACATTGGTATTCAAAAACAAATAGAAACCTCATATTATTAATTAACAGGTTCATAACCCTCAACTTAACCCATTATGTTACATAGAAACATCCTTTATAGATATTTAGGGTTTCCAAATAACTTAAATGTATTTTACTAGCAATTTAAAGCACTATTGCAAAACGAACTGGAATTAGGTGTTCCAAACATTTTTAACAGATTCCTTGTAATTTTCTACACAACTTTCATATATAACTTTTCCCTATACAAGATTCCTAGTAATTACTAGGGTTTTATCAAGAAAAAGCCATTTATTTGATTATTGGGCAGAGAGAGGTATTAATTGGAAATACATTGGTCGTTAGATCAGTGTGTCGTTGTGTCCTGCATTGATCTGACGCTCCGCGTCGAAGGCCTCCACTAACAGCGTGTGTCCCCCGTGTCAGACGTCGATCCCTGATCCAATGATCCCGATAAGTCGCGCCTTTACTTATCCAACCCCATTTCAGTGCCGTCAGATCCCTTCGGGGATCACGGTGATCCCGGATCGGACGACTTCTGTCAGTCGTCTTCCTCCCTTCCTTGCTGCAGGCTTCGCGGCAGAGTGAGGCGGAGCTCTCGCCGGAGAAGCAACGATTGATCGAGAGAGAGAGAGCTGGGGTCTAATAGGCGGCCGTTCGTGAGCGTTAGGATGTTAGGAACTAACAGGGACCCTTTTTATAGGGTTTGGTGGTCTTTTTAGGGTTTCCCCAACCCTACTGTCGTCATGGTGCACAGCCCAATTGGGCGTTTTGTAACGACGCGATGAAAGGTTACCAAACCAGGGTATGGGCGACTCAGAATCCTCTCCTGATCACAATGGAAGGATTTCCAAGATGGCACATCCATCTGATGACGAGGAAAGAGGTTAGGAAAATCTACCTGTAACTTGCGCTACAGTCCCCGATTCTTGGGACTTTGATGATGGTCCCTGATCCGTTGGATTAGTATCCAACGGTCGTCATTACTCGTGCTTAAACAGTAAAGGAAAAGAAATCCCAATAAAACAAGGAAAGTCTTTATTTTAAGGATAACTTGGAAATTTAATAACTCTCAAACCATAAGTCCTTTTGGCCCCAAATTTTAAAGGAAAGTCATTCACACGTTTATCTCTCATTGTACAAAAATTGGAGTCATTATCCCAAGGAAACGAGTCCTTTACTTCAGTTTCAAGTTATCCCTTATTTAAAGACTTTTTCCACATATTCTTTATTTCCTTGGCCATTATTCAATTATTTTGAGTTACTTGAACCCTAAGAATCCTTTATAATATGAAAACCTATTATGGTAAATTATCTTCTAGTCTTTTTATCACTTTCAACCATTATCTTATATATTCCATTATTCCCTTGTATTCTTTTATTAAATGGAATTCCCTTTTTCATTTCTTTTTATTTTTCTTTCAAATGGGCTTAATGGCCAATAAGGCCCATCAAGAAAGCATGCAAGGCCATTATATACGAAATTCATTCAAAACAAACCATAAAATCACACATTGGTCTTATTTATTTATTTAGAAGAGATTTACAAATCTCATTACATGTATTGGAAAATGAGGTTATAACATCCTCCGCTCCTTATAGGAATTTTGCCCTCAAAATTCAACAATCAAACAAACAAATTTGGATATGCCTTTTCCATGTCCGTCTTCAGCTCCCATGTGGCCTCATCCTCTCCATGGTGCTTCCAAAGAACCTTTACCATCTCTATATTCTTATTTCTGAGCTCTTTTACCTTGGTATCTAGAATCCACAAAGGCAACTCAGGATAAGACAGCTTTCCTTGAAGCTCAATTGGTTCAATGCTCAGCACATGGCTTGGATCTTGCACATATCGCTTCAGTTTGGACACGTGAAACACATCATGCATCATACTGTATTGAGGGGGTAACGCCAAATGATATGCGGCTTCACCAATCCGCTCTAACACTTCAAACGGACCCACGTATCGGGGACTCAACTTTCCTCTATTTTTAGCTATAGCTCGGAGCGGTCGGATTTTCAGAAAGACATGTTCTCCCACAGCGAAATGCACATCAGTCCGCTTCGCATCAGCATACGACTTTTGTCTGTCTTGGGCTCTCTTTAGCCTTTGCCTGATTAAAGCGACTTTATCAGTATACACTTGGAGTTCATCTGACCTCAACAGGGTCCTTTCACCAACTTCATCCCAATGAAGTGGTGACCGACACAGTCTCCCATACATAGCTTCATATGGAGGCATCCCGATACTGGCTTGGTAACTATTGTTGTAGGCAAACTCAGCTGAAGGCAGGTACTTCTCCCATGATCCACCCCAATCGAGCACACAAGCTCGCAGCTGATCTTCTAAGGTATGAATTGTCCTTTCTTACTGACCATCTGTCTGAGGGTGATAAGTTGTACTGAACTTCAACTTTGTACCTAGTTCCTCTTGAACCTGCTTCCACAACTTGGGAGTAAACTTTGGGTCTCTATCGGAGATGATGGAACCAGGTACGCCATGCAAGCGTACTATCTCTCTGATATACAGCTCAGCTAAATCTGACACCTTGGCAGTGGTCTTTAAGGCAAGGAAGTGTGCTGACTTGGTAAGGCGATCTACCACAACCCATATCGCATCATGACCTATCTTGGTCCGGGGTAGACCCACCACGAAATCCATGGTGATTTGTTCCCATTTCCACTCTGGAATCTCTATAGACTATAAAAGTCTGTCGGGTCGTTGGTGTTCAGCCTTCACCATTTGGCACGTAAGACAACTGGCTACATAAGCTGCAATGTCTCTTTTCATCCCTGGCCACCAGAAAAACCTCTGCATGTCCTTAAACATCTTCGTAGTTCCTGGGTGTATTGTGTACATAGAACCATGAGCCTCTTGTAAGATACGTTCTTTCAGTGGTGAGTCTTCAGGAACCCATATGTGATTCTCAAATCGGATTCCCCCGTCTATTCCCAAAGAAAGACGGGTTTGTGGCTTCTGCATCAAGCTTTTCATCTTGTCAAGTCCTCCACTGGACAACCGTGCTGCGACAATTTCACTCAGTAACTCAGACTGTATCTGGATATTGGCCAACTGAACTCGATCATCCAACGGTTGAGGTGACCATTCCACCAATTCTTCTAAGCTCTTCCACTGACTAGACAAAACATCTGCACACCTGAGCTGCTTTCGACTTAAGGCATCAGCTACGACGTTCACCTTTCCTGGATGATAGGCAATGGTGAAGTCGTAATCTTTCATGTACTCCATCCATCGTCGTTGGTGTAGGTTCAAGTCTTTTTGTGTCAGAAGATACTTCAGGCTCTTGTGGTCAGTGAAGATCTCAAAAGTGGCACCATATAGATAATGTCTCCAAATATTTAATGCATGGATGATAGCAGCTAACTCCAGGTCGTGGGTTGGGTAATTCACCTCATTTGGCTTGAGCTTTCAGGAGGCATATGCAACCACGTGCCGATTCTGTTCCAACACACAGCCAAGTCCCATCTTTGATGCATCAGTGAAGATCATGAAACCCTCATTGCCTGATGGTAATGTCAAAACTGGTGCAGTGGTCAACTTCTCTTTCAGCTCCTGGAAACGAGCCTCACAAACATCGGACCACACAAACTTCACATCTTTCCGAGTCAACATAGCCAGAGGCAAGGCGGTCTTTGAGAAATTTGTGATGAAGCACCAATAATATCCTGCCAACCCCAAGAAGCTTCGTATCTCGGAGGGGTTCTTCGATGCTAGCCAGTCTCGAACTGCTGACACTTTAGCTGGATCTACGGCGATCGTTCCTCCTGAGATGATGTGTCCAAGGAACATGACTCGGTCTATCCAAAATTCACATTTAGAGAATTTCCCATAGAACTTCTGCTTTCTCAAGATATCAAGGACCTTACTTAGGTGGTCTCGGTGTTGATCTAGGTCATCAGAATAAACCAGTATGTCATCTATGAACACTATGACAAACGAGTCAAGGAAGGGTTGAAACACACTGTTCATAAGGTTCATGAACACACTAGGTGCATTGGACAACCCAAAAGGCATAACCACGAACTCATAGTGGCCATATCGGGTCCTGAAAGCGGTTTTCGGGATATCCTCACTCTTGACTCTCAACTGGTGGTAACTCGGTCTCAAGTTGATCTTGGAAAAGACTCGAGCCGACTTCAACTGATCAAACAAGTCATCTATCTGGGGTAAAGGGTATTTGTTCTTAATGGTAGCCTGGTTGATCATCCGGTAGTCTATGCACATTCGGAGCGAACCATCCTTTTTCTTTACAAAAAGAACTGGCACTCCCCATGGTGATGTGCTAGGGCGGATAAAACCCTTGTCCAACAATTTCTGCAATTGCTTCTTTAGCTCAAGCAACTCAGCAGGGGCCATCCTATAGGGTGTTCGGGAAATAGGGTTTGTACCGGGAGCTAGCTCTATTGAAAAATCTACCTCTCTCTCAGGAGGTATCCCAGGTAGATCATCAAGGAAAACAACTGCATAGCTTCGTACTACCTCTATCTCCTCTAAGGGTTGTACTTTGGGTTCTGGCTCGGTGACTACTGCTAAGAAGGCTTGACATCCTTTACTCATCATTTGTTCTGCCTTCAAAACCGACACATACAGGATGGTGGTGGCATCCTTCCTACCCCTAATGACAAAAGGTGGGTGACCTGGTCTCTTAATGATCACTTTCTTCTCCCTACAGTCAATGTTGGCCCGATAGGTATAAAGCCAATCCATGCCAATGATTACATCAAAATCATTCATGTCAAGAAGGATAAAATCTGTAGGAAACTCATGATCTCGATATTTCACAGGTATCACCGGAGTTTTCAAAAGGGAAGTAAAGATCCAACCACTCGGGGTTGTAACATCTAAGACATAACCTAGATCCTTGATATCCAAACAAAGCATAGTTGCAAGATTTCTTGAAATAAAAGTATTAGTAGATCCAGAGTCAAATAAAGCTTTCACATTATGTCCCATAACTTCAAGCATGCCTACATTGTTTTTCATCATGCATTAGACCATTACATGCTTAACTTTAAAACATAAAAGAAAACTCTAAGGGTTATTACCCTCGATCAACCGATTTGCATTAACTTGAGCCTCCTCATTGTCAATGGCAAACACCCGAGCTTGCCTTCTTTCTCCTGCAGGTGGGGCTACAGCTATAGGTGGAGCTGTCACAGGTGGTGCTGCTGCTAGTGGGGCTGCAACTTGTCCCTGTCCTCTGGGCTCTGGCATAGGACATACGGATTGCAGATGTCCTTCTTGGTGGCAACGAAAGCAAGTCTTCTTCTTGTAGCGACATTCACCGGCGTGACCCTTCCCGCAGGTGCGGCAAGGAGGTCGGTTGTTCTCCTGACAAGGTTTCCCTTTTCCTCCATGTTTACCTTTAGCTTGATGACGTCCCTAACCCTTCTTGTGGTTGTTTCTCGGGCCTTGGGCTCCTTCAGTGAAACCCAAGTACCCCTTGGGTGGAAACGGGGCAGGCATCACGGCCCTCTCCATGTCTAAAGTAGTGTTGTAGGATTCAGCAAAGATTCTTGGCTTGCTTGCCATCACATGGGGCCTGATGGCAGGGTGAAGGCGCTCTATGAAGTGATCCACCCTTCTTTCTTCATCCATCTTGTACCCAAAGCGTTCCAGGATCCGGAACTTATGCCCGAAGTCTGCCACGGAAGAGTTTCCTTGGGTCATGTTGGTGAACTCCCTTTCCTTTTCCTTCTTAGCTGAGACTGGGACGAATCTGGCGGTGAAGATCGTCTTGAAATCAGCCCATGCCATGGGCTCCTCTGTTAAGTCTCTTCCAGTGATGTGGGTCTCCCACCATATTTTAGCTGCCCCTTCCAAGAGGTGAGCAGCAAAGAGGACCTTCTTGTCCGGTTGAACTTCAAGCATGTGAAATCCATTCTCAACTGCAAGCAGCCAAGCTTCCACTTTGTCAACCACCTCTGTCTTGTCCTCTCCCCAAAACTTCTCGATATTCAACTTGACGAAGTCCAGGATGGTGGCTCCTAGTCGAGGACGAACTGGATGCGGCTCACCATTCTCAGTTCTGGCTAGGTCTCGGAGGGCCAAGGCATTAATGGCCTCAGTCAGCTTCTTCTACTGCTCTATCCACATGGCCTCAGAGGTGTGGATCATCATAGTCGGTTTTGGACTTCCAGCTTGGTCCTCCTCCATCTGGTCTGCTTCCTCATACACATGCTGCTCTTCATACCCTTGGTCCTGCTCTTGGTCAAGGTTGTCAAAGGGTATTGGATCAGGGTTAGGGACCTCATGAGTGGCTTCCTCAGGCCTCTTTCTCTTCTTATAGGACTCACCATCAAGGTTCCTCTTTCGCTTTTCAGAAGACCCCTTTCCCTTACGAGGAGGCCAACCACTCCGTGCTGGTTTCCCAGAGCCCTCAGGGATTGCAACAGTCTTTGTATGATCCATCTACATAAGCATAAAAAATAGATCTTTAGTTTATCATTAAACTAATTATATTTATGTTAGTGACGTCTCATTACGTATCTTTTATTAATTTGATGGAGAATTCCTTAATCCTTAACTTATTTGCCCATACCACATGAGGGTGGGGAAGAGAGAGAAATCCCTAACTCTTAAGTCCTTAATAGAAATTGTGATGAGAAGGGATGAATAAGATGAGAAAATCCTAAAGGTATCTTATTTCGATTTAAATCCTAGGACATCGGCCAGGCATTCACACATTCCGGGAGTCCTTGTATTCTGACTAGCGGTGCGGAGAAAAATTTTGCCAGCCCCCGGAAGTGATCCTTTTCTAGACACCTCAGTCTTTCGGAAAATCCTCTAATAACTCCCTTGGGTTCTACAGAGGTTGTAAAATTTAATAATTATTAACAATTAAGTGGAGAACCATGGCTCTGATACCAAATGTTACGACCCCACCTCCCGATAACCCCCAATTAAGGGAGACCGAGAGGTCGAAGCCGCACACATAAATTCCGGATCAAGGTTCAGCAATTAATTGATAACAATTAATAAATTCTACTATACTAAATAGAAAAATTATAATAAATAAAACTTCTGCATACCTTTGAAAATTTGAAATACTAATACTTCTATCCAGAACTCTGGCTAACTAACTAATCCTCCTTGGACTTTAATTAGTGTATTTCACAATATGACGGATTACTGTTTGTCCTTTTTGTTTTGTACCTAAAACGCCGACAAACAAAACGTCGGTCAGTCAAAGCTGGTATGTGGGGGGATTCACTAATCGTGCAATTATCCATAACAATTATTGCATCCAATTATCAATTAACAAACAATATTACGTTTTAAGTATAACTACGCGATCCATGTGTACCCTATCCCCTGCGCTGTCCCTGCATTACCTCCCTTATGGTAGATTCCCATTTTACCCCTCATGACTTCACCTAATAGGTGAATCAATTTCTAGGGCTAAGTCACATGGCACTACCCGTGGGTAGCCCACTCCTTTACTCATGGTATGCTAAGAGTCTCATGGCACTACACATGTGTAGCCCAGTTTCTGACTCATGATCCCCTAGACCTTGCTCTAGGTTATCCTTAGCCTTGACATAGCCACAGGGGTGGACTCGGATCTAGCTAGTCATACATGTATACTCATAGTGATAGTCATAGTCACTTTATAGAGGCAGGAATTAAAACATCCAACAGTTATTTCACACATTTAGGGAAACGTCGGTAAAACCTCGGAAAACTAAGCGGTATAGCCATAAGCGTAACCACATACCTCTTATTGCAGTTTCAGATAAGAATCAAGAATGAAGAAATAGAATATCCAAGTAAGCAAGCAAAGGCACAGAAACCCTGAAATAAAAGTACAAATTTACTTTTATTAATATTTATCCAGCATCATTATGCCCCTTAGGGTTTCTATCCAATTTTAGGGTTTTCTTGAAAATTAGGGTTTTGCTTTCATTTTCAATCGCTATGAACCCTAATTCATCAAATCCATGTAGAACCTTTAAATTGTCTCCTTTTTATATTCCTAACAATTTTAGGATCATTATTTAGCAATTTATCAAAATAACAAGGTTTCCTTCTTCTTTTACCCTAAATTAGGGTTTTCATGTACATTATCTTTCATTCATAGACATAAACCCTAATTTAGCCACATTGGTATTCAAAAACGAATAGAAACCTCATATTATTAATTAACAGGTTCATAACCCTCAACTTAACCCATTATGTTACATAGAAACATCCTTTATAGATATTTAGGGTTTCCAAATAACTTAAATGTATTTTACTAGCAATTTAAAGCACTTTTGTAAAATGAACTGTAATTAGGTGTTCCAAACATTTTTAACAGATTCCTTGTAATTTTCTACCCAACTTTCATATATAACTTTTCCCTATACGAGATTCCTAGTAATTACTAGGGTTTTATCAAGAAAAAACCATTTATTTGATTATTGGGAAGAGAGAGGTATTAATCTGAAATACCTCGGTCGTTAGATCAGTGTGTCGTTGTGTCCCGCATTGATCTGACGCTCCGCGTCGAAGGCCTCCACTAACAACGCGCGTCCCCCGCGTCAGACGTCGATCCCTGATCCAACGATCCCGATAAGTCGCGCCTTTACTTATCCAACCCTGTCTCAGTGCCGTCAGATCCCTTCGGGGATCACGGTGATCCCGGATCGAACGACTGCTGTCAGTCGTCTTCCTCCCTTCCTTGTTGCAGGCTTCGCGGCAGAGTGAGGCGGAGCTATCGCCGGAGAAGCAACGATTGATCGAGAGAGAGAGAGCTGGGGTCTAATAGGCGGTCGTTCGTGAGCGTTAGGATGTTAGGAACTAGCAGGGACCCTTTTTATAAGGTTTGGTGGTCTTTTTAGGGTTTCCCCAACCCTAATGTCATCATGGTGCACAGCCCAATTGGGTGTTTTGTAACTACGCGATGAAAGGTTACCAAACCAGGGTATGGGCGACTCAGAATCCTCTTCTGATCACAATGGAAGGATTTCCAAGATGGCACATCCATCTGATGACGAGGAAAGAGGTTAGGAAAATCTACCTGTAACTTGTGCTACAGTCCCCGGTTCTTGGGACTTTGATGATGGTCCCTGACCCTTTGGATTAGTATCCAACGGTCGTCATTACTCGCGCTTAAACAGTAAAGGAAAAGAAATCCCAATAAAACAAGGAAAGTCTTTATTTTAAGGATAACTTGGAAATTTAATAACTCTCAAACCATAAGTCCTTTTGGCCCCAAATTTTAAAGGAAAGTCATTCACACGTTTATCTCTCATTGTACAAAAATTGGAGTCATTATCCCAAGGAAACGAGTCCTTTACTGCAGTTTCAAGTTATCCCTTATTTAAAGATTTTTTCCACATATTCTTTATTTCCTTGGCCATTATTCAATTATTTTGAGTTCCTTGAACCCTAAGAATCCTTTATAATACGAAAACCTATTATGGGAAATTATCTTCTAGTCTTTTTATCACTTTCAACCATTATCTTATATATTCCAGTATTCCCTTGTATTCTTTTATTAAATGGAATTCCCTTTTTCATTTTCTTTTTATTTTTCTTTCAAATGGGCTTAATGGCCAATAAGGCCCATCACGAAAGCATGCAAGGCCATTATATACGAAATTCATTCAAAACAAACCATGAAATTACACATTGGTCTTATTTATTTATTTATTTAGAAGAGATTTACAAATCTCATTACATGTATTGGAAAATGAGGTTATAACAGGTTATTACCTCTGTTTCGAGGCTTCTTGCCAGCCATCACTTGTCCACCCTCGCAATAAAGAGTGACTGCTTTCACAATCACATGTCTAGCACAAAAGCAGTACACGAGTTCTACGCAAACCTGCATTGGAACTATGATTCGCTTATCCCCCTGCTGAATACCGAAGTAGTTCTTACATCAATGATTGCCGGTCGTCGTTTCCAAATCTTCGAGGATACTTTATATGTCTTCTTTTTTGAAGATGAGGAAAACGACACTTGGCGTAAGGACTATGGAGAGTATTTTGATCTTCTTGACCCGGAAGGCTTTTACAAACACCATGAGCTGACTCTACCAGACATTCATCAGTTTTTTAAGAAGCCTGATGTGGCCTACAAGAGGAAGTCTACACTTCCCTCATCCTCTCTTGACCTAAAGAGGCGCATATTGGCTTTAGTGATCAACTGCAATGTCCATCCAAAGAAAAATCAAACGGATATTGCAGAGAACACTGCAGTCATTATGTATTGTTTGCTAAATAATATCGGTGTCAAATGGGTCAGATACATCTTACACCACATTACCTGTTTTGACACCGGTAAGAACACCAAAGGCACCCACCCTCCCTATCTGGCTCTGGTTTGTGGTCTTTCAAAGTTCACCACTGATAAATCCCTCTTTTCTGACTTCCATTACCCTGTTGCTAGAAAAGGCGTGTGTATTAGTGAAACCACTCTTCAGAAGGTCGTCCATGTGTTCACCCCTACCTCTGGTGCTTATGCCCCTACCTCCTCCTCTTCTGCCCCATCCTCCTCTACTTGAGCTCCACCACCGCAGCCACATCCCCGCCCTAGACGTGCTTCCTTCTGTGCTTCCAATGAAACCCTTCTGGGTTATATGATGCATGAACAGGCATACAACTGCCAAGTCTAGGAACACCTGCACCAGGATTTGTGTTCAATCATGTCTACCATGAACCTTTCTTGTGCTTCACCCTACCCCACCTACCAGCCATACCCATGTAGTGCTTATGCCTCTTATGCATATGAGCATTACTTCCCTGCTCCCGTGCCCTCTGCTTCTGCCCCGCCACCGTTTGCTGCTGGTAGTTCTGCTCTTGTCATCCTGTCGCTTCCTGCTGGCCCCCTGGCCACCCTGCTAGCCACCTTGGGAGACTCTGCTCTGTCCTTCCCACAGACCAATGAGCTTCATGCTCTTGGTATGTCGTGGGCTGAGCAGAATGCACACTGGCCTGGTCATTCGTTTGGACGTCCTCCTGATGAGGAGATGCCTGACCAGCCTGAGGACGATGTTGATGATGAGGAAGGTGATGGCGAGGACGCCTCCAATGATGATGGTGGTGATGGTACTGGATCCGATGCTGGCACTGCTGCTCCTTCTGATGGAGATGATGACTACAACCCTGGAGATGATGATGACATAGTTGATATAGATAGATTAGACGTTTAGGTGGTTTCTTAGATTATAGTCTAGCATGCCAATCATATACATCTTTCTGGACTCTTTTGTATCAGAAATATCATGGCACATAATTTTGAGTTGTACTATTTCTTAACTCTAATTTATCATCTTATGGGTGTAGTTGCTTTCCTGAGAACATATATCTGAGTTGTATTATCTGTAATGTGCACTATGGTTATTTACTCTGTTTTATAATATGCTTTGGTGCCATTTTGAGCTATATTTTGAATATGACTTAGATTGTATGTCATTTTCTGTGGATGTGTGATACTTGTTTTAACTTTGTTGTTTCTTTCATTACATCCATGTTTGGTTGAGTTTTGGAGAAGACCTATTTTTTGCTCTTTTACCCCCCCTAGCTTTTTGAGAATGTCAAAAGGGGGAGAGATAACTCTTAGTTTGAAACTCAATCATATTGTTTTACTGTGATATTATATTGCTTTTTCTTGTGAGATCCTTTTCTTGTTCTATTCACTGTTTCTTATGTGAACTTGGAAAGGACAACACAGTACATGGAAAATGGTATTGCTATGTGTATAGAAACTAACCATGCAGGTTAGAGGAAGCTTAGATTGAGGGGGAGCAATTCATATTGTTCATATCATGAATCCCCCTAATTCACAAGGCAAAGGTATAACTTTCATATCCTTTTCAATATGTTTGAGGAATGATTTGTCATTATCAAAAAGGGGGAGAATGTCGACCTAGAGGTTATACATTACCTATTTTTTTGATAATGACTTAACCATTCCATTCATATGTATCTAATATGTGTTTCTAAGATTGTTTGCAGGCATTAGGTACATGAAAAATATCTAAAATCAAAAGCCCTAGAATGGCTCAAGTTCAAGTCAAAATAGCTACAACTATGGTTTTTGGGATTTCTATGTAAACAATCTTAGAACATCCATGATGACTTAACCATTCCATTCATATGTATCTAATATGTGTTTCTAATATTGTTTGCAGGCATTAGGTACATGAAAAAGATCTAAAATCAAAAGCCCTAGAATGGTTCAAGTTCAAGTCAAAATAGCTACAAGTATGTTTTTTGGGATTTCTATGTAAACAATCTTAGAACATCCATGTAATCACTTGTAATGATGAATTGACTTGTAACTTAAATGAGAAAAGTGTTTGGGACAAAACTCACCAAGTGCTAATCACTTTAGATGCAAATTAGATAATTGATCACAGGTACTTGGTCGGTCGAGTTTCACAAGCTTGAAACTCGACCGATCAATCTTGGTCAATTTTTTGAAGATTGCATCGGTCGAGTTTTGCTTTCACAGAACTCGACCGATCATGTAGCTGACCATTTTGATTTTAAATGGTCGGTCAAGTTCTGTCAGGACAAACTCAACCGATCATTTGAATATCGGTTTTGTCTTTTACTTGATCGGTCAAGTTACCTTTATTAAAAATCGACCGACTGTACAGAATTTGCAGAAAAAGTGATGTGACCGTTGGTGAGTGTTTTTGGGCAAAAATAAAGTCATTTCCTTGAACAAAAAATAGCTATTTCTGTATCCAAGTGTCCCACAACTTAAAGGTACACCCTCAACTATAAATAGACCCCCTTGGAGTTCATTCCAAGCTGCTCTTCCATTGCAAACTTGGTGCTAGCATAGTTGAGAGTGTTCCAAGCCCTTGAGCCCCTTTCTCTCTCTACTTTCAAGTGAAATTTGTGAGCTATGAGTGAGTTAGGTCCCTTTATATGAGAGCTATCCCTTGTTTGATGTAAAGCTCTTCATTCTCTCTTCCTACCTCATATTCCCTTTGAAGATTGATTGTAGCTGCTTCTCCAAGTGAAAGGAAAGTTGTTGCTGCTCTTCTCCGAGTTAAGGTGAAGATGGTTGTTGTTCTTCAAGAGTGAAGAAAGCCAGCTGCTCCAGATCTCCTAGTGAAGGAGAAACGTGGAAAAGCTCTGCAAGAGAAGGAGAGGTACAAGGCAAAGCTCAAGCAAGATAGGTAAATCCTACAAGGCTAAAGACCAGAGCAAGAGTGGGTAAGTCCTTTGAAGAAGGTTGAAGACTACTTGCAAGTGGGTAAGTCCTTGGTGAGGTAGAAGATCTTGGCTTAAAATTCTATGTCCTTGGTTGTGTGGTTGATGTATCTTGTAATCTTATTGTGATATATAAGAGAACCAAGTTGTAAATCCTAGAGTCTAACCAACTTTAGGTAGTGGACTGACATTGTTCCTAAGTTTAGGATGTGGAACCACTCTAAACCACCTGTCCAAGTGCTTGCTATTCCTTGTCTCTTATCCTTGCTTTGAATGCTAGTTTAAGACATCAAATTGCTGTTTGGTTTAGTTTTTGCACTATATTTAAATTGGTGGTCTAATCTATTTTGTGAAGTTTGTGAAGCTCTATTCACTCCCCTCTAGAGCCCATTGATCCAACATGAGCCAATAGGCACGTGCCTTCTCGACGCCTTGCACTCGTTTCACAACACATAAAAACACAAGCAAAAGACAATAAGGCCCGCCTACCTCTCAATAACAAGATGAGGGAAAAGAGGGGATTTCCCCCAGCAATGTTTGAGATTGAAACTCAAAAATAAAAGATATTTTTCTTAGTCTTCAGGACTCCCTCTTTATCTTATTATTTAAGGCATCAAGTCAATTCTTTTCTCTTTCTACCTTTTCCATATTTCTTATTTTGATTTTTTTTCTCATTAGGAACCATGTGAAATTGACACCAAACTGTTAGTGGCCTTCAATGCCACTTTTCTAGAAACTTTTACATAATTCCATATGTATATTATTAAGTACACATTACCTTTTATATTTTACCTAATATTTGATTTTCTTTCTTATTTTTTCCCTTTATTCATTATTTTATCTGTTCCTCTTTATAAACCACTTGTAATGGAAAATTTGCAGATTAAATCCATATTGTTAGAACAAAGAACACCAAGTTTCTAATACATCCTTGTTATTCAAATATTTGCATTTCAATTATGTAAAAACATGTGAAAATCATGTTATAACAATACTATTTGATGGAATTGAATTACTATTGGGTTGATAGTGTGCAATGTATCCGAATTCTGAACTTCATTGGTACACACTTTAAACAATATAGTGAGTCTCATAGTCACATTAGGGTTCAGTTGAAGAGGCAAATTTGAAATTTTAAAATTAGGATTGCCATAAAAATTTTAGGGTGTTACATATCTCAATTTGGATGGGAGATAGGGAATTAGTTTAGCATTACTTACCAATAAACAGGATAAACCATATCATATCTATCACAAAACAAAAAAACAAGACTTTATACACCAACACAAACCTCACAAACTCCTCTTGCTTCTCTTTCACTACTCAAACTGCATATATACAATTTTTACGCAACACATTTCTTTTTTATGCAACACATTTATATTCCCACTAAGGCAAAGGCAAGTTCTAGAAATGGCAAGGGTTGCGCGACGGCAAAGATGGATTCCAAGATGATCCGGCGTCGCCGCCTCCTTTCCATACGAAACCACATCAGATTTGGAAAGTGAAGAGTGCTAGTCGTTCATCAGATTCCAATTCCGTACCTCTAAAATGTTATTCTGCTCTGAAGTCATGGATAAACCTATCTTTAAGTGATAAGGAGGAGGTATGGCTAAAGAAAATAGTACTGAAGGTGGAAGATGGTTGACTTATATACCCCAGATCTGAGAAGGGAGAATGTTGCTTGGTGGAAGAACTATCTAGCTAGTTATGTAGCTGGTTTTAAGCTGTATCTGCCTACACTACAAGAATACATCTATTGGTTGTGGGAACCATAAGGCTTTTCAAAGTTATTTGAAAGAATGTTGGCTTCAAAATTCTTCAATTTGAGTTTGCTATTGATTTGGAATTTGTCGTTAAGAATGGACCCTATCTAGTTAAGAATTAGTCGAGGTTCCTCTCAAAATGGTGTCCAGGAGAACAGCTACTAAAACATAGATTTACATACATTCCAATTTGGGTACCAATTCATGATTTGCCTATGGATCTATGGGATACAATTATGTTTGAGAGGATTGGCTCTCTGCTTGGTCATTCAATTTGCTCCGATCAAACCAAACTTGCAACTAGAATTGAATATGCACGTATTCAGATGATCATTCCTCACACTGCAGATTTCTTGAACCATGCTGAATTCAAGAGTGATGAAGGAGACATTTCCAGAATTATGTTTGAGTACAAATGGAAACTTGCAACCGGCAGGTTAATTTGGTTATTTCAGTCATGAAGGAGACTATTGTAAATACATCTCCTGATATTCTTGTATGTTCAAAATCGATTGCAGACAAAGATAAGACAAATTTGTTGATGAATCCTATGTCATAGAGGGTGTTATTACGAGTGTTTCTTCTTTATGCAATTTCTGTGGTATTTCTCATCATGATGATGAACTTTGTGTCTTCTTGAGCAATGATCCATCAATGAAAAATGTAGTTGGATCAAATGCAGTCAATGAGTCTTCTGAGAAATGACTGAGGTCTATTCCATATACCCCTATTCCTATATTTGAAGGGATTGTTGTGCCTGTGGTGATTCCAAAAGCTATAAATGGTCTTTCACATAGATTGATTAACTCAGTTTTCTCTCCTACTAATAACAAGGAATTGTACCTGGAGTTGATTGGATCTGATTCTAAAATTGA
Organism: Alisma plantago-aquatica; assembly: GCA_963693085.1. Taxonomy (NCBI): domain Eukaryota; kingdom Viridiplantae; phylum Streptophyta; class Magnoliopsida; order Alismatales; family Alismataceae; genus Alisma; species Alisma plantago-aquatica. The sequence continues at coordinate 1,106,876,704 of OY856413.1, read as the reverse complement.
GGCTGACAGTATCCAGTCTAATGTCCAAGATGAGCATATTTGAAATTACCTCCTGGAATGTTAGAGGCCTTAGCAAAAAAAAATTGGTCATCCAAGGGGAATTGAGAAGGGTGTCAGGGCATATTATTATTCTTGTCAAAACTGAGATTAAAAGAAGGAAACTTATCTCCTTTATGCCTAAATTTTTTCCTCAATATCTCTTTGTCTCTAACCATTGTTCTCATCCTTTGGGAAGGACCAACATTTTGTGGGATCCTAATGTTTGTGACATCCGCAAGTTTTATGGGACTACTCAACTCATTCATTTTGAGGCTAGAGTGGGTAACTCAACATTTTTCCTATCAGTTGTTTGTGGGCATAATAAGGATTGTGATAGAACCCCCCTTTGGAATTCCATTTCTACTGTTGCATATTTGATTGATGATCCATGGTTCATCATTGGGGATTTAAATGTAGTGAGATTTGATTATGAAAAAATCAAAAAAATTCCTCCGATGAAGAAAGTTGTGGAAGAATTTAGTGAATGCATGTTCAATAATTCTTTGTTTGATTTGGATTTGAATGATCCTCCTTTTACATGGGACAATCATCAAGAAGGGAGTAGATTCATAACTTCTAAAATAGATAGGATTCTCTATAATGCTAGTGCTCTAAAATAGATTTGGATTTCTTTGGTTGTGTGAAGTCTAACATTGTGAGTGATCATAGGATAGTAACTCTTCATGTCGGTAATCCTCGGATTGTAAAATCTCTTTTCAGATTTATCAACAATTGCGTTAATGAAGAAGGTTTTCTAGAGATTGTTAGTAATGCTTGGTCAACTGATATTGAAGGTTTTGCTATGTTCAAAGTTTACAGTAAACTCCAGATGGTTAAGCATATTCTTATTCATTGGAATCAAATATTTGTTCACAACTATTTTCTGATGCTAAGATCAAAAGGAATTGGGCACTTGAAGCTCAAGAGAAGGCGGATTGTAATCCCTTAAATGAATCTCTAATCTCTACTACCAACAGACTGAGGAAGGTTGCTTTTGAAGCTTCTCTCAAAATAGAGAATCTCATGAGATAAAAGTCTCGGGTTCAATAGCTCAAGGATGGTGATTCCAAAACTAGCTTCTTTTTCTCTCAGAACTAGAAGGCTGAGAAACAACATTCGGTCTTTAAATATTGAAGGCAAAATTTCTTATGATCTTAATTCTACAAGGAGTCATGTCTCTGATTTCTTTAAGAATATATTCAACAGCAACCAGTCTGGGGGGGTGTTCCAAGGAAATTGGAATGGACCTAAGATTACTATGGAACATAGGAAGATTCTAATGAATCATGTTTCTCAGAAAGAGATCGATGATATCATTGATAACCTAAATCCATACAAGGCCCCTGGGCCAGATGGTTTCAACATAGTTTTCTTCAAGAAAGCTTGGCCTATTATTAAATATGATGCTAATGAGGCTATGCAAGATTCTTCAATAGTGGAAAATTTATTTAGGAAGCTAACAATACCTTTATCACCTTAATTCCCAAGGATCGTGACTGTAGTGATTTAAGATGTTTGCATCCAACTGCCTTGTGCAGTGTACTATATAAAACTATATCTAAGATTATGGAAAATAGGCTGCAAATCGTTCTTCCTGATATTACAAGTCCAAACCAATGTGCTTTTATAAAAGGACACAACATTAAGGATATTATTATGATTTCTAAGGAACTTACTCATGATTTCAATAGAACTAACACTAGAAATAATATGTTCTTGAAAATTGATCTTTCCAACGTGTATGACTCAGCTCAGTGTAGCTATTTGTTCTCTATATTTTTTAAATGGCATTCCCTTCTAAATGGATAAGATGGATTGAAGAGTTTTTTATTTCTACATCCTAGCAAGTTTTAGTTAATGGTGAGCCTGATGTCAAAATCCAAACCATCCAATGGGGTTAGACAGGGAAACCCAATTGCTCCCTATCTCTTTGTTATTGTTATGCATATCTGAAATTTTCAAAGATGTTATTTCTAACAAAATATTGAGTCTTATCAAAGCCTCACACAGTCTTTCTATCTCTCATATTATTTTCACAAATGAGTTAATGGTCTTTTTTGAAGCAAATGAAGATAATGCTATCACCATTGACTCTATTATCAAGGCTTTTGTTGAAGCTTCGAGTCTCAGTATCAATTCTAGTAAAAGTTATGTCTTATTTAGCAAGAATTCTCCGAAAGAACTGATCCTCAACATCCTAAAGATTCATGAATGTTCTCTACCTACAAAGTATTTGGGCATTCCCCTATTTGTTGGGAAACTCAGGAGTTCGGTTTTTGCACCTCTTATTGATAAGGTCAAATCCAAATTAGAAAGTTGGAAAGCTGGTTCTCTATCTTTAGCAGGAAGATACGAGTTAGTAAAGACTACTTTATCTACCTTGCACATTTACTTGTCGTCTATTTTTTTCTTTGTCGGCCTCTATCTGCGATCAAATTGATAGATGTGTCGTGATTTTCTCTGGGGTAAGACTGAAGAGAAATCTAAAATAGATCTTGTCTCTTCGGACAAAGTCACCCTGCCCAAGGCTGAGGGTGGCCTTTGAATAGGAAGACTAAGGATGTTTCTATTGTTGTTGCTTGCTCAAATTCCTAGAATCTTGCTTTGAAGAAAGATATTCTCCGAGTTAAATGGGTGGGTGAAAGGTACTTACAAAAAGAAAACCTTCTGGCCAGCCACTCCAATTCAAGTTGGACTTGGTTGAGTCAGAAGGTTTTGAAGTGTAGATCTTTAATTCTACAAGACACTGAGTTTGTTATTGGTGATGGATGTAATACCAAACTTTGGCTTGACCCCAGGATTAAAGAGAAAGTTCTTATTGAAGATCATATTGGGATGGATTCATATCTGAAGTCTGGTCGGGCTCATGATTTCTCAATTAACTCTATTGTCTATAACTCTCCTTGGCTTGTTTCAAATAATAGATTGAACATGAAGTTCAAAGATTTAATAGATGGACAACAGACTCCTCACAAGTCCTTGGACGTTATTACCTTCAAGGGTCTAAAAAATGCAGGACTAAAGACCTGTTAGAATGTTGTTCACACTTCTAATTGTGAAGATCCATTCCTTAGTTGGTTATGGAATGTTGAAATCACTAAATGTTGTCTTTTTCACATCTAGAAAGTGTATCTGAATAAACTTCCAACTAGTAATTATGTGAGGGGGTTCCAGAGGGCTTCTGTCTGCTTTCTATACTTTAATGCATATGAGGATTAGACACGGCTATTTTTTTATTGCAGTTATGTCAATTGTGTATATTCTTCTACTCTCAAGGACTTAAATTTGAATCTTTCTTGCTCGAATTGGTATGATATCAAAGGATTGACTAAATATAGCAAAATTTAATTTTTCTTAATACTCTATAGTTCCTTGGAGAGAAATTTATGTGCACATGAAGATAGATCGAATTCTGATGATATTGTTTGGAATAGGATCAAAGGCAATTTTATTTGCCTCACATATCTGAGCCTCTCTGGGTGACTGCTATGAAGTTTTAGGCCTTCTGGATGTGAAGGAATGGTTTCCTTCTTTTATTAGGAGTCCCATGCTTCGGATATGAGCTATACTTGTACAACTTTTTTTCCTTTCTTCTCCGGTTTATCTTCTCTTTTGAGTTATTCTTCCACATTGGTTGAGTAAATGCATTGTCTATACACTTTAAAAGAATAATACAAAAAAAGCCTGACGTGGTTTCTGACCAAAAACAGAACACACATTTTCACTACAATATTGTTTTGAGTCAGGGCGAAATCCCTGACCAGTATGTGCCAAATCCCACAACACAAGTATTTGCCAAAGGCCAATCTTAGGGCATGGTTCCCTGCGTGGAGGCTTGGTGAGCAAAAATTGTTGCTCAATGCCAATCCTTCAGCATATCTATTTATGAGCCTTGACTTTTAGTCCCATAATCCCAAGAATAGAAATAATACTAACATTTGTTCTCAACTCTTGAGTCCTCAACACACACATCTCCAGTTCACGCATCCACACACGGAAAGAATGGCATTCATATTCATTTGAAACTATATATATACAATGTAATCACGGTTACAAAATTGATCGGCACACAATTATATATAGTTAAATGTCCTTATCACATCCGTGTTGGATACCATGAAATCATGTGAACTCTTGTTTGCTCAAAACTACACAACAAAAAACAAAACAAGTGCTCTTTAGCATGTACCGCCACTTTCTGCGTGAGGACCCCCTCTGTTGTTGCTTCCAACGCTTCCACCTCAAATATTGTCTCTATTACCGCTGCGGGCTCCACCAACATTATTATTTCTGTTATCCCAGACAATCAAATAGTGCAAGTTATGTCACTCTGGAGAAACAATATACAGTCATTACGAAGACTAAGAAGAAAATTAGAGAACGTTGCATACCATATTCAAAACGTGGATGGGTATTCAAAACGTTAAATAATTCCAAGAATCAATGCAGTCGAGCCCAATATAATACTATATATAAGAAATCAGCTTGTAAATCTGAGCCATGGAACAAAAACATTTGAATGTTCAGCTTTATAATCAGTAATCCTCAACATCCAGATTCCAGTACTTAAATATGTGGTTGCCAATATAACTAGCAGACTCACGACCAACTTAAAAACATGAGTGCCATAATACTAGCAGCCACGTTCATTTTCTTCCCTTACCCAAATTGTCTTACTACTGAATCAATAGCTATAGCATTAATAAACTGGATGTAATAATACAAGCAGCCAATTCTTTTTTTCTATTGTTACTCTGATTGTTTAACCATTGTATCGAAATTGAAATAGCCGCATGCAACTCATGTATTCCACATGTTGCACGAGAGTAAATTTAGAATAAATGCTCTATTTTCTATAGCCCTATCAAATTATATATACTAGTGTGCAGAGCTGACATAAGCCCAAAATTTCAGAGTTCTAGAGCTACATATAATTGACACCAGTCGTATTGATAAACAAAACATCCAAGTAGTCCCTAACCTTACATATATATGCGCACATGTGACGGGTACCTAAATCAAGCGTGAACATGGACACCACCATCATGAGGCGGGAAGGAATTCAAGCTCCAAAGCCCGTGTCTTATATGGATCTCATGAACCCATGCGTTGCACCGCTCGTTGTTGGTAGGTTATATAATTTAAAGAACATAGATTATGTAAACTTGAGAATCTTGCGGAGCGTGTATTCATGTATGTGCATCATCCTCATAAGATTTCATGATTTACTTCCTTTACTTAGTCGTCAAAATCGTCACAATATTGTGTCCGCAGGAGCAGAATTTTTGAAATTTCGGTCGATATTTCTATAAATGTCTATTCCTGGACCAACAGATATGATGTCAAAATTGACATGTTAAGTAAATAATGCTCCAGACCGCAAAACTGGACCGGACTGCTCAATTCGGTCCGGTCCGGTCCATTTTGAGTTCGGTCCGGTCTGCGGTCTGAGAATTTCAATGAGTTCTGTCTTCGGTCCGATCCGGTTCAAAATCGGTCCGGTCCGACTCGCATACTGACTCTTATATAAAATTCATGTATATTTGAAGGTGTATTCTATAATAACTACAAATAAAGTACATATATAAACACTACTAGTATAATGTTTGATACTAAAGTTATATAATTGTTAGAAGTGATCAAGATTATCAACTTTGTATAATTAAATAAGTTGCAAAACATGTAAAAAATGCTGATTACAGTCCAAACGGTCAGATCCGGTCCTAGCACAAAACAGTCCGGTCCCGGTCCGGTCCTACTTCGAAACGATCCGGTCTGCGGTCCATATATTTGTTGAAATCTGATTCGCAGTTTGGTCCAGTCCGGTCCGGTTCTGGACCGATGCTCAACCCTATGTTAAACTGTGCTTTAAAGTTCCTTATGTACACTATCATAGGAGGTTACTTGCAGATATTGAATGCACAGGCTAGAAGATGTTGGGCTTCAAAGAAATCTGATGAAGTCCGTAAACCTTTCCAATAAGAGCAGACTCTCTATTAAAAGATGGATATTTAACTACAAGTAGAACTCAATGATCAAATTACTAATTTATGTATCAACTCGTTTTGAAAACAAACTTTGAAGGACATTACAGTTTGGTAGAGCAACAAAAAATTCCTACAGAATATGAAGGAAATGTTGACGTACACGTTAGTTGAAGTATAAACTACAAAAGAAATATGATGATGACGAGTAGAACTGAATGATGTGTGATGGTAGTCATAACAGAGGAAGGCGTCTAATTCCTGCCGTTGGCAAAGCTGGCCACCTAACATGGAGGCTGAGAATAAGGTTTGTCTCCAGTAGATCAAGAAAATGAATTGCCATTAGGGGATCCAGACAGGAAATTACGAAAAGCAGATAGGAAAATGCCAAAGATGGCTATGTAACAGGTAAAAGAACTGAAGAAGAGATATCACACTTGGTAAAAACTGTAGAAAGTTGGAGACAACAGGAAAATACAAAATGCAGAGATATAGCATAAATATGTACAATAAAAATTAATAATTCTAGTCAAACTTCTCATAGCAGGTTCTATTTGTTTTTCTACAACCCAAAATGAAACAATTTGGCTTTTTAGAAGCCTTTCCTTACGGTAAGAAGGAACAGTGCTACATATAGTTCAGTTTTGCCATAGTTTATAAGATGCAGGCTTGTTCAATACCACATTCCCAGCTTTTATACAGCTGAACAATCAGTTTTGCTCGGCAGTAAAACGCCCTTCTCAATTATCATAATAGTAATTATCTTTTTGATGACATCTTTTCTCCTATCCTGCAAGCGCATATGTAATCAGAAATCTAAGATCATTTGTAGTTGCTACTAATAAATGATAGTCATATCAAAAGGATTTCTTAAACAGAGAAGAAAATCAACGAGAAAAGTTAAAAGCTAAAATAGAAGGCTAACCAAAGAAATACCAACTGCATGTTATCTGAATAGTAGTTAGCTAAAGTGTGGATGGACAGAGTATTCCTATACCTGCTAGATGAGAATTATCTGAATCGATCACATGTGACTTTATACACAAATCTAACTGAAATATGAAATCACGAGTGACTGGGTCATATCCAACAAGTAAGCTTATTGTTAAGAAGAAGGTAAAGTCTTACTGTAAAATGTGTGGCTACAACCATGTAATCCTGGGGTCAGCCGTTTCAAGGTGCCCTTCTAGACTATAAACTTTTCATGTCTCTACACATTAAACTGTTGTTCTCAATGATCCAAAGTGGGAAAATGTCTATATAAAACCAGGCATCTTGCACACATTAGAAAGCTACTTAAGCAATAGGCATGTGCATATTCACAACAAAAAGGTCATGTGCCCATACTGAAAAGCAATGTCTTTATCAACTTTAGTGCTCAGATAAGGTGGGTAACATGTGTTGTTGCATCACCGGATTCTATGTCTGTACTATAAGATTTATTGATTCGACTCTTTCTTTTTTTTGCCTTTTTTAAAAACTGCATTGTTTTTTATTCATTGCCGTAATCAGGTCATTGACAATGAATTAAAGTCTTATATTCAATGGTAGGCGATCAACTATTACCTTAATGAACTTCCAACAGAAACTGTAATTGTAATGCAATATATGTACACTATGTCTCTGTAATGTGATGCTTTATTAAATATTCAAATGAGGATGACCCACGACTCAACAGTGAAGGCCTAGTTTCCAACATTCATATAATAATACTAATATCTTTCAAGCAATGTTTGTGGGGAAATCCGATCTCCTCGACTATCTCAGAAGTTCAAAAGTACACGTCAGCTGAGATTGGGATAAGATAACTGCATGCATCTGTGTATAAAGTTAAGATGCTTATTGCCACTGAAATAATCTAATGAGAAACATGCAAAAAGGGGACACTCAGAAAAATACACAGAGGCGATAAAATTACTTAAGTTGGTTATGAATTAACCGTCCATAGAATGGCATGACATCAACTTCCAATTGATTAATGTTAATCAAGTTCCATCTGATGAACGTTTAGTGCATGTTTATGATTTTCATGTTTCTTTGGGAAATTTGATGGTGTCACCAGAAACTCAATATTACATGATTAAAATAGCCCAATCAATCAAATATCAATGGTCAACTTCCCAATTAAAGGATTTGGTGAGTGTCCAGAAGCGTATATATCAGTAAACACTGATTAAACAATTAACAATCATCATATTATAACATCAAGATCTCTAGCTAAAAAAGAAAGATCATCATAGAAATATTCTTGGAAGAAAACCAATCTCCTCATCAAAACTAGAATTTCCTATTTTCACTGGTAGGCAATAGTTGTTGCCAGCTCGTGTCCTTTCTCTAATGAAAATTAAAGCTACAAGGCAGACGATATCCTTCAGCACTGAATAGAAAACATAGTCATTACAGGTCAAGCCAAGGAAAATTCAAGATGTAATTTTAGTTGGGATTCTCATGATAGTCTTGTCGGCACTTGGATGCTTAATAGTATGCAGCTACACATCAGCAAGTAGGTTATATTAATCTTGTAAGAAAATGATTTCTGGAAGACATTGGCCCAGATTCCTTTCCGAGAGTGATATTTTCTATCTATATGGATCAATTGAAATATACACAATAGCAGTTAGGGAAGCATGTCGGTACTCAAGTAATAGCAGACGCTGAGGTCTGAGTGAATTAAACGGGATATCTGCCAACTGCACAGTTCAGACATAGGAAAGATGCCTAAACAACAGGAGAAAATCTGTGTTGTTCGTTTCCAGACTTGAACAGAGAGCATGTGGTAGTCAAAAATCGTGAATTGGCCTGTTAAGAAAGCCGTTCACATGCCGTTGCCTATAGCAATGGTTTTAGGCTGCCAGCTATCAAGGCACCAGTTGGACTTGGCTAGGCATCTTGAATGTCTAACCCCTTTCTTTCATGATTTATATCAGGTAACTCCTTGTTCAGGCCCCCGTAGTATCCACCATAGTACCTAGTAATGACGTCTAAACCTAGTTAATTCAGGTAGTTTTCCTTATTCTATCCTAGATAATTATTCTGGAAAATGCCTCCATTTTCCTTCTACCTGTAGGTTGTCCCTAATTTCTCAGCCATCGCAGTAAAGTTCCAAGCCCATTTGTAGGTCATATCTTCCTATACAATAGCCTTTCTACCTCCTGTACAGTTCAATGTCACCAGCCACTACATCAGAGCGGCATCACCGCCATGCTTCTTTCACTGTTACAATGTTATATCATTTTTATCCTATCATCTTGTCATGGCATTTTCTCCCACAACTCAATATCAATCTTCAACGCTTCATCCTCAACTGCACCACCACACCCAATTTCTCTCCCAATCCTAATCTCTTCTCATATTTTTTTTTTAGCAGTAGCAGTGGAAGATGATTGGGGTTCTGGTGGATGTTGGGCAGTCTGGGGGCACTGGCGATGATAGTAGAGGGCTTTGGCACGCATTGTTGTGTGGATAAATTAAATAGAAGTCATTAATCTTAACAAAAACAGACATCAATTTACTGCAAAGTGTTTCGCAAAGCAATATTGGCAGCTCAAGGTTGTCAGACTCGAACCGGTAAGCGAACCGGTGAGGCCTCTGGTTCCCGGTTCACTGGTTCAACCAGTGGTCTTGACCGGTTCAACCGGTGACGTCAGCATGACGTCACTAATAGTTTAAAAATATATCTTTGATACTCAGAAAATGTCCCTGCAAACGTTATGAAACATGAATACTAGCAAAACTGCTCACAATAACTTGATAAACAGACCAAATAACTAATATTATTCTATTGATGGACATTTATATACCATGTATATAGTATTTAATATTAATTAACAAAAATACCAGCAAAAATACATTTACTTGTTGAGTGAAAGAACCAGTCGATTCGGCTAAAACCGGACCGGTTCGCCGGTTCACCGGTTTGATGCCGGTCAAACTTCATTTCCGGCTTTGGGAGGGAACCGACCCGGTAGAGTAACAGGTTCCCGGTTCAACCGGCCGGTCCGGTTCGGTTCTGATAACCATGTGACATCTAGGTATTTCATTTTTAGTTCATAAGAAGAATTATTCTTAATGATTGGTTTAGAAAATATATTTGGTTTAATATACAAACCTAAAGGTGATTTTTTTAGACTAGTCCCCCTTTTATAGGAAAAATACATGCTTAATTATAGTACTAGAGGAGCTCTTTAAACCATTGTTAAATTTTAACCAAAATTCAACCACTAACAGATATCAAAATCGGTCCCAAATCGCCAAAATTTTTATATGTACATTAATTTAAAAATGAAAAAAAAAATATGGGAGAAATATAATATATAACATGTTTTGCATAAGGATACATATATATATATATATATATATAAATTGCATAATCAAAATCCCCATTCAAAGAATTTTGTATCTTTTCAATTACACCTAGGAGCTGCCCCATTGCATAATTACGTGTATTCATGTATGTGCATCATCCTCAAAAGATTTCATGATTTACTTCCTTTACTTAGTCGTCGAAATCGTCAAAATATTGTGTCCACAGGAGCAGAATTTTTGAAATTTCGGTCGATATTTATATAAATGTCTATTCCTGGACCATCAAATATGATGTCAAAATTGACATGTTAAACTAGGGTGAGCAAATAATGGTCCAGACCGCAAACCCGGACCGGACTGCTCAATTTGGTCCGGTCCGGTCCGGTCCATTTTGAGTTCGGTCCGGTCTGCGGTCTGGGAATTTCAATGAGTTCGGTCTTCGGTCCGGTCCGGATCGCATACTGGCTTTTATATAATATTCATGTATATTTGAAGGTGTATTCTATAATAAATACAAATAAAGTACATATATAAGCACTACTAGTATAAATGTTTGATACTAAAGTTATATAATTGTTAGAAGTGACTAAGATTATCAACTTTGTATAATTAAATAAGTTGTAAAACATGTAAAAAAGGTTGATTACAGTCCAAACGGTCGGGTCCGGTCCGGTCCTAGCACAAAACGGTCCGGTCCTGGTCCGGTCCTACTCCGAAACGGTCCGGTCTGCGGTCCATATATTTGTTGAAATCTGGTCTGCGATTCGGTCTGGTCCGGTTCTGGACCGATAATCAACCCTATGTTAAACTGTGCTTTAAAGTTCCTTATGTACACTATCATGGGAAGTTACTTGCAGATATTGAATGCACATGCTAGAAGATGTTGGGCTTCAAAGAAATCTGATGAAGAAGCAACCATTTATGTCATGGGAATGCAGCGAGAATGATTAACTGAAACATCATCAACACCAAAGGGAACTAGAGGCCGAAATTAACCGCAGCAGCTCTTGTACTGACATACATAACGAGGTACGAACGTGAAAGGCTTGGTGTCAATGTTGCAACTGTGAAATCTTCAATGTTATCTGAAAGTGGTGGCTAAATGGAATTAGCACATATAGCCAACCCACATGTAAATTGATGCTAAGTGGAAATGGCGCGCCACAAAGACATCAAAAAGAACAGATGTGTTGGAGAATACGAAGTTCACAAGATAGCCTAGAATATATCACTTTCATCTCTTGATCTATCTCCTCATATGATCTCTCTCATCTTCTCCTCACACCCTCCTCTCTCTTACTTTGCCTCTCCTCTATATCCCCCCGCACGCCAACTACAAAGAGAATGAGTAGATGGCTTGGGAAAGAGACATGTGACCCGCCACATGTGGAGAGACGCAGGCATGATGGGTGGGAGGGTAGGAAAGGAAAGATGTAAAATAGAATTATTGTCGGAATGGAAACTCAGTAAAAAAAGGAGTAGCATTACAAGAATCGAACTCGGTAGGAAAAGGAGTGGCGCTACCGGAATGGATACCGACATTTTTGTACGGCCACCTGACCTCCAAAACCTGGGCGCCTAGCCTAACTAGGTTGTTGGGCGGCCTAAGCGGGATGGGTGGTCACCAAGGCGACACCTAGGAGTGCCTAGGCACCCACTGGGCCTAAGACTGGGTTTTTTTATCTTTTTTTTATCTTTACAGGTCCATCAAGCAGCAAAGTTGCTGCAAGGTTACTGTATTCCCTATTTTATGTTTTGTTTCTTATTTTTGCATTACCAAGCATTTGTTGCTATGTTATGGAGTAATTGTTGTTGCACCATTGTGATATTATCCATTGTTGTTGCTCCACTTACTGAGTCACTATATACTACACCGGTTTTTTCTTCTTCATCCTTCCATTTCTTCCTGATGCAACACCTTCGACTTCTTCCTATTCTTCCTCCATTGTCCCCTCTCCCCCCCATTTTTTTCCTAATCTTGTTGCTTGTTGCTTCCACTTCCATGTTCTACTTCTTCTTCCTCCTCTCTTCTTCTTCCTCCTCTCTTCTTTATCATCCTCTTACTTTTTGTTTTTCTTTCCTCCTTCCTCTTCTTATTTTACTGAATTTTCCTATTGCTACGCTTTCTTCTACTTCATCCATGTTACACACTTAGACATATGCTTCCCCTTTATACGATATCATCCTCCAATTATCCAGTTTCTTCTATATCTTCCTCCCTCCATGATTTTCTCCCTTTCTTTTGTTTCCACATATCCTCTAACATCCTCATTCATGTTCCTCCCATTCCTCCTTCAACTTCATTCCCTTCATCCACCATCAAACATCCTCATCCCCTGCTTTCGTTTTTTTCATTTTCATCCTTTTTTAGCTCAATGAAGTTGGATCACTGGATGTGTGAATTTGACCAAGTCGCACAACGTTCAAGCTAAAAAATAATGACAAGCTTGTCAGCCCTCCACAACACCCACTAATCGCGTAACCCTTCTTCCTTTTTTATTTTATTTTTATTCGCAATAGCAATCAGTTATTAGTCCATCGAGTGTTTTTCTGAAATCTATGACACGTTTATGTATTAGTCAATCTTTCAATATGAGGGTATTCGATATGATGTGTACTCATCAATTCAATCATTATATATGTGTATAATTATATATACACATGTATATATTTTTTTAAGTTGTTATGTGTGTACATATGAAACCACACACACACACACACACACATATATCCATTTTTTTAGAATAGTTAACCTTACTTTTACAATATGTTGACAGATTTCTATCCAAATTTTACGCATAATTCCCGAATTCTGATTTTTTCAACTCGACCATACGTATCTTGAATATCGATGTTGTTACTATGGCGGCGATTAAGGCGACGATGAACACAGAGAGGAGAGGGAGCCGAAGGCGGAGGCCCGGGTTAGGTTTCCAAGACACGCTTTGATACCATGTTGACAAGTGTGGGACATTGTAATCATTGTATATTGACATGCACATTCTTGTCCTATAAATACGCGACGAGGCAATTACAAGAAAGCGGACTAAACCGTGATGTGCCAAAGCAAACAACATTTTCCTATCCTTCGTATCTTCCATCACTTTATCTTGGAGAGACATTTCAACCTCCTGCAAATCATCCCGAGACCATACACCATAAACCTTCACCTTCTTTTTAGATGCATACTACAAAGAGTGAATGGCATTGGTAAGAATCATACTCCATATTGCATAATGTTCACTAAATAACAATCAACTTTCTCCTATTGATTAAGGATACACCACCGAATCTTAACTGAAAAGGCATATTAAGAAAATATCTTACTAAGGAGTGTATCACATGGATTTACTTTCTTGCCAATTGAGTTATCAGTATTGTTACTTTCTTGATGGTTAGCTTACCAGTATTGTTTAATTTCTAAGTTATACAGCCATCCACACCAATATTTTAAATATATGTAAATACATTGAGAACATATGAACCACTAGAGTTAGCGCTCTCAGCTAGCTGAATACTAGTTTTAGCAAATCCTGACGATCGGCTACCTATTGCCCTGTGAACTGAAAATTCAAATCCTCATTTGTAAACTTGTTGCGCACTTTCTCTTTAGAGCTAGTTGTAAGTATGTTTGCAAGGTAAAAAGTTTGATTTTATATATTGGGATTGTGTTCAAAAATTGAAATATTGACACTAGATGATGACTCTAGAAGTCGGCAACAAGATTGCTTATTATTGGATGATTAAACAAAGTACAGGGGGCTCTCTTTTATAAGACAAGAGAGTACAAATGGTATAGAGATAACCCATGTGGGATAAAGAGTACACAATAGAAAAAAGAGAAAAAGCATAAAGCAAAATACACTAAGTATAGAAAAGCAGTAAAGTGTATATACTAATACTCCCCCTCAAGCTGGAGCGTAGATGTCAATCATGCCCAGCTTGGATGTCATAGTAGCAAATCTCGTCTTTGGAAGAATCTTTGTGAAGATGTCAGCCACCTGATCAGAAGTATGGATGTAGGGAGTGGATATCTGGCCAGATAATACAGCTTCGCGAACAAAATGGCAGTCCACCTCAATGTGTTTAGTCCGCTCATGAAAAGTGGGATTACTGGCGATAAACGTAGCAGCTTTGTTATCACGATACATCGGAATAGGAAAGGAGTCAGAAATACCAAAATCCTTCAGTAGGCTTCGAATCCAGAAAAGCTCACAAGTAGTATGCGCCATGGCGCGATATTCAGCTACAGCACTTGAGCGAGCAACCACAATTTGTTTCTTGCTTCGCCAAGTAACAATGTTTCCTCCCACAAATGTACAGTAGCCAGAATTGGAGCGTCGGTCGAGCTTGCTCCCAGCATAGTCACAATCAGAATAACCAAGGAGTTTACAGTGACCATGTTTCTTATATAGCAGGCCTTTCCCAGGAGAGGTCTTCAAATATTGAGGAATGTGGCAAACAGCGTCCCAGTGACATTGTCGGGGTTTATCCAGGTATCTACTAACAAGCCTGACAGCAGAAGTAATATCAGCTCGTGTGACGATCACATAAATAAGCTTGCCAACCATGTGTCGATACTGATGATGGTCAGGATAGGCAGGAGAGTTATCATCTCAGTCAGTATTTGGATCCAGAGGTGTGCTAGCAGGCTTAGCACCTAGAAGTCCAGTTTCAGAAAGCAGATCCAGAACATATTTGTGTTGAGACAAACAAAGACCAGAAGAGGACCGAGAAACTTCAATCCCAAGAAAATACCGCAGAGAGGCAAGATCTTTGGTAACAAAGTGTTTCTCCAGATAGCACTTGGTAGTCTGAATGCCTGCAGGATCACTCACTGAGAGAATGATATCATCAACATATACAATAAGGATAACAATGCCAACAATAGTATTTTTGACAAAAACAGAGTGTTTCTGAAGAATAGTACTCAATTTATCAAACCAAGCACGGGGACTCTGTTTTAAACCATAAATCGCCTTCCTCAGCCTGCAGACTTTAGAGGACTCCCCCTGAAGCACAAATCCCGGGGGTTGTTCCATGTAGACATCCTCATGAAGATCCCCATACAGAAAAGCATTCTTCACATCAAGTTGATACAAGGGCCAATCAGAATTAACAGCAACAGAAATAAGAATCCGTACAGAGTTCAGCCGAGCCACAGGAGAGAGTCTCAAAATAATCGACCCCGTAAGTTTGTGTATAGCCTTTAGCAACGAGTCTCGCCTTTAGCCGTTCAACCGTGCCATCCGGTTGATATTTGACAGTAAACACCCAGCGACAACCAACGGGGGAACAATCTGCAGGAGGATCAACTAGCTGCCATGTGTTGCGTTCAGTAAGAGCATGCATTTCAGCTTCCATAGTTTGACGCCAAGCAGGATGTTTAAGAGCCTGAGAAGCATTTTTAGGAATAGATATAGCAGAAATAGAAGCAGTAAAGTTAGCAAAATTAGTCCCCAGATGATCAGTAGTACAGAAATTTCCAATAGGATGTTTAGTGCAAGTTCTAGTTCCTTTCCTCAAGCTGATAGGAACATCAAGATCAGAGAATACCTGCGGTGGTGTTTGATCTAGCACGGAGGATGAAGACGTTGGAGGGGCCATAGAGGGAGTTGTTGTCTTCTGTCTTCTTTGATATACTTTTAGAGGCGGCTTTTCAGTAGGAGTAGTATCAGCAATATCAGTAATATCAACGGTATCATCTATGACAGGTAAAGGTGTATCCAGCAATAAATCCGATGTAAGAGTCGACCCGACAGAAGAGTAAAAGGGCATGTGCTCAAAGAAAACAACATCAGCAGATACAAACCATTTCTTTGACACAGGATCATAGCAACGGTATCCTTTCTGAGTGCGCGAGTACCCTAGGAAGACACACTTAGTCGCTCTAGGATCAAGTTTGGTGAGATCGGGACGAAGGTTTTTGACAAAGCAGGTGCTCCCAAAGATATGATGAGGCACAGTAAAAAGGGGCGCATCCGGAAACAGAAGAAGGCATTCGATTAGTTAGGTAACAAGCAGTAGACATAGCCTCAGGTCAAAACACTGGGGAACATGATAATGAAAAAGTAAAGTGCGGGCAACTTCAAGAAGATGGCGATTTTTGCGTTCAACGACTCCATTTTGTTATGGTGTGTAAGCACAGGAAGTTTGATGTATGGTGCCTTGTTTTCAACAAAAGTTGCTGACAGAGGCTTGCACAAATTCTAAGGCATTATCAGTGCGAAAAATTTTAATGGGTTTAGCAAACTGGGTCCGAATCTCGACAAAGAAAGCCGTGATACTGTCAAGAATGGTAGACCTGCCTTTAAGCAAAAACAACCAGGTGGTTCTAGAAAAATCATCAATAAAACTCAAGAAACATCTAAATCCAGAAGTACTCGGCACAGAACAGGGTCCCCAAACATCAGCATGAATAATGTCAAATGGTTGTTTAGAACTAATACATGATTTTTTTGAAAAAGATGCTCGGGTCTGTTTGCCCAGTTGGCAAGTCTCACAATGAAAAACAGAGTCTAATACATCAGGTAATAATTGTTTCAGCTTTGCTGCAGAAGGATGTCCTAAGCGATAGTGCCACTGGATGTCTGTCACAGAAGATATCAAGTATGATGCGGTCTTCAGAACGTCCAGGTAGTATAGCTCGTCTGGTCCCTCATGGCCTGAACCAATCGTCATCCTCGTGCGCAGATCCTGAAAAATAACACCATCTGGGTCAAATGTAATCAAGCAACGAAGGCTCTTCACAGTTCTATTTACAGATAGCAGATTAATAGGAAACTTAGGAACATAAAGTGTAGACCGCAGAGGCAGGCAACCAGTAGTACAAATATCATCAATCCCAGTAACAGGTGTCTTAGAGCCATCAGCCAGTGAAACAGGAGGTATAATAGAAGTGTTGTGCAGTTTAGAAAATAAAGCAGGATTTCCAGAAATATGAGATGTCGCACCAGAATCAATGACCCGTGAGTTTTTACCAGACTGTGTCAGGAGGGCGATGCTACTATCAGTAGAAGCTTCAGCAAAGGAAGCAAGACGAGCCTGGAGCAGCTTTTCGAATTCAGACCGTATCCAGTCAGCAGAGGGCGGAGCAGAGTTAGTAGCAGTCTCAGTCTGATCCGTCGTGACCTGATTCGCCCATGCTGGCTTGCCATGCTTGATCCAGCAGCGATCTTCATTATGGTTTGTCTGCTTGCAGAAAGTGCAGTAACGAGGCTCAGTAGAGTCAGCGCCAGAGTATGAGCCACGTCCACGTGCAGTAGAACATCCGCGTCCACGGCCCCGACCACGACCACGGCCACGGAATGAATCTCCAGTGCAAACAGCGAGGGCTGCTCCATCAGAAGTATTAGAAAGGTGTTGCGAAACTGATGGCAGACGCTAAACCCTTTTGAGAACATCCCGAAGGGGGAAGGAAGCCGCCCAGAGGTGATAGTTGGAGTTATCCAACTTCACAGTAGTGACACACAAGTTGCGTGGAAGGTCAGGTGTCGCCATTGGAAGGGGCAGAAGCACGGGCGCAGAGAGCAGCAGCAAAAAACAGCAGAAGTCCAACGCATGGACTAGTAGCAGATAGAAGATCCACGCATGGATCTTAGAAAACCCACGTAGGGCAGTAGATAGAGATAAAAAAAACCTACACCAACACGGAGGATCAGTCACTCCACCATGAGGCGCGGGTAGAAAGAGAGAGAAACTCCATTTACGCCGTCAACGTGCCAGAACTGGAAAACGTCGGGGCTGTCCGGAGATTTCGGGAATAGAAACGGAGCTAGACGGAGGGGCATGTGATAGATTAGGCCACAAAAGCGGGTGTAGCTAGGAGATAGGAGGTTGGTGGAGAGATTGGAGGGGTGGACGGTGGTACTGTAGCGGTGGTGTACTGTAGCGGCGGAAAAAAAGAGGGGGTGGCGGCGGCTAGGGTTGGTGGAGAAGATGGCGGCTAGGGTTGGGGTGAGAGAGGGATTAGGTTTAAGGTGGATCGGCCCGCTCTGATACCATCTAGAAGTCGGCAACGAGATTGCTTATTATTGGATGATTAAACAGAGTACAGAAGGCTCTCTTTTATAAGACAAGAGAGTACACATGGTATAGAGATAACCCATGTGGGATAAAGAGTACACAATAGAAAAAGAGAAAAAGCATAAAGCAAAATACACTAAGTATAGAAAAGCAGTAAAGTGTATATACTAATAATGACTCTTCAGGAGGTGCTCCTAAAACAAAAGGTGATGTCGACACACGACCTAAACAACAAGATGTAGAATTCCAAACCACAAACATAGAATATAGTGTGGATCTACGAATTGAGAACAATTTGTATAATAGGGTAGGCCAAATATCATCTTTCATTCATTATTGATAATTATACACTAAACAATGAAGCAAGAAATAATACCTTGCTTCTCATTGCGTAAATGTATGATTCAACATCAGTTTTCCTATCCTTTACATCTTCCATCACTTTATCTTGGAGGGCCATTTCAACCTCCTACAAATCATCCCGAGACCATACACCATAAACCTTCACCTTCTTTTTCGGGGCATACTACAAAGAGTGAACGACATTTGTAAGAATCATACTATTATATTGCATAACGTTCATTATAAAATAATTAAGCTTCTCCAATTGATTAAGGATACATAACTGAATCTTAATTGAAAACAAGTATTCAGAAAATATCTTACTAAGGAGCGTATCATTGGGATTTACTTTCTTGTCAATTGAGTTATCAGTATGGAGGGCCATTTCAACCTCCTACAAATCATCACGAGACCATACACCATAAACCTTCACCTTCTTTTTCGGGGCATACTACAAAGAGTGAACGGCATTTGTAAGAATCATACTATTATATTGCATAACGTTCATTATAAAATAATTAAGCTTCTCCTATTGATTAAGGATACATAACTGAATCTTAATTGAAAACACGTATTCAGAAAATATCTTACTAAGGAGCGTATCACTGGGATTTACTTTCTTGTCAATTGAGTTGTCAGTATTGTTATATTCTTGACCGTTAGCTTACCAGTATTGTTTACTTTCTAAGTTATACAACCTTCACCTTCTTTTTCGGTGCATACTACAAAGAGTGAATGGCAATTGTAAGAATCATACTCCATATTGCATAACGTTGTCTACAAAATAACCTTCTCCTATTAATCAAGGATACAAGACCGAATAATAACTGAAAAGGCATATTCAGAAAAAATCTTACCAAGGAGCACATCATAGATATTTACTTTCTTGCCAATTGAATTATCAGTACTGTTACTTTCTTGACCGTTAGCCTACCAGTATTGTTTACTTTCTAAGTTATACAGCCATCCACACCTATTTTCTAAAGACATGTAGAACATATGAACCACTAGAGTTAGCGCTCTCGGCTAGTTGTATACAAGTTTTAGCAAAATCTGGACGATCGGTTACCAATTGCCCTGTGAACTGAACATTCAAATCCTCATTTTAAAACTATGTGCGCTTTTTCTTTGGAGCTAGAACATGCGTCAAGTATGTTTACAAGGTAAAAAGCTTGCTTTTTTATATAGAGATTATTCAAAAATTCAAATACTAACACTAGATAATGACCCTTCAGGAGGTGCTCCTAAAACTAAAGGGGATGTCGATGCACAAGACTTGAACAGGATGTAGAATTCCAAACCATTGAGAGCAATTCATATAATAGCGCAGGCCAAATATCATCTCTTATTCATTATTGATATTTATACACTAGACAATGAAGCAAGAAATAATACCTTGCTTCTCATTGCGTAAACGTATGATTCGATAGCATTTTTCCTATATCCTTTTTTGTGAAATGTGTAGCCGCAATGCAATGTGCAGTGCGGAGAGGCAATAGGCCTTCTCCCTTTTTATTAATAAGAGAAACTGGATAATTTACATAGAGGTCCAGCAGGATATAGTTATTACAAAATAGAATAAATATGACATATATTAACACTCCCCCTCGAGCTGGAGTGTACACATCGTGTAGGCCCAGCTTGTTGCAAAAACTCTGAAAGGCTGCTGGACTCAACGGCTTCGTAAGAACATCTGCAAGTTGATCTTCAGACTTGACATGTGGAGTCACAACAGTTCCATTCTTGATCTGGTCTTTGATAAAGTGGCAGTCAACCTCTATATGCTAGTACCATAGTAACAAGTTCGGGATTCGGCAACTTTTCGGCTGATTGGAAAAAATCGGAATTCGGAAAAAATCGAGAAAAGTCGTGAAAAGATCGATAAATTTCGGTCAAAGTTCGGTCAACTATTCGGAAATAATCGAGAATAAGTCGGCTATATAAGTATATACATATATATGTATGTATATATATGTATGTGTATATATATAGATAAATGTATCTATGAACATACATATACGATGCATGTAACTGTTACGGCCACAGCCACAGGATATACAATCTTAGTGTGTATTAGGAATTTTGTGTACATGGATTGGTAAAAAAGAGCAAGCAACTTAAAAGAGAAAAATCGTGAAAAGTCATGAAGAATCGTAAAAAATCGTATAAATCGCGAAAAAGCGGGATTAATCGTGAAAAGTCGTGAAAAATCGGCGATTGGCGTATTAATCGTGATGAATATTCGGGAGCCTATAACATCGTGAAAAATCGCCGATTTTTCATAAAATTCAGAGACTTTTGTTACTATGCTTAGTACGCTCATGGAAGACTGGGTTCTTGGCAATGTAGATGGCTTCTTGATTGTCACATCTGAGTTCTATAGGAGACGAGACAGAAATCTTTAATTCACAAAGTACAGATTGAACCCACTGCAACTCACAACATGCATGTGCCATTGCTCTATACTCAACTTCCGTGGTAGATCTTGCCACAACATTTTGTTTTT
Organism: Alisma plantago-aquatica; assembly: GCA_963693085.1. NCBI lineage: Eukaryota > Viridiplantae > Streptophyta > Magnoliopsida > Alismatales > Alismataceae > Alisma > Alisma plantago-aquatica. The sequence continues at coordinate 1,106,855,503 of OY856413.1, read as the reverse complement.
TGCTTTTCCAGGTAATAAGATGATTCCCCAGAAATGTGCAATATCTAGACGTAGACCTCCTGTCATTCAAATTACCAACCCAATCTGCATTTGCATAACCAGTAAGAGAAAGTGTAGATACAGGAGTCTTTAGCCTATAATAGGTGATTCCCTTACCAGGTGCACCTTACAGATATCTCAGAATACGACAGACAAATGTCCAATGAGACTGTTGTGGAGCGCTCATATGATGACTCACCACTCCTACAGCAAAGGAAATGTCAGGGCGTGTGACGGTCAGATATATCAATTTACCCATAACCTTCCTGTAATATCCTGGATCTGGATAATCAGTATCATCAATCATCTCCTTCACATGACAGTCCATAGGAGTAGACACGAGTAGACACAGGCTTGGACTCACTCATACCTATTTCCTGTAAGTCCAGAACATATTTCATCTGAGACAAATTGGTACTTGCATGAGATCTAAGTACTTCAATGCCCAAAAAATATCTCAATTTTCCAAGACCTTTGTGTGAAAGTGCCCCTGCAAGCCTTCTTTCACACGAGATATGCATGTGGAATCATTGCCAGTGATAACAATATCATCAACATACACAGCAATTATAACAGATCCACCAGAAGAAGTAGAATAAAATAAGGAGTGATCAATGACAGAACGAGAAAAGCCCATCTTTAACACAACATCACTGAACTTGTCAAACCAAGCTATAGGAGACTGTTTCAATCCATAGATGGCTTTCTTCAACCTACACACCTTCTGACACTCCCCCTGAGCAACAAAACCAGGTGGTTGCTCCACGTATACCTCCTCTTGTAGATCACCATGAAGAAAGGCATTCATTACATCGAGCTGAAATAGAGGCCAGCCAAATGTAGTAGCCAGAGAAATAAGAATACGCACAGAATTCAGACGAGCCACTGGTAAAAAGGTCTCAAAGAAATCAACCCCATAAGTCTGAGTGTACCCCTTTGCTACTAGTCTAGCTTTCAATCTCTCCACAGAACCATCAAAATTATGTTTTACTGTAAATACCCATTTGCATCCGACAACATTTTTATCTGGAGGTAAGTCAACAAGTTCCTAGGTGTTGTTCTGTAACAGAGCAGACATCTCAACATGCATAGCCTGTTTCCAGCCAATATCCTTCATAGCATCAAGATGATTTCTTGGAATGACCACAGAATCAATCCCAAGAGAAAATGAGTGAGCCTGTTGAGATAACTTGGACAAACAACATACATTTGTAATAGGATGTTGAATAGTACAAGAACGGGTACCTTTGCGAACAACAATGGGAACATCAAGGTCAGATGGTTCTTTAGGAATCCCTTGAGTAGAGGAAGATGAGGAGGGCTTAGAGACTGGAGTTGCTACCTCCTCTGGATCTTGTCTGCCTCGTCTGCTATAAACATGTGAATATTGCTGAATTTGTGGACCATCTGCTAGCTGCTCTTCCTGAATGATAGTATAGTCAGGAATGATAGGTGACACTCTCTCACTTTGATGTGGTGGTGGCGCACTCTCACTAGCATCTGATGGTGGCACTCTCTCGCATAATAGCTTCTTCTTACGGGGAACACTAGAGAAATATGGAGTGGATTCATAAAAGGTCACATCTCTAGACACAAACATACGACGAAGACTCGAACAATAACATTAGTACCCTTTGCTAGTGTTGGAGTACCGAAGAAAGAGAGTCCTAATTAACCTAGGAGATAACTTATCAGCCTTAGGATCAAAATTGTGGACAAAGGAGGTACAACCAAACACTCTAAGAGGAACAAGAAAGGGTTGATCCTTGGGACGTAAGACAGAGAAAGGAGCACGTCCTTGAAGCACAGAAGAAGGTTGCCTGTTGATAAGGAAACACATAGTAAGGAGAGCGTCAGACCAGAACCGTTTAGGAACATTAGATTGAAACATGATTGTCCAGGTAATATCAACAAGATGATTTTTCCTCTCTGCAACCCCATTCTGCTGACGAGTGTGAGGACAGGATGTACGATGTATCATCCCAACAGAACTACAAAAATCAGTCATAGCATTTTGAACATACTTCAAAGCATTCTCAGATTGAAGAACCTTAATATTGCAATCAAAATGAACTTTTATTTCTTGATGAAAATGTTTGACAATAGATAGCACAGACTCTCGACTTTTCAACAAATAAATCCAAGTCATACGCGAAAAGTCATCCACAAAGGAGATAAAATAACGAAAACCATTATAATTATGGTCTTTTACAGGACCCCAAACACACTATGGACCAACTCAAAAGGACATGACGCCCGTTTATTGACACGACCGGGATAAGACATTCTAATGATGTTTTCCCAGTTGACAGGACTGACACTCTAGGAATGATACTTGAGACAATTCTGATTCTAGCTTTCTCAGGCTCTCTAATAAAGGATGTCCATATCCGTAGTGCCACAGTAAGGGAGAGCCACTCAACAAGATAGTTGGAGCAGAAGCAGAAACCTGGCGAGGCAAACTGTCACCGTGGAAGAGGTAGAGATCACCTTTGCTAGGCCCCCCCCATCAATCGTCCTCATACTCTTGAGATCCTATAATACAAAACAAGAAGGTCCAAAAGTTATCGTACATTTCACAATATCAATCAACTTAGCAACAGATAGAAGATTAAAAGGAAAAGCAGGCACATAATGTACGGATTTAAGATCAATTCCAGGAGTCAGAGAAACAGATTCACTGGCTAACACTCTCCTCACTGAACCATCTACTATTGTTACAGATTTATGAGAAATATGTGGGTCAATGGAGTGAAGAAGTCTCCTCATACCAATCATATGTGGTGACGCTCCAGATTCAACGACCCATGATCAAGTAGAACCAAAAGTCAATAAAGAGGTAGCCTGATTACCAGTGGTGGACGCCAAGTTGGCCGAAGATGATGATCCCAAGCTCAGATGCTGAGTAGCCAGAATAAATCTATCATATTCCTCCTTGGTGAGTGTGATGTCAGAAGGACAAGAACTCGAAGCAGGAGGCTCAGTAGTGGTAGCATAGTTGCATGCTTCTTAGCATTTCTCAACAGTATGTCCAGGCTTGTCGCAGAAGGTGCATTTAGGGCGAGTTCCACGTCCTCGGCCCATACCTGTCCGTCCTCCTCTCACAGCAGCAGCCACAGAAGCATGAGAATCTCCCTGAGATGAGACTGAGGTAGGATCAACAAGTTCAAATTTGGTCTGTAAAATCCTTGAATAAGCCTCTTCCAAGCTGGGAAGTTTATCAGAAGCTAGGATAACACTGTGGGCTGAACCGCACGAAGAACTCAGACTAGAAAAAAAAATTGTTGTAATCAAGTCATCTCTGTCTTTAACTTGCACTTAGACGGTCACTCGATGGTAGAAACTCAACTCTTGTGCAATACCTTGGATCACCCAAAGTATTCTCCTAAAGATTTGTCTCCTTGTCATACTGCAAAGAGGCGGTCATATATCATGAACTGACGAAGCGCATTCTTCTCTTGAGAATAGTGTTTCTTTAAAATATCCCAGATCTCTCTAGCAGTAGCATAGAACATGAACCTCGAGGCAATCCCAGGTTCCATGCTTCCCCACAACCAAGTCATCACCAGACTGTTATGGTGCTTCCACTCAGCATAGCCTTTGTCAGTAGACGTAGGAGGATCAGAGTCAACATGCCTCACCTTGTCGCGTGACTCCAATACAGTATGAACCGCATTTATCAATAAGAGGTAGTTCTTCCAGTTCAGCTTGATGGAGGAGATAAGAGACATCTCACTGTAGATGGTAGATGCATTGGTGTCCTCCATGATTTAACGAGAAGAAGAGTGATGGATTGATGCACGTCACAAGAAGATATGCGTGACGGAGAGATACACGTCACGTCACAGAAGAATCAGATGTGTATCTGACGCAACCACAACCCCCAACTGAAATTCTCTAATCACACATGGAGGGGATGTGATTAGAAATTTCATACGTACCGACGGACCCTCCGGTTTGGGATTTAGAAATTTGTTGGATCAATCGAAGGACCCGACGAACCGGAGAGAGAGGAGGGGGGACTGTGACTGCGGCGCGAGTGCGCTCCCGCTAGAGGCTTGCAACAACGGTCAACTAGGGTGGCCGAGTGCAATCCACGAGGTCGGGAGGCACGGGATGATGGATGGGATCCTTGCTTTCAAAATTTGTATGGTCCCAAATCAAGTCTATCACTAAAACTAAAACAATGCGCCCGCAAGCGTACGGGGTACTGTTGTAGTATAGATCAAAGGCAAGATGCGGGGTCGATCCACGGAGATAGAGGGGGCTCTAGAGTTAGAAAGCGTGAGCTACGTTCCTATTGCGGAGAGTAAGGTTTTTAGGGTTTAAAGGTTGGTTGGTTGATTATGCTAAGTGAGCAAGTAGGAAATGCAGTATGAAACTAAGTTATCAAAAGGCTAAATTAGCAATCTAAGTTAACAAGCTACCTAAACACGAGCAAGAACGAACTACGCTAGACTAAGCAAGCAACTAGCAATTGAGAAACTACACTAAGCACTAACAGGAGCAAAGACCTAAATTAACACTAGCTAGCAAAACTAGACAAAAGACTAAATTAACTAAAGCAATTGAACTAAGCTAGCATTAACAAGCAAACGGAGCAATTAGGGTTTAAGCAAGTGGATTAAGGTAGGTGGGCTGTTTGGGGGATGTAACTTTGATATTAGTTGGGGGAAGGTCATTAAACAAGCAAGTTCTTCAATTCATATCTAGATCACCATTCCAAACAACAAGGTCAATGCCATTAGAATGTACCCTATACTACTAGTATAAGACTAGGGTTAGGTGTAATTCTAATGGGATTAGCCAAATCTAGGTTTCTAGGGTAAGTAATAGTGAGCAATTGAGGGTTGAGGGTAGATGTGGGAGTAGAGATGAGGGTGTTTAACCTCATGCCACTAGCCACTCTAGCCTTTAGAAGGCCCTAGGCAATTGTATCACTCTCACTTACACTAGCTACTTAAATCTCACACTCACTAGTAGGGGGAGGGATGTGTATGTAGGAACAAAGGGGCTAGCTAGGGATCCACTAATTGGACCTAGGAGCCATCCTAAGATTGCCACATACACTTCAATTCCTCCTAGAAGCTAAGTGTCAACATACATCTCAAAGCAAGCAATCCATGTAAAAGAACACAAACCACATGCAATAAAATGGGAAATGAGATTGAAGCAAGAAACAATCATCATAGATATGAATTAAGTTCATTACAAGAAATTTTCCCCCAACATGGTATCAAAGTCACATTTTAGCCCCAAACAGCCCACCACTAGGAGCTTAGCTAGACATGATCAAGCAAATAAGAAAAGAAAGAGGTAGAAGAAGTAGGGACTCCATGAAGCTTGATGTAGAAGCCTCCTTCTTCACCTCCAAGCTGGTTGTAGACGTCCTCCTCCTCCAAGGGTGCAAAGGAGCATGAAGATGTAGGGGATTATGGAGGAAAACCTAGAAAACTAGGTTCCCTAAGTGGAATGAGGGTGGAAATGGTGGATGGAGAGCCAAAATGCAAAGGGATTGCACTTAGAGCTCAAGGAGATGGAGTGGAGGGCTAGAGTAGCTGTAGGGGCGTGTACTCCCGTGCTACAGCCGCCACCCACATATATATAGGTGGTGGTGGAAGCACTAGGGTAAGTAGGGGCAGAAATGGAAATGCAGTGAAAAATGTGTAGGGTTTGTGGTCACCACGGTCGTGGTGGGTGTGCCACGGCCGTGGTGATGGCAGTGGGGAACGACCGTGGGGGATAGAAACGGTCGTGCTGGTGAAGGAAGTGGTGAGATGGTGGTGGCCACGGCCGTGGCGGAGTGCCACGGTCGTGGTGGGTAACATGCACCACGGCCCGTTTTGGAGGAGTTGGAGCTGACCGTGGGGAGGGGCCACGGGCGTCCTGATTGTCTTCGGCCACGGTCGTGGCGACTTGGCCACGGTCGTGGCTTTCCGAGGTGACAACCTGTAAATTTGGCCAAATATGCGCAATAATTCCCACGACCCTGGCAGGGTGCCACGGCCGTGTTCTCTTCTCTTGACCACGACTGTGCTGATGGCCACGGTTGTGTTGCCTTCATTGGCCACGGTCGTGGCTGGTTGGCCACGGTCGTGGGCGATCTCTAGATTTCCCTGTTGCAACCTGTTGGACCTTGGCAATAAAAGCACGACCGTGGCCTTGGGGCCACGGCCGTGGCGAAGCTTGTACACTTTAATCTTCATCAAATTCGGATGTCTTTGTTTGGGGATGATCCCTGGCCATTGGAGGTAGGTTGAGGAAGATTTTGGGGGTTTCTTTGGGTCCCTCCTTGGGTGGGGGAACCCTAGAACTCCCTTTCTCTCTCTCTTCCATCTAAGCATGGTCCAAGTACCTGAAAAACAGTGCAAAGAACATCCATAAGCGTATTTGCAATGATAATCATATTGGGAGGAAATACTTGTAATCTAACATGTTTAGATGTAATTTAAATACAAAATGGCACAGGATGGAGCCCTAAAATAGGGCTGCATCACCACCCCAAACTTAAAACATACTTGTCCTCAAGTATGCTCCAACTTAATCTCCCTTTTCAGTTCTTTTCAACAAAAACAAATGACAAATGCAAAGCAGCAGAAGATTATTGAATATATGGTCTTGGAAATGACCAAGTGCATGTGTCTCACATCTCTCCTCTCCTTTCACTATCCAGTCATGAACTGAGCACTGAGCATACAAACTTCAAATATAAAGCATAGAAACACAAGTTGTCCATATGTCCTTTATGTTATTCCGGGTAAACCGTTTCATGTTGGTGTTAATCACAGGTGACTAGGAGCGTTGTTTCGCTTTCATGCATTCAGTCATATGCTTCAAACCACACTAGATGATCCACTTGGCTGTAGAAAGGGTGAAGTGAGCTAGAATTGATGTTTTCTAGCTCAATGGGTGTAAAAGGAGAAGAAAGGATTGCGGAAAGATTTGGAGTGCTTTTACACTCTCTTCTTCGCTTTATTTGAATGCTCTTAAACAGGAGCATCCTTTTATTTTCTTTTTGCTTTTCTTTTCTTTTTCTTTGCCCTTGGTGTAGATAGGGCATATGGTGGATAGAGTGAAGCGGGGGGGTAAAGATGTGGCCACCCCAAACTTTTGGAGGTGGCCACGGCTAATATGTGCACTTTGGCATCTTTTTATGAGGCGGAGGGGTATGGAGATGGTAGAAGAAAAGTCGGATCAAAGAGGGGTCATCAGTGTAGTTTTCAACATACGATTCCCTGCATGAAAGCTAATTCAACACTTCACCAAGTAATATCACACCACATGATAGAATTAACACAATAATCATATTTCTACCAAGTGATTCCATCGGCTTTAAGCGTTTGTCGCTTGCTCAATTCATGATTCAACCAAAGCATTCACAGACTTAAGAGATGTGGTTCACATGTAAAAAGTCACAAACAAGACCATCTATCAATAAGATCTAAGAATGTAGCATGCATTTGTCACAAGAGTAAACCTTTTCATTTCAAACATTGGAGATTAAGTCAAAACATCCTTTTAGAGCAAGAATATTCAAATCTGGGCAAAATTGGTCAAAATGGTGCCAATTTGCACTAAATCACATCTAAACCTACTTTAGGGAATTTAAAGACATAAAGCAGCAAATCCTACTTAACATGCACAAGAAATTATCAAAAACTACATGAGAATGCGATGCATGGTATGAAGAAGCAAAAATTTTGAAAAATTACGCAAAAATGCAGAGATCAGCTACATGTCATGCATGAATGCAAGAAGACACACCAGGTCAGGATAGACAAGTATGAAAGTCAGTCAAACTGTTTGATCATCTTCCAAAAATGTAGCATAAGGCACATAGAGAAAAAAGTGGTGAAAGAAGGGCTTACCGCCCTACCACCCCAAACTTTTAAATCATGTTGTCCTCAGCATGAAATAGAAGTTTAGACTAGTAGGGTAAGAGGTGTGGGGTTGTAGAAAACCACCGCCATGAGCTGGAGTGATCGAGGTAACACTAGGTGAGCAGGACAGGGCCACCACGGCCGTGGCAGAGTGCCACGGCCGTTCTGTCCTTCTTTCCTGTAGCTCCTCCATTGATTTGCAAACTCTTCTTGCACTTTCACCTCCGCTTTGGCTGACCCCTTTAGCATCATCTTTTCTTTCTTGTGCTTGTGCTAACATGATTCACAAACAGAAAAACTATCAAGTATAGTGTGTGTGTGCGTTTTTGTGTAAAATAAAACTACAGTATAGAAAAGGGGGTTCGAGAAGCTCAAACCACGTAGGTTGCCTCCCACTAGCGCTAAATTTAGAGCCTTCAGCCAGGCTTGTTGCTCTTTCTCGCTAATCAGCCATTGTCCAAAAGCGAAATGTCTTCATCCTCATCATAGGCATACCTCGTTAATGCCTTCATTGCTTGATCTTTGTCCCAACTATCATGCGTGTCTCTCAACTGTCTTTCTTTATCTTTCTTTCCTCCGGGGTCACCATCATAGATCTCAAAGTAGGGATCCTCATCCACAAAACTTTTCAAACCAGTCATCATGACCCCCTCGTGCAAACTCTCTTTCATTTTCTTTGTGAGGTATCCCCTATGAAACTTCACTTCAGTTATGTTTTGCTTGATGATTTCATATAATAAGGTGTTTACTTCAATCCGCCTTAAGACCCTCATAATTTTCATCACATGGTCCTCCGTTTCTTGGAGGAACGGGTCCTCATAAGCCTGGAATGGGGGAACTTCATATCTCTCGGACACTTGAAAATCTGAAAATATTACATTGGGATGTCTTGGATCAGCAATTGGGGCATTTGGCGGTGTCACCTCAAAGGAATGTGGGATACATGATATTATATTCTCAAAATCTTGTGGGACTACGGAATTCTCAGTGCACTTAGCACTCTCACAAGGGCTTTGCGGCAGTAGTTCTTCATCATGATCCTCATCTAATTGCTTCCCTTCCTTGTTGAGCTCCTCTATAACCTTGTCACACCTCAAGCTTGAAATTGTATCCACTTGCTCATGGGGAGGAGGGAGAGCAAGTGATGGTTGTGGTGGTGTTGGTGGTAATGGTGGATTAGGTTTGTGAAGGATGTAGGATGGTTGTTGTGGAGGTGGGTGATGTGGGGGTGGTTCTTGTGGTTGATGATGTGGTGGGGGTTGCGGGGTGTGTTGGAGTTTGTACGAAGGTTGAGGAGGCAATGGATCATAGATAACTTGGGGGGAGCCCATAGAACTAATTGCATTGTTTGGGTTGGCTATGGTTTGAAAAAGGAATTTTTCCTCCTCACAAAGGGTAAGTGAAAGGGAAATCTCGTCCAACCTTTGCTCTAGCCGATCGATAGTTTGCCCTTGAAAGGACACCTCTCTCTTCACTTCATCAAGGCTTCTCAATCTTGCAAAAACTTCTTCTTCAAACATGGAGCTATCTCTTGGCTCACGGTCTTCTTGTGGTTCCCATGAGAAGTTTGGACCTTTTCTACATTCTGAAGTGCATGAGTTTAGCATGGGGCTATGGTTGTTCTGAATGCCATAGGATTGTAGAACCATGTCTCCACAAAGAGCCACCATGGAGTCAGCAGAATGATGAGAAGAACCTCCCACATGAATCTGCATGAGATACAGCATGTCTTCGAACATCTTCATCATGTAGGGCGGTCGAGTGATTGAAGGGGCTTGCGCATCTCGGTCCACCATCTTGACTCCAAAGGGTTGTTTGTCACATGCACAAGACACAACCAAACAAAAGAGGGCAAGTTAGTAAACCAAGATGCAAGAGTAAAACAAAGAATAAATAATAGCAACGGTGAGGGCAAAAGGACAGGCTAAGCTACACTATCTAACTAGGTCGAGCGCCTCTATCCCCGGCAACGGCGCCAGAAAGCTTGGTGCGCTCCCGCTAGAGGCTTGCAACAACGGCCAACTAGGGTGGCCGAGTGCAATCCACGAGGTCGGGAGGCACGGTATGATGGATGGGATCCTTGCTTTCAAAATTTGTATGGTCTCAAATCAAGTCTATCACTAAAACTAAAACAATGCGCCCGCAAGCGTACGGGGTACTGTTGTAGTATAGATCAAAGGCAAGATGCGGGGTCGATCCACGGAGATAGAGGGGGCTCTAGAGTTAGAAAGCGTGAGCTACGTTCCTATTGCGGAGAGTAAGGTTTTTAGGGTTTAAAGGTTGGTTGGTTGATTATGCTAAGTGAGCAAGTAGGAAATGTAGTATGAAACTAAGTTATCAAAAGGCTAAATTAGCAATCTAAGTTAACAAGCTATCTAAACAAGAGCAAGAACGAACTACGTTAGACTAAGCAAGCAACTAGCAATTGAGAAACTACACGAAGCACTAACAGGAGCAAAGACCTAAATTAACACTAGCTAGCAAAACTAGGCAAAAGACTAAATTAACTAAAGCAATTGAACTAAGCTAGCATTAACAAGCAAACGGAGCAATTAGGGTTTAAGCAAGTGGATTAAGGTAGGTGGGCCGTTTGGGGGATGTAACTTTGATATTAGTTGGGGGAAGGTCATTAAACAAGCAAGTTCCTCAATTCATATCTAGATCACCAAACCAAACAACAAGGTCAATGCCATTAGAATGTACCATATACTACTAGTATAAGACTAGGGTTAGGTGTAATTCTAATGGGATTAGCCAAATCTAGGTTTCTAGGGTAAGTAATAGTGAGCAATTGAGGGTTGAGGGTAGATGTGGGAGTAGAGATGAGGGTGTTTAACCTCATGCCACTAGCCACTCTAGCCTTTAGAAGGCCCTAGGCAATTGTATCACTCTCACTTACACTAGCTACTTAAATCTCACACTCACTAGTAGGGAGAGGGATGTGTATGTAGGAACAAAGGGGCTAGCTAGGGATCCACTAATTGGACCTAGGAGCCATCCTAAGATTGCCACATACACTCCAATTCCTCCTAGAAGCTAATTGTCAACATACATCTCAAAGCAAGCAATTCATGTAAAAGAACACAAACCACATGCAATAAAATGGGAAATGAGATTGAAGCAAGAAACAATCATCATAGATATGAATTAAGTTCATTACAAGAAATTTTCCCCCAACATGGTATCAAAGTCACATTTTAGCCCCAAACAGCCCACCACTAGGGGCTTAGCTAGACATGATCAAGCAAATAAGAAAAGAAAGAGGTAGAAGAAGTAGGGACTCCATGATGCTTGATGTAGAAGCCTCCTTCTTCACCTCCAAGTTGGTTGTAGACGTCCTCCTCCTCCAAGGGTGCAAAGGAGCATGAAGATGTAGGGGATTATGGAGGAAAACCTAGAAAACTAGGTTCCCTAAGTGGAATGAGGGTGGAAATGGTGGATGGAGAGCCAAAATGCAAAGGGATTGCACTTGGAGCTCAAGGAGATGGAGTAGAGGGCTAGAGTAGCTGTAGGGGCGTGTACTCCCGTGCTACAGCCGCCACCCACATATATATAGGTGGTGGTGGAAGCACTAGGGTAAGTAGGGGCAGAAATGGAAATGCAGTGAAAAATGTGTAGGGTTTGTGGTCACCACGGTCGTGGTGGGTGTGCCACGGCCGTAGTGATGGCAGTGGGGAACGACCGTGGGGGATAGAAACGGTCGTGCTGGTGAAGGAAGTGGTGAGATGGTGGTGGCCACGGTCGTGGCGGAGTGCCACGGTCGTGGTGGGTAACATGCACCACGGCCGTGTTGGGTAACACGGCCGTTTTGGAGGAGTTGGAGCTGACCGTGGGGAGGGGCCACGGGCGTCTTTATTGTCTTCGGCCACGGTCGTGGCGACTTGGCCACGGTCGTGGCGACTTGGCCACGGTCGTGGCTTTCCGAGGTGACAACCTGTAACTTTGGCCAAATATACGCAATAATTCCCACGACCCTGGCAGGGTGCCACGGCCGTGTTCTCTTCTCTTGACCACGACTGTGCTGATGGCCACGGTTGTGTTGCCTTCATTGGCCACGGTCGTGGCTGGTTGGCCACGGTCGTGGCTGGTTGGCCACGGTCGTGGGCGATCTCTAGATTTCCATGTTGCAACCTGTTGGACCTTGGCAATAAAAGCACGACCGTGGCCTTGGGGCCATGGCCGTGGCGAAGCTTGTACACTTTAATCTTCATCAAATTCGGATGTCTTTGCTTGGGGATGATCCCTGGCCATTGGAGGTAGGTTGAAGAAGACTTGGGGGGCTTCTTTGGGTCCCTCCTTGGGTGGGGGAACCCTAGAACTCCCTCTCTCTCCTCCATCTAAGCATGGTCCAAGTACCTGAAAAACAGTGCAAAGAACATCCATAAGCGTATTTGCAATGATAATCATATTGGGAGGAAATACTTGTAATCTAACATGTTTAGATGCAATTTAAATACAAAATGGCACAGGATGGAGCCCTAAAATAGGGTTGCATCAGGCGCCTGGCCCGGGAAGCGGCTGCTACGCCCGCATTGGGCCGGCGGCGGTTGCCCTCCCCTTGGAGACGGCGGCGCGGCGGCCGGGGGAGCCTAGCAGCTGCTGAAGCCGGCGGCGTCCGCGCAGCTGCTGCTGGCCGGCAGCTGTCGGCCAGCAACTGCGGTTGTCCTGCCCAGCGGCGGCGCTGGGTGAAGGAAATGAGGGGCGGCGCTCGGTTAGGGTTAGGCTCAGATCCCTTGCTCTGATACCATGTGAAATGTGTAGCCGCAATACAATGTGCAGTGCAGCGTTGGGAGAGGCAACATGCCTTCTCCCTTTTTAGTAATAAGAGAAACTGGATATTTACATAGAGGTCCAGCAGGATATAGAAATTACAAAATAGAATAAATATGACATATATTAACACTTTTTATCTTCCATCACATTTGGAGGGCCATTTCAACCTCCTGCAAATCATCCTGAGACTAAACACCATAAACCTTCACCTCCTTTTTCGGTGCATACTACAAAGAGTGAATGACACTTGTAAGAGTCATACTCCATATTGCATAATGTTTGCTATAAAACAATTAACCTTGTCCTATTGATTAAGAATACATAACCAAATTTTAATTGAAAACGCATATTCAAAAAATACATTACTAAGGAGTGTATGACAGGGATTTACTTTCTTGTCAATTGAGTTATCAGTATTGTCACTTTCTTGACCGTTAGCTTACCAGCATTGTTTACTTTCTAAGTTATACAGCCATCCACACCTAATTTTCTAAGGATATGTAAGTACGTGGTGAACATATGGACCACAAGAGTTAGCACTCTCAGCTAACTGAATACTAGTTTTAGGAAATTATAACGATTGGTTGCCAATTGCCCTGTGAACTGAACATTCAAATCCTCATCTTAAAACTAGTTGCGCTTTTCTTTGGAACTTGAAAATGTGTCAAGTATGTTTACAAGATAAAAAGTTCGCTTTTTTATATTAATTTGTTCAAAAATTCAAACACTGACACTTGATGATGACCCTTCAGGAGGTTCTCCTAAAACTAAAGGTGATGTCGATGCACAAGACCTGAACAACATGATGTAGAATTCCAAACCACAGACATAGAATAGAGCATGGATCAATGAATTAAGAGAAAATTGTATAATAGGGTAGGCCAAACATCATATTTTATTCATTATTGATAATTATACACTAGACAATGAAGCAAGAAATAATGCCTTGCTTATCATTGCGTACATGTATGATTCAACAGCATTTTTCCTATCCTTTGTACCTTCCATCACTTTATCTTGGAGGGCCATTTCAACCTCCTGCAAATCATCCTGAGACCATACACTATAAACCTTCACCTTCTTACTCGGTGCATACTACAAAGAATGAATGGCATTTGTAAATCATACTCCATATTTCATAATGTTCGCTATAAATAATTAACCTTCTCCTATTGATTAAGGATACATAAATGAATCTTAAATGAAAAGGCATATTCAGAAAATATCTTATTAAGGAGTGTATCACTGGGATTTACTTTCTTATCAAATGAGTTATCAGTATTGTTACTATCTTGACCGTTAGCTTACAAGTATTGTTTATCTTCTAAGTTATGCAGCCATCCACACCAATTTTTTCAAGATATGTAAATACATGTAGAACATATGAACCACTAGAGTTAGCACTCTCAACTAGCCTAATAGTTGTTTTAGCAAATCTTGATGATCGGCTCCCAATTGCCTATGAACTAAACCATAGATTAAATGTCCGATTTTGATGTCGTGTCCGATGGCCCAAAAACAAACAAATTTGGATTTCGATATATACGGCCCTAACGATTTTGACGACCAATAAGCGAATTAAATCATGAAAATTTATCAGGACGTTCTAATCGCCAAGATTTACTCAAATATGCAATAATATTTCATATTGGATGTGTGGGGGTGGGGTCTCCTACATTTGTAAGTGAAGGAAGCTGAACAATTTCGACAGAATTTCGATGGAAATTTCAATGAAAAAATGAAGGAATTAAGTTATGGAATTTTAAACACACTAGATTATATAATAAATTTATATGTTTAGAGGTTAGGGTGGGATCCATGTCTTAATGAGTGAGTGCACAAATGAACAGAAATGTCAAGTCTGTTAGACAGTTAGACTGTTACAAAGTTGCAAACTTTTTTTTTGTGAACGTAGGGTGTTACCTTTACTATTGCATCAAAATTGTAATTACAAGGGGCGTAACTACAGGAAAGAAAAACAAAGTTGTACAGAACGGAAACTAACTATAGTAACTATCTATATCCTTCTTCTGAAGATCCCAGATCTTCCTACTATCAGTATGGACCCCTCTAAAGATCCTCGCATTCCTCTCGTTCCATAACAGATATACCAACCAGCAGGCCGAGAACTTGTCCTTTCCCTTCAACTTCAACAGATCTTCAAAGGAACTGAACACAAGCAGGTTACTTCTGTCAATCCTCCAAAGGTTCTAGAGCTGAACAGCATACTGGCAATCGAAGAAAATATGCCCCGCATTTTCCACATTGTCCATGCATAACGAGCATCTTGAGGCCATCTGAAAACCCCTTCTATGAAGATAATCTATAGTAGGGATTTTCCCTAGGAAGCATTTCCACAGGAATACAGAAATTCTCCTAGGCACGCCCTTCCATATCCACTTGCCCCAATTCACATTAACATGCTTCTTTCTAACAGTATCCCAGCAGTCTTTCAGCTTGCATATCTGTTTATTATTGAAGGATACACAATCATCACTCAGAACCTTGGGATTCGTACCCTTCAAGATATCTTCCACAACATAGGACCCTCTGAAATTAGGAACTCTCCACTGTCCATCTTTAATGCAGACTTCAGCTCTGCAATTTATCCCTTTCCCCAATCTGAACACAAGATCGGAATTTACCAAATCTATTAATTTTCGTTTTCCTTCAAGCCAGGGGTCCCTCCAAAACAGAAATTTCTTACCATTACCCAAACACAGATTCGTTCCATTAAGAAATACATCTCTTTGTTTGAGCATTTTCCTCCAGAGCCAAGATGAGTTAACTCTGGGCACCACCGACCAAATCGATTCATTCTTGATGTACCTCCCATTAATCCATTTCACCCATAAACTCTCTTTCTCAGTAGCAATATCCCACAGGTTTCTAATCAAACCTGCTTTGGCCCAATCATCAATCAACCTGATACCAAGGCCACCTTCAGTCTTTGGACGACAAATGGTGTCCCAAGCCACCGTATGCATGTGCTTTTTCTCTTCAGAATCATTCCACAAAAAATCCCTCATCATCTTTTCAAGCTCCTTAATTACTGATTTAGGTAGAGGAAAGGCCGAAGACCAGAAAATATTATAAGCTGACAGAGTAGAAATAATTAACTCAACCCTTCCCGCCTGAGAAAGCAAATTTCCCTTCCAAGCTTCAATCTTCATCTTAACCCTGTCAATGATGGGATGACACATGCTTTTCGTCAACCTACCCGAAAAAAGAGGCACGTCCAAATATCGAACAGGAAGATCACTGACTGAAATATCTAGAATATTACCCAGGCTCTCCTTGTCAACTTTCTTACTTAAGAACAACTGACTTTTGCTGCTGTTGAGATTGAGACCAGAGACCTTACTAAAAGTGCCCATGATTCGTTTAAAGCAAACAGCATTACTCTCATTAGATTCCAAGAACAGAAGTAAATCATCAGCAAAGATGATATGAGAGACGTTCACATCACCCATCCTAATGGGCTTCAAATGACCAGCATGAACTTCAGCATTAATGATAGCCGAAAAACCCTGCATAGCGATGACAAATAACAAAGGGGAAAGAGGATCCCCCTGTCTAACTCCATTAGTAGCCTCAAAGCTATCAGTAGAACAGCCACTAACCATCACCTTATAGGTAGCAGTGTCGAAGATTTCTTGAACCCATCTTAACCAGCAGTCAGGGAACCCCATCTTTATCAACAGAAAGATTATATAGTCTCTTCTCACCGAATCATATGCCTTAGCCAAATCAGCCTTAATGCACATACTGTTCGACACACCAAAAGAACTAAGTATCTCATTTGCCAGAAGGATAGCATCCCCAATTTTTCTACCTTTAACAAAAGCGACTTGATTTAAATCAATAATCGAGGGCAACACCACAGCCAAACGATTAGCAAGGATCTTCGCAATAACCTTGTAGATAACATTGCAAACAGAAATTGGCCTAAAGTTCTTCAAACTTACAGCCCCAGGGATTTTAGGAATAAGAGTAATAGATGTGCTGTTACATTCTTTAAGAAGTCTCCCTGACTTAAAGAAATATAGAATAGCCGAGGACACCTCATCACCAATAGTGTCCCACATCACTTTAAAAAACATCGCATTATATCCATCAGGGCCAGGGGCCTTGTCTTCGTTAAGACTCAGAAATATCTCTTCCACTTCCTTCCTAGTAACAATAGCCCTAAGATGATCAAACTGTGCATCACTGATCTTAGGTAAAGCCCAAAGCTCATTCCAAACAACTTCATCCCTCAGAGTATTATTGAAAAGGCTGCAGTAGAAATTCTTAATACTATCTCGAATAATTTCACTATCATAAACCCTATTCCCCTGATCATCTTCCAAGACATTGATATTATTATACACTCTCCTTGTTTTCAAAGAAGCATAGAAGAAAGCACTATTCCTATCTCCAAGCTTAAGCCATTTGATTCTGCTCTTCTGCCGAAGGAGATCTTCTTCATTATTCAGAGCTTTGATAACATTATCTCTAATAACAAACATCCTTCTCTGCTTATCTTTATCAGTCGGGTCATCATCAACCTCCCTCTGAAGCAAGAACAGCTCATTTTCAAGCTCCCTAGCTTTAGAAAGCAAGTTACCAACTATATCTTTGTTCCATTTCCTCAACGCACAAGTAACAGCAAACAAACGTCTGTAGATACAGTACATAGGTGTCCCATTCACCTCCGTATCACGCCAGGCTTCAGCAACCACCTGTTTGAACGAATCATGCTTTACCCATGCATTAATAAATCTAAAGGGCGATCCACCTTTCTTCTTCAGCCCAAGGCGCAGCATAAGGATCTTATGATCACTGACAACAGCGGGCAAAACCTCACCCCAACAACAAGGGAAAGCAGAGAGAAAGTTTACGTCAGTGAAGATACGATCAATTTTCGAAAACGTACTAACACCATGCCTGCTATGACTATCCCAAGTGAAAAAGAAACCTTTAGTATGAAGCTCAATCAGATTAGATTCAGCAATGGCCCTATTAAACTCCTCCATGCTCCTGTTAGAAGGTGGTTGCTTCCCCATCTTCTCCTTCATTAAACGAACAGCATTGAAGTCGCCTAACACACACCAGTTTCTAGGAGTCAGCCTTCTGATATGAAGAAGAGAATTCCACAGAAGAACACGATCCTCATCCGGATTAGCACCATACACAGCAGTTAGATGAAAATTAATCAGGTCACTTCCCACAACACAATGAATGCATTGTTCATTCTTAAACATCACATTGACTTCAAACTCTTTGCTGACCCAAACAATCAAAATACGGGTATAAGAATAGTATTCCCCATTATCCACAAACTTGCCATTAGGCCAAATTCTTCCCACAAAATTAGCAAGATCATTCTTCTGTAACCTGGATTCCAAAATAACATACAAATCCGCCTTATTCCTTCTAACCTCATCCTGAATGTGAGGTATTTTATTACCCCCACCTCTCACATTCCAGGAAAAAACACAAAAGGAATCAGTCATTGGGAGGGAGAGGAGGAGGTTCCCTACCCATCGCAGCCGCAACCACCGATGTATCCATCTTGTCATTCATGATTTCACCATCATCGAAATTGGACAAAGGGGAATACTTGTTTAATGACTCAGGAATAGCTCTGATAGCATTCTTAGCATTACCTCTTGGAACAGTTTTAACCTTCTTCTTAATCGTCTCCCACCCAGCTTCCGGAGTGACAACCGGAGCAGCCCCCTCCAAGCATGTCGTCCTCTGCAGAGGCAACACCGATATTTCATCTGCCGACCTCTACAAAGGCATCACCGATACATTATCAGCAATCAAAACGGCCCTCATGTCTTCCTCAGATATCTTATCAACAGCGTCAATGAACACATCGGCTTCCTCCTCAGCAATTGTCCTCTTTGGAATCCATTCTTTGTGCACTTTCTTCTTCGGGCCTCTACCCTCCTGTACCTTCCGATCTTCACACAGCGACGATTCATGCCCATATAAGCCACAGGTCGAACACTTGGTAGGCTCCCATTCATACTCAAACTGAATGGTATCAATAAGACCATCATCACTAGCTATCTGCATTTCCTTAGGATAAGAGAAATCCGCCGAGATAACAACCTGAATCCTCGCGTACTCCAGCCGTCCGAATTCAGAAGTCAGTTTGTCAGGTCGCAGCGGCCTTCCAAGAACCGAACTGATGTTGCTGAACATTTCTTCATCCCACAGTTCCAGCGGAAGGTTATAGATCTTCAACCATATGGGAATGTCCGTCAGTTTCATCTTCTCAAGCGGCTCCCCTCTTTCCCATTTCTTTATGATCAGAGGTTTCCCAGCAACGAACCATGGCCCCCCATCCACCGCCGTGAAGAGGTCATCGTCGTTCTCAAACATAACAATGAAAAATCCTCTGCCTCTCGATCTGACTTCGATGGATCCTTTAGCCTTCCAGATCATCGATAGATGCTTTGCCAACGCCGGCCAATGTGGCTTCAATCCGATAACATAACCTGCAGCTATTCTACTCCACCTTGCTAGATTTCGTTCCGCTATTGCTTTAGGGTAGACCAGTTTACCGTCTGTTATCCTCACATCCTTCTTGCTTAAGAGGACCGGACCTGCTACTCTCTTCTCCTTAAAAGACCAGACCAGTCCAGAGGTTCCTTCGACACCGCAACCCGCGTCGAGACTGTATTCCCTTTCCGCTGTCTTTGCTCCGGATCGGATCTCCCTGGATCTGGAGGGTCAGACGCCGCCGTCGTCTTGGCCGTCGCCCCCTCACTCGCTCCTTCAGACATCGCGACGTGAATTACACATCAGTTGGATAAAGTTGCAAACTTCAAGTTAGAACAACTAGAGTAAGTACTAGACTTTATACCTTAGGGTTACAACTTACAAGTTACAATATTGTAGGTTAGTATATTTATTGTATAAGTCTAATATTATAATATATTTAGGGTTACATAAGTGAATAATAAAAAAATAGGATTACAAGTTACAACTTACACTTAACATTTTGTATAAGGCTATTATTATAATATATAGGGTTACATAAATGAAAAATACAAAAAATATAAGAATTTCCATTAAAAAAGTTTTCGTATCCATTTTGTGTATAAATATGAAATATATTGATTAGACTTTTAAAATAAGTATAGATATACATATTTCACATGATTGTTTCTTAGATTTACAAGTTCACTTCAAGATCTTAAGAATTTTAAGACAAATGTCACTTAGAAATTTAGGATTTTCGGAGTATTAATTAAGATATGTCTAAAAGGGAGTAGAAATAGGAGGATGAGTAGATGGGCTAAGGAGAGGGGTGACATACTTTAGAATCAAATAGAGCAGCCTTCGAGAGCAAGATATCACAAAAAAATCGCTAAAAGATCAAAGTCCCAGCAAATCCAGTCAATGGAACGCTGTTTCGCGAAATAGGTGCTGCATTTCACACTGATTTCGCAATATATAGCCCCAAACATGACTTTTTTGCACTAAAATACCCCCTATTTTGCAAATTTTCAACTGTAGCTGCAAAATTTTCGCGAAATTGCGGACCAGTTCTTGCGTACTGACGTTTCGATGTCTGATTGTAAAAAAAGTCGCAATTTCGATTGAAATTTTGTTCCATGAACTGAACATTCAAATCCTCATTTTAAAACTAGTTGTGTGCTTTTTCTTTGGAGCTAGAACATGCGTCAAGTATGTTTGCATGGTAAAAAGTTTGCTTTTTTATATTGGGATTATTCAAAAATTCAAATTCTGACACTAGATGATGACCCTTCATGAGGTGCTCCTAATATTAAAGGTGATTTTGATGCACAAGACCTGAACAACGGTACTTAGAATTCCAAACCACAAACATAGAATAGTGTGTGGATCTATGAATTGAGAGCAATTCGTATAATAGGGTAGGTCAAATATCATCTTTTATTCATTATTGATAATTGCAAACTAGACCACGAAGCAAGAAATAATACCTAGCTTCTCTTTGCTTCGATCACTTTACCTTGGAGGGCCATTTCAACCTCCTACAAATCATCCCGAGGCCATTACACCATAAACCTTCACCTTCTTTTCGGTGCATACTACAAAGAGTGAATGACATTTGTAAAAATCATACTCCATATTGCATAGTGTTCACTATAAAATAATTAACTGAAAATGCATATTCAGAAAATATCTTATTAAGGAGCATATCACGTGCATTTACTTTCTTGTCAAATGAGTTACCAGTATTGTTATTATCTTGACCGTTAGCTTACAAGTATTGTGAGAACAGAGAAATTGGAGAACGTAGGGTTACACAATGTGTGTACCCTGATATTTATATAAGTGGTACAATTACAGTGAGGTCCATATAGAAATGTAAAATAACAGAGAAGTAAATAAAGGCATAAATAGAGACATATATGAACACTCCCCCTCAAGTTGGAGCATAGATATCAATCATGCCCAACTTGTCCACAAGAGAACTGAAGTGTTTCTTTGCCAGTAGCTTGGTAAATATATCAGCAACCTGAACTTCAGAGCGAGTGAAAGGAGTGCAAATCTTGCCAGATAGAATGGTCTCTCTGATGAAGTGGTAGTCGACTTCAATATGCTTGGTGCGCTCATGACATACAGGATTGTTAGCAATGAAAATAGTTGTCTTATTATCACAATGCATAGGAATAGGAGTAGAAGACTCAACACCTAAGTCTTTCAGAAGAGATTGCACCCATAGAAGTTCACTAGCAGTGTGGGCCATTGCACTATATTCAGCTTCAGCACTGGATCTAGCTACTACATTTTGTTTCTTACTTCTCCATGTGACCAGGTTACCTCCAACATAAGTACAGTAGCCACAGTAGATTTCCTGTCTATCTTACTCCCATCATAATCAGAATCGGAATAGCCTTCCAGAGAACAGTGCCCATTTTTCTTATAATAGAGGCCTTTGCCAGGAGACTTCTTCAGATATCTTAAAATATTGCATAGAGCATCCAAGTGACACTGTCTAGGCTTATCCAGGCACCTGCTAAGAAGACCCACAGCAATAGATATGTCAGCTCTAGTCACAGTCAGATAGATCATCTTGCCAATCAGCCTCCCGTATTTTTTGTTGTCTGGAAATATAGGGGAGTCATCATCCCAATTAACATTGGGATCCAAAGGAGTATCAGTTGGCCGTGCACCAAGCATCCCAGTTTCCTGTAATAAGACAAGTACATACTTCCTCTGAGATAAAACAAGAGCATTAGAAGTTCTGGATACTTCAATGCCCAGAAAATATCGCAGTTTCCCTAGGTCTTTAGTAGCAAAATGTTTACACAAGTGAGTTTTAGTAGCCTAAATTTCAAGAGAATCGCTGCCACACAGAATAATATCATCAACATACATTATAAGAATCACAATACCAGAGGGGCTCTTTTTTGTAAAGACCGAATGATCAACCTGTGATCTCAGAAATCCAAAAGTAGTCAGAATTTTACTAAGCTTGTCAAACCATGCTCGAGGACTCTGTTTGAGTCCATAGATAGACTTCTTTAACCTGCAGACTTTATGTGACTCCCCCTGAGCAACAAACCCAGGATGTTGCTCCATATAGACCTCTTCTTGAAGATCACTATACAAGAAGGCATTTTTAACATCTAACTGCATAAGAGGCCAGTCAAGATTAATAGCCACAGAAAGTAGAACTCTGACAGAACTAAGGCGGGCAACAGGTGAGAAAGTCTTAAAATAATCAATACCATAAGTCTGTGTATACTCTTTCGCCACCAGGCGTGCCTTCAGACGTTCTATTGTACCATCAGGTTGATCATTCACAGCATATACCCATCGGCAGCCAACAGGTTTGCACGCAGGAGGTGGATCCACCAGCTCTCACGTTTGTCAATCAGCAAGAGCATTCATCTCCTCCTTCATGGCAGTA
This sequence comes from Alisma plantago-aquatica, assembly GCA_963693085.1. Lineage (NCBI taxonomy): Eukaryota > Viridiplantae > Streptophyta > Magnoliopsida > Alismatales > Alismataceae > Alisma > Alisma plantago-aquatica. The sequence goes on along the minus strand of OY856413.1, from coordinate 1,106,832,907 downwards.
GTACATGTTGTACTTTGCAGGGCATCATGTACAGTCTTAGGAATAGCAATAGCAGATAAGGTAGTGACAAAGTTATTTGCATGAACACTCAGATGTGTAGTAGAGACATGATTAGCAATACTATGAGTAGTACAGGAACGAGTGCCCTTTCTAAGAGCAATGGGCAAGTGTAAATTAGAAGTTACCTCAGGTGTTGCAGGACCTTCTGAAGGAGAAGATTGGTGTTGTTTGGGGGGTGCTTGATCATGTTGGGACCTGTTCCTGCGTTGATATACAATAAGTGGAGGAGTAGTATTTGCAGTACTTGAATTATCAGAAGCACAGTCACTGGTAATAGGCATAGGAGGAGAAATGATATCTGAATTCAAACTATCTCCTTTAGCTGAGTACTAGGAAGCACGGACACTTCAAAACAGGCGTCGTACCCGTGTCCGACACGTATTGGACACTCATACTACGTGGACACACCTAAAAAACGTATTGGACACTTCTTTAGCCGTGTCCAGCATTTTTTTTATTTTTTATAAGTGGACACGGCCTGGACACGCCGCGGCCCTTAGAGTCCACAAAGAACTAGCATTGTTTATTTACTAATTTTACTCACGTGCCTACCCAGCCAACCTAAACCCCGACCCCCGACAGAAGCACGCACGCTCCTCCCTAGGGCTCGACTCTTCCAAAAAACGGTAAACACCAGCAGCTATTTCCACCTGCTGCCGACGATCAGCAGCGACCTCCGACCATTGCCGCTCATCAGCGGCCACCTCCGACCAACGCCGCCCACCGCCACCCGTCAACGGCCACCTCCGACCACCGTCGCCCATCAGTGGCCACCAGAAGCCAGTGCCGGCTAGCAGCAACTAAGTTGGCTTCCAAGACGACGCTTCCAGCGCCGCCAAGCCTTCCCCAGCCATCTGCTCCTGTACTCAGCAACTCCCGCAGCCCTTTCTTCCTGTCGTCTTCCTTAGAATTCGTCTATTGCAGAAGCTGTCACCTCTCAATGTAGTAGCGTCTTCTCAAGTTGCTACCATCTGCTCTCAAGCTGCTACCATATGCACAGGTAGGCACAGCTTGATCTTCTTCTCTATTTCTATTTGACGACACATTTAGGAAGGCTATTGGATTGGCTGCTTATTCTTTTTGTTCTCTTCTTCCGTCATCTATCTCAGCACAACAGTTATAGAACATGGGACAGTAGCTGCTTTCTTCCTAATGCTATTCGTATCACACATCTAAGCTCGGAGCAGCATCAACTTCTTCCTATTGTTATTTCCTTCAATCTCTCGGCTCTTTCTTCTATTGTTGTGCTTGAGGCCTTCCTCTTTTCTGGAGAAGTGATCAACTGAGGTAACCTAGGTTTTTGGAAAGCGCAAAGCGGGAAGCGTGCGGTTTGCTCCCCTTGAAGCGGAAAGCGGGAAGCGGGTTTTGAAGCGGACTAAATCGGACGCTTTTTGAAAAAGCGGTCCACATTGTTTTAAAACATTTAGAAAAATTTAGTGATTGTCATACTACTAACAAAAAGAACTATTACTTAACAATCAAGCATTCTGAATAATGTTTCACTACATCGAATTTAGTTGTTTCAAACAAACATGTATATTCAATAAGAATTGATAACTAACAAGCAGGTATTGTAACATGCTAGAAAATTACAGACCATCAAAGTACTTTGTATATTAGTGAGTATTGACTCATGTTACATTGTACTGCAATATTGTTATATTGTATCATCATATGAAAAAATTGCATATCATGCAATTCTTATACTTATATTATGAGTATATGACAAGATTACAGAGCATCAAATTACTTACTATACAAGTGAAACACATGTTACTTCACAAAACTGATACACTCCGATATGGTACCGATACAGAACATGCAATTAGTAATTGCTAAAAGAATATAAAATGACAAATTACAGACCTTCAAAAAATTGAGTATACCAATAAGTGTTGATGGATGTTACTTAATGATATTGATATACTAAGTTACAATATTAGCTATATAACTACTGATTTACGACAACCAATAAAAGAATTCAGACATAAATCTTAGCCTACTGCTACAATCGATGTATTACAAAAGGATCACATGCTCGTTACACCATACCATTTGGTAAGCTATCAGGATGTTTTGATAAGCATTTCAATATGTGATCATTTTCTATATGTATTTTAGTAACATAACAGTAACAGTAGTCAGTTCCTATATGTATTTTGATATGCAATGCTAGCAGACAAGAAATGTTCTATTTTAATAGTAACACAACAATTATAAATTTTTGCATGTGAGTAATAGTAACGCATAAAAATCTGAAAGGAAACAGTAAGCTTAACGTAGAGATGGTGATAACTGCAAAATTGGTGATGTTTAATAAGATAACACAATACACAAAATTGAGAACAGGACGATAGAGTACTACTGTTTTATTTATTTCACTTAACCAACACATTATGAAATATTCTAGCCTGAAGCGGACAAAGCGGGCCACTTAAGCGGGTCCAATAAAGCGGGCTGAAGCGGGCCAAGGCGGATCAAAGCGGCCGCTTCCAGTAAAAACGCTCCAGTAGTTGCTTCAGGTGAAATTACTACGGATCCTACTGTTGGGAGCTTAAGCGGCCGCTCCAGCCGCTTTTTTAATCACTGGAGGTAACTATAAAGTATTACCTTTTATCCGTTAGATGCTTAGTTCTATGAATATGTCCTTCTCTATCTCGTTTTTAAAATGGCGATGTGGGATGTATGTGGCAACACATTTGATCCTCTTGATGGTGGAGGTCTTTTGGAAGTAGCAAATCTATCACTTGATGAACCTGATTTTGAGTCTATTGTGTTTCTTGATGGTGATGAGGAAGATGAAGCAACCGAAGTTTGAACTTTGAAGAAATTAGAATGCTAAAAATATGTGGTTTCTTTTTGGGTGTTTTGGTGGATACTGGTTGGTTTGTCTTTGGGTTTTTTGGGCGGAAAGTGGATAGAATTAATGCTTAATTGCTTAGACATATAGACAAATAGTTGTTTTGCTTGTAACTTTTTGTGAAGATGACTATGCCTTATGCAATACATGACAAAGTGTAGCCTCAGTAGTGTTATGTTTGGATATTGTACATGGAATATGAATGGAGGTGAACTTATCTTTCATGTAACTTGTGTCTAACACAAAAAAAATGTAATGGTCCCTTTAGATATTCTACTTCAGTGTCTTAATGACGTGGTTATATAATTGTCAATTGGTTTCATTTTTTAATTTATCTGAAATGAAGTTAGATTGTCAGACAAACTCTTATTTTGCATTTTTTATGAATATATATAAATATAATTAGTTTAAATATAAATAAATATTTAAAAAAATGTCGTGTCCGTGCCCTATATTTACTGAAATCGCCGTGTCCCGTGTCCGTCCCCGTGTCCGTGTTTGTGCTTCCCAGGATGAGTAAAAGGGGGTATCCTCAAAAAAGACAACATCACTGCTTGTAAACCATTTTTTTGTAGTAGGGTTATAACACTGATACCCTTTTTGCGTTCGAGAATACCCCAAAAAGATGCATTTTGCGGCTCTTGGAGATAATTTATCATAGGCTGGCCCTAGTAACCATACAAAGCAGGTAGAACCAAATATTCGCGGAGGTACTAGAAAACAATGGTGCATCAAGTTGTAGAACTTGTACAGAAATTTTATTGCCAATCACAGAAGAAGGCATCCTATATATTAAGAAGCAGGCAGTCAGAATGGCTTCAGGCCAGAATATGCGAGGTACATTAGAATGCAGCATGATAGTTCTAGCAACCTCTAGTAAGTGTCTATTTTTGCATTCCGCAACTCCATTATGCTGAGGTATATATGCGCATGACGTATGGTGAATAGTGCCAACCGATTTACAAAATAATTCGACATCATTCTGAACAAACTCCAAAGCATTATCTGTTCTAAAAACTTTAACAGGCATAGAATATTGTGTTTTTATTTCAGCAAAAAAGAATTTAATTGTTGACAACACTTCAGATCGGCTTTTCATAAGAAACAACTAAGTGGCATGAGAGAAATCATCAATAAATAATATAAAGTATTTGTATCCAGACAGACTCAAAACATGACATGGACCCCATACATCAGCATGAACAAGATCAAAAATATTTTTGCTACTAATATGAGATCGTTTAGGATAAACAGCCCTGGTCTGTTTTCCTAACTAACATGACTCGCACTGAAACAAATGTGTCCCTACACCAGATACTATATGTCTGAGCTTCTCAGATGATGGGTGTCCAAGTCTGTAGTGCCACTGTAAAGCCGAAATAGATGAAGATAAAGCTGAAGCCAATGCCACATTGTCCACCTTCTTCAGATAGTCCAGATAATATAATCCATCAGATCCTTCATGCCCCCCACCAATCTTCATCCTCGTGCGAAGGTCCTGAAGATAGTCCAGATAATATAATCCATCAGATCCTTCATGCCCCCACCAATCTTCATCCTCGTGCGAAGGTCCTGAAAAACACATGAACTAGGTAAAAAAGTGAGACTGCAGTTCAGGCTACGCACAGCTTTGCTAACATATAATAAATTTAGCAGAAATCGAGGTACAAATAGGGCAGATTTTAACAGACACTCAGAGACAATGTCTCCATCCCAGAAACAGGAGATTTGGAGCCATCAACAAGCATAACAGAAGGAGATACCGGTCTAGATAAACTTTTAAACAAAGATCGATTCCCTGATATATGAGATGAAGCACCCGAATCAATAACCCATTTGGTATTACCAGTACTAGATGAAGGTGCACTGAGGAATGCAGTATCACAACCAGAATAAGTAGCAGCATGTGCTCCAGAAGTGGCTCCAGAAGATGACCCAGTATGCTCAAGTAGTAGACGCTCCACCTCAGCACGGATAAAGTCGGCAGTAGTCGAACTCGATGCATCAGTAGTTGTAGACTGTGGTACTACCTCAGTGGTAGTATGAGTATCAGAAGCTGCATTAGCCTAGGCGGGCTTTCCATATTTCTCCTAGCATTTCTCTTCAATATGATTAGACCGGCCACAGAAGTTGCAGAACTGTTGACCAATCTGAAGACGTGCAGCAGCAGGAGGTCCAGAAGATGCTCCACAACCAGAAGAGCTCCACCCCCTTCCAGCACCAAGAGGAGGACGAGTGTCGTGAGAACGGTTGCGTCCACGGCCACAACCACGACCAGACATCGCAACAAGTGCAATGGAATCACCAGTATCAGTAGATGTCTCAGATGAGGATGCAGACAGGCGTTGTAGACGCTGAAAAGCACTCTATAGAGTAGGTAGTGGATCACTGGCCAGAACCTGATCCACAACCCCAGCATATGAGTCAGGTAAGCCACACAGGAACTGGACTACTTGCAACTCCTGGCGTTGACGTTGCATAGTAGCCAAATCAGTAGACAAGGGATGGTAGGCCTCCAATTCCCCCCAAAGTCCCTTGAAGGCAGAAAAGTAGTCAGTAAGATCAGATCCCGAGAAGTACAGACGACTGAGTTGTTTGTTAATATCAAAAAATTTCTTCGGATTCTGGCTATGTGAGTAGGTACTAGCAAGCTGATCCCACATCTGCTTGGCTGTCTGCAAGTATAATAAGATGACACTAATTTTTGTCTCACTACTATTCAGAATCCACGTCATAACAATAGAATCATCTTTGACCCAGTCATCATATGCTTTAACATCTTTGGAGTCGGCAGTTGCACCAGGCACAGGAGGTGGATCACGCGTCAAATGTTACAATTTTCCTTGAGATTTAACATAGATCTGCATGGAACAAACCCAGTGTTGGTAGTTTCTCCCATCCAGTTTAACAGTGGTAATTTGACGACGCAGATCCTAGTGTGAAGCGGCTATGGCAGGCAGATCACCAATTGCCGACCGAGAGAAAAACATGTAGGCACAGGCAGAACACAGCCGCCTAGTTCCTCAGTTAGGCGGCAGTAGGCACAGATAAAAGACTGGACAGACCAGTTACATACGGGCTACGCCGCGGCGCAGCGAAAAACCCGGCCTACACGGGCAAGCAGAAAAACAGAGTCGAAGGTGTCCTTGAGTAGGGATTCAAGCCACCGGGCAAGCGCGTGCAGAACAGAGCCTAGCGGCTCGCCGACTGCTGCTGCGCCGGGGGGGGGGGGAGAAGGGGAATAGCGGCGGCTCCCGGATCTAAGCCTGCTCTAGTACCATGAGAACAGAGAAATTGGAGAACGTAGGGTTACACAATGTGTGTACCCTGATATTTATATAAGTGGTACAATTACAGTGAGGTCCATATAGAAATGTAAAATAACAGAACTGTAAATAAAGACATAAATAGAGACATATATGAACATATTGCTTGCTTTCAAAGTTATACAGCCAGCCACACCTATTTTCTAAATATATCTAAATACATGTAGAACAAATGAACCATTAGCGCTCTCAGATAGTTGTATACTAGTTTTAGCAAATCTTGACGATTGGCTGCCAATTGCCCTGTGGACTAAACATTCAAATCCTCATTTTAAAACTAGTTGCACGCTTTTTCTTTGGATCTAGAACATGCGTCAAGTATGTTTGCAAGGTAAAAAGTTTGCTTTTTAATATTAATTTGTTCAAAAATTCAAATACTTAAACAAGATGATGACCCTTCAGAAGGTGCTCCTAAAACTAAAGGTTATCTCAATGCACAAGACATGGACAACAGGATATAGAATTCCAAACCACAAACATAGAATAGAGCATGGATCTATGAATCAAAAGCAATTTGTATAATAGGGTAGGCCAAATATCATCTTTTATTCATTATTGATAATTATACACTAGACAATGAAGCAAGAAATAATACCTTGCTTCTCATTGCGTAACCGTATGACTCAACAACATTTTTCCTATCCTTTGTATCTTCCATCACTTTAGCTTGGAGAGCCATTTCAACCTCCTGCAAATCATCCCGAGACCATACACCATAAACCTTCACCTTCTTTTTCGGTGCATACTACAAAGAGTGAATGACATTTGTAAGAATTATACTATATGTTGTATAACGTTCGCTATAAAACCTGCTCCTATTGATTAAGGATACATAACCGAATCTTAACTGAAAACGTGTATTCAGAAAATATCTAAGGAGCGTATCACTGGGATTTACTTTTTTGTCAATTGAGTTATCAATATTGTTACTTTCTTGACCGTTAGCTTACCATTAATATTTACTTTCTAAGTTATGCAACCATCCACACCTATTTTCTAAAGATATGTAAATACATGGAGAACATATGAACCACTACAGATAGCGCTCTCAGCTAGCTGAATACTCGTTTTAGCAAATCCTGACGATCGGCTGAATAACCCTGGGAACTGAACATTCAAATCCTAATTTTAAAACTAATTGCGCCTTTTTTTTGGAGCTAGAACATGCGTCAAGTATGCTTGCAAGGTAAAAAGTTTGCTTTTTTATATTGGGATTGTTCAAAAATTCAAATACTGACACTAGATGATGACCCTTCAGGAGGTGCTCCTGATACTAAAGGTGATCTCGATGCACAAGAACTGAACTACAGGAAGCAGAATTCCAAACCACAAACATAGAATAGAGCCTGGATCTATGAATTGAGAGCAATTCGTATAATAGGGTAGGCCAAATATCATCTTATATTCATTATTGATGATTATACACTAGACAATGAAGCAAGAAATAATACCTCGCTTGTCATTGTGTAAACGTATGATTCAACAACGTTTTTCCTATCATTTGTATCTTCCATCACTTTATTTTGGCGGTTCAACCTCCTGAGATTCATCCCGAGACCAGACACCATAAACATTCACCTTCTTTTCGGTGCATACTACATAACTGACTGGCATTTGTAACAATCATACTCCATATTGCCTAATGTTCGCTATAAAATAATTAATCTCCTGCTATTAATTAAGGATACACGACCGAATCTAACAGAAAAGGCATATTAAAAAAATATCCTACTAAGGAGTGTATCATTGGGATTTACTTTCTAGCCAATTGAGTTATCAATATTGTTACTTTCTTGACCGTTAGCTTACTAGTATTGTTTACTTTCTAAGTTATACAGCCATCCACACCTATTTTCAAAAGATATGTAAATAGGTGGAAAAAACCACTAGAGTTGGTGTTCTCAGTTAGCTGAATACTAGTTCTAGCAAATCCTGACGATCGGCTGCCAATTGCCCTGTGAACTCAACATTGAAATCCTCATTTTAAAACTAGTTGCGCACTTTTCATTGGAGCTAGAACATAAGTAAGTATGTTTGCAAGGTAAATGGTTTGCTTTTTTATATTGGGGTTGTTTAAAAATTCAATTACTAACACTGAATGATGACCCTTCAGGAGGCACTCTTAAAACTAAAGGTGAAGTCGATGCACAAGACCTAAACAACAGGATCTAGAATTCCAAACCACAAATATAGAAGAGAACATGGATCTATGAATTGAGAGCAATTTGTATAATAGGGTAGGCCACATACTTGTTAAGGCGAGCTCTTAGGCGCGCCTAGGCGTCTAGGCGTTCCAAGGAGAGTCGCTTTACCATGCGCCTTGACCAATATGTCGCTTTATGCTTTTTAATGGACCTTTGACCCCATATATAGGTATTTATTTTATCTACACTTGTTCTAATATTCAAATTAAGTATATTTATCAATGTTTGTTGTACAATATCATTATAAAATGGAATTTATACTCTAGATATTTATATTAATTTTTTAGTATTAGCTTGAATGTGATTTAAATGTTGAGGGATATTTTCACCCTGAATATCTCTTCAATTGCAATATAAATTTCATGCTACGTATACTAACTCCCTTCTTGTTTATCAGAGGAACTTCAAACAGTCATAGCTGCAACATATATGTATATCAGCTGAAAATTACCCTAAGTAAGGAAAATTATCTACTGCTACTATGTAAAGCACTGCTATCCTTAATCACTGTTATCCTAAATCTCTTATTCAAGTTTAAACTGATATAGGGGGATTATATAACTTACATAAGGTTTGTTTTGAGTATTTGTAGAACCTGTAATACACATATTACCACAGAATACATCTTTGCGTCATTGCATCCAAGTATAACTTTTAAAATATGTATATATCTATGTATGCACTATGCAGCAATGAAACTGTATACATACATGTTTAGTTGTGTTCAATATGTATATATCTATGCACAAAACAATAGAAGTATATGTATACAATAGGGAAATACACTATAGACATCAAATATAAATAAAGAAAAATGTATATCAGTGGATTACCCAGACTTTTATGGATTTACCTATATGAAATATAGCATATATATGAAGGGGGGAATGTTATAAAGATCACAACATATGTATAGATATAGGTAAATATAACATATATATGAAGGAAGGGATGTTACAAAAAGCATAGCACATGTATAAATATAGGTAAATTGTACAGAAATATAATTTTCTTAAAGTCGCCTAAGCACAAGGCTTTCAAGCATGGCGCCTTGTCGCTTTGCCGCCTTAACAATTATGGTAGGCCATATATCATTATTTATTCATTATTGATAATTATAAACTAGACAATGAAGCAAGAAATAATACCTTGCTTCTCATTGCGTAAATGTATGATTCAACAGCATTTCATATCCTATGTATCTTCCATCACTTTATGTTGGATGGACATTTCAACCTCCTGCTAATCATCCCGAGACCATACACCATAAACCTTCACCTTCTTTTTCGGTGCATACTGCAAAGTGACTGCATTTATAAGAATCATACTCCATATTGCATAACGTTCGCTATAAAATAATTAACCTTCTCCTATTGATTAAGGATAGCAATCCAATATTAAGCGAAAAAGGCATATTGAGAAAATATCTTGCTAAGGAGTGTATCAGTGGGATTTACTTTAAGTGTATCAGTGGGATTTACTTTCTCTGCTAATTGAGTTATTAGCAAAATCCTGATGATCGGCAGCCAATTGCTCTGTGAAACTGAACATTCAAATCCTCATTTTCAAACTAGTTGCGCGCTTTTTCTTTGGAGCTAGAACATGCGTCAAGTATATTTGCAAGGTAAAAAGTTTGCTTTATTAAATTGGGATTGTTTAAAAATTGAAATACTAACACTAGATGATGACTCTTTAGGAGGCGAACCTAATACTAAAGGTGATGTCAATGCACAAGACCTAAACAACAGGACGTAGAAGTCCAAACCACAGACATAGGATAGAATGTGGATCTATGAATTTAGAACAATTTGTATAATAGGGTAGGCCAAATATCATCTTTTATTCATTATGTGGGCATTTCCTAGAGTTCTTCCAAGTACTTCCTCGATCATGTAAAGAGGCGAAGAAAATCAATTAATGGGTATAATTGTATCGAACGACAACCACATTAGATATTGTGTAACATTGCATACTTGCGCGATAACTGGTAGCAGATTGAAGCAGGCTTCTATAAGAAGTGTAATTCTAAGAAATAGCAAGACATTACTGATTATAAAAAGCTGCTTATATAAGACAAATTCAAGAATTTGCAAGTCTGCTTACTACAAAAAGTGGCTTATAAAAACCAAATTCCAAGAAACAGCAGGGCATTACTGAGTATCAAAAGAGGCTTCAAAGAAACAATATTTTTATTACTAATTATCCAAATGGCTTTATATAAGCCAAATTCTACGAAACAACAAGACATTGTTGAGTATCAGCATTCGCTTATGTAAGTCTGAATTCTTAGAAGCAACAAGACATTACTGATTATCAAGTGGCTTGTGTAGTCCTTAAACTTAAGAAACAACAGGATATTACAGGTTATCAAAAGTGTGTTATATATGCCTTAATCCATAGAAACAAGAAGACATTATTGATCATTGAAAGAGGCCAATATAAGCCAAATACGAAGCACAATAAGACATTACAGATTACCGAAGGTGGTTTAAAAACCCTAACACTAAAGGTGATGTCGACGCACAAGACCTGAACAACAGGATGTATAATTCCAAACCACAAACATTGAATAAGGCGTGGATATATGAATTGAGAGCAAATGGAAACAAACAAAGATACAACCTGAACAACAGGATGTATAATTCCAAACCACAAACATTGAATAAGGCGTGGATATATGAATTGAGAGCAAATGGAAACAAACAAATCTTTGTATCTTTGTTTCACAAGTTATCCTCAGCCGTCTCTTCTGTCCATGCATTGCCATTATCAACACATTGAGATTCAGCATCAGCATCGGCTGCACTAGTGGCAGAAGGAGCAAGTGGACAAAGGCCTGAAGGGCAAAATCTGGGAAGCACGGACACTTCTGTGGGGTTCCCGTGGCCGTGTCGGATGCTTTTTGGACACAGACACGGCTCAAAACGTATTGGACGCGTTTCGGCCGTGTCTGGCCCGTTTGGTTTATTTTTCACTGCCTGGACACGGTTTTTCGGCCCTGGATTCGTCTTGGACGCGGTTCACTGGAAAAAGCCCAGTAAAATCGGCCCAGCAGGACGCTTAGTCAACTTGTGCGTGACCAAGACTCCTGCAGACCCGACTGATCTCCCGCGACCCCTTTCTTTCCGCTCTTTCTCTCTTCCGACCCGCGTGCGTCGCCGATTAGGGCTCGGAGCCTGACCCCCCTCTCCGGTGTGACATGCGAAGGTAGCTTCGCCGCCTTGTGCTCCGGCCATCTCCCTTCTAGGCCGCCAGCCGCGCACGTCCCTGCTTGGGAGTTGAGAGCTGCAGAAGTAGCAGCGGCGCCTTGGAGCAACGGCGCCTTGGAGGCTTGGAGCGGCGGCGCTTGGAGAACCTTGTTGCAGCTGCGCCGAAGCTTGCAGCAACAGCGAGGGGAACATCAGGGACCAACAGGTCGGCAGTCACACGTCAAGGTGCAAGTCAACAACAGGTTAGTTCTTTTTTTTTTAAGCATACGTCTTCATCTCCTCTTCTGCTTTTTTTTTCTCTCTTCAACTTAACGATGCACTCCTATTCTATGTTTCAATTACTTCGATTATGCACCCTGCTGTTCCACTTTTCTCTGGCCATCATCCGATTGATTCCTTCAATTTAGCATTTTATTTCATTTTGCCCCTGTACACGTTTTGGAGCCCGACATCTCTTCTTCTTTTTTGTTGGCAACATCCTACTCTTTTCTTCTTTTCTTCATTGCTTTAGTGTTGCTTCCTGTACCCTTTTTTCTTCTTCTTTCGTTTTTATATCACTTTCATCTTCTTCTTTCTTTTTATATCATTTAATAATGCATTCTTCTTCATTTTTGGACAACTTCGTGTACATTTTCTTCTTTGGCCTACGTCCAACCTTCTTTGAATTAAGAAATGTGTTTTGTTTAGTTCTTGTATAAAATACTTTATTTCTATTAATAAATATATCAATAAATAAATAAATAATGATTAAAAAATTAAAAAAAAAATTCCCGTGTCCGTGTCCTATATTTTAAAAATCTCCCGTGTCCTGTGTCCGTGTCCGTGTCCAAGCACGTGTCTGTGCTTCCCAGGGCAGAATACATGACGGATTGAAGCAACACTTCCAAGTATTTCCCCCATCATGTAAAGGGGCGAACAAAATTAATTAATGGGTATAATTGTATCGAACGACAATCAAATTGGATATTGTGTAACACTGCGTACTTGCGCGATCGCCAGTAGGAGTTTGAAACAGGCTTCTATAAGAAGAAACGTAATTTTAAAAAGCAGAAAGACAATACTGGTTATAAATAGTTACATAAGGCAAATTCAAGAATTTGCAAGGCTGCTTATTATAAAACCTGGCTTATAAAAACCATATTGCAAGAAACAGCGGAGCATTACTAATTATCAAAAGAGGCTTCTAAGAAACGACTTATTACTAATTATCCAAGTGGCTTTATACAAGCCAAATTCTAAGAGACAACAAGACATTGTTGACTATCGAAAGTAGCATATGTAAGTCTGAATTCTTAGAAACAACAAGACATTAATGACTATCAAGTGGCTTGCGTAGTCCTTAAATTTAAGAAACTTACAGGTTATCAAAAGTGTCTTATACAAGCCATAATCCATAGAAACAAGAAGACATTATTGATCATCAAAAGTGGCCAATATAAGCAAAATATGAAGCACAACAAGACATTACAGCTTATCGAAGGTGGTTTAAAAAACCCAGATACTAAAGCTAATGTCGACGCACAAGACCTGAACAATAGGATATAGAATTTTAAACCACAAACATAGAATAGAGGGCGGATCTATTAATTGAGAGCAAATGGAAACAAACCTTTAGTCTCTTGGTTTCACAGGCTGTCATCAATCTTCTCTTTTGTCCATGCATTGCCAATATCAACATATTGAGATTAAGCATCAACATCGGCTGCACTAGTGGCAGAAGGAGCAAGTTGACAAAGGCTTGAAGAGCAGACTACAAGACGGATTCAAGCATCAATTGGCGGGCAGTTTCAAAGAGTTCTTCCAAGTACTTGCTATATCATGTAAAGAGGCGAAGAAGATCAACTGAAGGGTATAATTGTATCGAATGACAACCAAATTAGATATTGTGTAACATTGCGTACTTCCGTGACCAGAGGTTACAGATTGAAACAGGCTTCTATAAGAGGAAGTGTAATTCTAAGAAACAGCATGGCATTACTATTTATAAAAAGTTGCTTATATGCGGCAAATTTAAAAAATTGCAAGGCTGCTTAGTACAAAAAGTGGCTCATAAAAAGAAAATTCCAAGAAACAGCAGGGCATTACTGATTATCAAAAGAGGCTTCTAAGAAACAACGATTTATTACTAATTATCCAAATGGCTTTATATAGGCCAAATTCTAAGAAACAAAAAGACATCGCTGATTATCAGAAGTCAGTATGCAAGTCTGAATTCTTACAAGCAACAAAACATTACTGATTGTCAAGTGGCTTCTGTAGTCCTAAAATTTAAGAACAACAAGATATTACAGGTTGACAAAAGTGTGTTATGCAGGCCTTAATCCATACAAACAAGAAGACATTACTGGTCACGAAAAGTGGCCAATATAAGCCAAATACGAAGCACAACAAGACATTACATATTATAGAAGGTGGCTTCAAAACCCAGATGCTAAAGGTGATGTCGACGCAAAAGACCTGAACAACAGGATGTAGAATTTCCAAACCACAAGCATAGAATACAGCAAGGATCTATTAATTGAGAGCAAATGGATACAAACCTTTGTCTCTTGGTTTCACAGCCTGTCATCAGCCTTCTCTTCGGACCATGCATTGCCAATATCAACACATTGAGATTCGGAATCAACATCGGCTGCACTAGTGGCAGAAGGAGCAAGTTGACAAAGGCCTGGAGAGCAGAATACATGACGGATTGAAGAGTCAAGCGGCAGGCAGTTTCCAAGAATTCTTCCAAGTATTTCGTCTATCATGAAAAGAGGTGAAGAAAATCAATTTATGGGTATAATTGTATCGAACAACAACCAAATTAGATATGGTGCAACACTGCATACTTGCGCGATCAGCGGTAGCAGATTGAAACAGGTTTCTATAAGAATTGTAATTCTAAGAAACAACAATGCATTACTGACTATAAAAAGTTGCTTATACAAGACAAATTCAAGAATTTGCAAGGCTGCTTATTACAACAAGTGGCTTATAAAAACCTAATTCTAAGAAATAGCAGGGCAATACTGATTATCAAAAAAGGCTTCTAAGAAACAACGATTCGTTACTAATTATCCAAATGGCTTTATATAAGCCAAATTCTAAGAAACAACAAGACATTGCTGATTATCAAAAGTGGCTTATGTAAGTCTGAATTCTTAGAAGCAACAAGACATTACTGATTATCAAGTGGATTGTGTAGTACTTAATTTTAAGAAACCACAAGATATCACAGGTTATCAAAAGTATCTTATATAGGCCTTAATCCACAGAAACACGAAGACATTATTGATCATCAAAAGAGGCCAATATAAGCTAAATATGAAGCACAAGAAGACATTACAGACTATCGAAGGTGGTTTAAAAACTCAGATACTAAAGGTGATGTCGACGCACAAGACCTGAACAACAGGATGTAGAATTCCATACCACAAACATAGTATAGAGCGTGGATCTATTAATAGAGAGCAAATGGAAACAAACCTTTGTCTCTTGGTTTCACATGCTTTCATCAGCCTTCTCTTCTGTCCAAGCATTGCCATTATCAACACATTGAGATTCAGCATCAACATCGGCTGCACTAGTGGCAGAAGGAGCAAGTTGACAAAGGCCTGAAGAGCAGACTACATGACAGATTCAAGCATCAATCAGCGGGCAGTTTCCAAGAGTTCTTCCAGGTACTTCCTCTATCATGTAATGAGGCGAGAAAATTAATTAATGGGTATAATTGTATCGGACGACAACCAAACTAGATATTGCGTAACACTGCGTACTTGCGCGATCACCGGTAGCATATTGAAACAGGCTTCTATAAGAAGAAGCGTAATTCTAAGAAACAGCAAGACAATACTTGTTATAAAAGTTGCTTATATAAGGCAAATTCAAGAATTTGCAAGGCTGCTCATTACAAAACGTAGCTTACAAAAAACCAAATTCCAAGAAACAGCAGGGCATTACTGATTTTCAAAAGAGGCTTCTAAGAAATAACGATTTCTTACGAATTATCCAAATGGATTTATATAAGCCAAATTCTAAGAAACAACAAGACATTGTTGATTATCAGAAGTGTCTTATGTAAGTCTGAATTCTTAGAAGCAACAAGACATTACTGATCATCAAGTGGCTTGTGCAGTCCTTAAATTTAAGAAACAACAAGATATTACAGGTTATCAGAAGTGTCTTATATAGGCCCTAATAAATAGAAACAAGAAGACAATATTGATAATCAAAAGTAGCGAACATAAGCCAAATACAAAGCACAACAAGACATTACAGATTAACGAAGGTGGTTTGAAAAACCCGGATACTAAGGGTGATGTCTACGCACAAGACCTGAACAACATGATGTAGAATTCCAAGCAACAAACATAGAATAGAGCGTGGATCTAAGAATTGAAAGCAAATGGAAACAAACTTTTGACTCTTCGTTTCACAAGCAGTCCTCGGTCGTCTCTTCTGTCCATGCATTGCCATTATCAACACATTGAGATTCAGCATGAGCATAGGCTGCACTAGTGGCAGAAGGAGCAAGCGGACAAAGGCCTGAAGGGTAGAATACATGACAGATTGAAGTATCAATTAGGGGGCAGTTTCCAAGAGTTCTTCCAAGTATTGCATAGAGGCGAAAAAAATTAATTAATGGGTTTAATTGTATCGAACGACAAGACAACCAAATTAGATATTGTGCAACACTCCGAACTTTTGCGATCACCGGTACTATATTGAAACAGGCTTCTATAAGAAGCGGAATTCTAAGAAACAGCAAGACAATACTAGTTCTGAAAAGTTGCTTATATATGGCAAATTCAAGAATTTGCAAGGCTGCTTATTATAAAAAGTGGCTTATAAAAACCAAATTCCAAGAAACAGCAGGGTATTACTGATTATCAAAAGAGGTTTCTAAGTAACAATGATTTATTACTAATTATCCAAATGTCTTTATATAAGCCAAACTGTAAGAAACAACAAGACATCACAGATTATCAAAAGTGGCAAATGTAAGTCTGAATTTTTAAAAGCAACAAGACATTACTGATTATCAAGTGGCTTGTGTAGTCCTTAAATTTCAGAAATAACAAGATATTACAGATTATCAAAAGTGTCTTATATAGGCCTTAATCCATAGAAACACGAAGATATTATTGATCATCAAAAGTGGCCAATATAAGCCAAATACAAAGCACAACAAGACATTACAGATTATCGGAGGTGGTTTAAAAAACCCAGATACTAAAGCTGATGTCGCACGCAAGACCTGAACAACAGGATGTAGAATTCCATACCACAAACATAGTATAGAGCGTGGATCTATTAATTGAGAGCAAATGGAAACAATCCTTTCTCTTGGTTTCACAGGCTTTCATCAGCCTTCTCTTCTGTCCATGCATTGCCATTATCAACACATGAGATTCAGCATCAACATCGGCGGCACTAGTGACAGAAGGAGCAAGTTGACAAAGGCCTGAAGAGCAGACTACATGACAGATTCAAGCATCATGTCGCGGGCGGAAGTCTAGGAAGGAAAGAACGCGGAAATAAAACGTACGCGATCTGTCCTGTTGCACAAGGCAACGTGAGAACCCAAAGGGGGGCTCTCCTCTTTATTTATATAAAGGGGTAAATTGCACATAGGTACAGCAGTAGAATAAATTAGAAAATAAAGACATATAACAAGATATATTAACACTCCCCCTCAAGCTAGAGTGTACACATTGTGAATGCCCAGCTTTCCACATAAATTTTGGAACACTGCTGGACCCAATGGCTTTGTCAAGATGTCAGCTAATTGATCCTCAAACTTGACATATGGTGTCACAACATTGCCATTCTTTATCTGATCTCTGATGAAGTGACAGTCAACTTCTATATGCTTTGTACGCTCATGAAAGACAGGATTCCTGGCAATATGTATAGCAAATTGATTGTCACACTTGAGTGTCATGGGAGATTGGATCGAAATCTTCAACTCAGATAGGATAGATTTGACCCATTGTAATTCACAGCATGCATGTGCCATAGCACGGTACTCAGCTTCAGTACTAGACCGCGCTACCACCTGTTGTTTCTTGCTTTTCCAAGTGATCAAATGGTCACCAAGAAAGGTGCAGTAGCCAGAAGTAGATCTTCTATCAATTTGATTGCCAGCCCAATATGCATCTGCATAACCTGTAAGAGCCAAAGGTGATGAGGAACTCTTTGGTTTATAGTAAGTGATCCCCTTCCTAGGAGCACTTTTCAGATATCTCAGAATCATGCATATTGTTGTCCAGTGTGACTGTCGTGGTGTGCACATATGTTGACTCACCACTCCTACAGCAAAGGAAATATCGGGCCTTGTAACAGTTAGATAAATTAACTTCCCAACTATTTTCATGTAGTGTCATGGATCTGAATACTCAGTGTCATCATCCATCTCCTTGGTGTGATAATCCATAGGAGTGGATACTGGCTTAGAGTCAGTCATCCTTGTTTCCTGTAGCAAGTCAAGCACATACTTCCTTTGAGATAGATTTATACCTGCATGGGATCTAAGAATCTCAACCCCTAGAAAAAATCTCAGTTTCCCCAGATCCTTCGTGTGAAAGTGTTTTTGTAATCCTTCCTTCACACGTGATATACATGTAGAATCGCTGCCAGTAATCACAATATCATCAACATAGACAGCAATAATGATAGACCCACAAGAAGAGTTTGAATAAAATAGAGAGTGATCAGTCATGGAACGAGAAAAACACATCTGTATAACAACATCACTGAACTTGTCAAACCAAGCTCTAGGAGATTGCTTTAGCCCATATATGGCTTTCTTCAGTTTGCACACTTTCTGACACTCCCCCTGAGCAACAAAGCCAGGTGGTTGCTCCATATATACCTTTTCATGGAGATCTCCATGAAGAAAGGCATTCTTGACATCCAGCTGAAAAAGAGGCTAGTCAAAGGTAGTAGCAAGAGATATAAGAATCTGCACAGAGTTTAAACGAGCAACTGGAGAAAATGTCTCAAAGAAATCTACTCCATATGTCTGTGTGTAGCCTTTTGCAACCAATCTGGCCTTCAGCCTTTCAATAGATCCATCAGGGTTGTGTTTGACTGTGAAAACCCATCTGCAGCCCACAATTTTCTTTCCTGTAGGTAAGTCAACTAGATCCCATGTGCCATTGTCCAATAGAGCAGATATTTCCAGCTGCATTGCTTGTTTCCAACCACTGTCCTTCATAGCATCTAAATGATTTCTTGGTGTCTTAACTGAGTCCATCCCAACAGCAAATGCATGAGCCTGTGTAGATAAATGGGACAAACAACATACATTTGACATGGGATGTCTAATAGTACATGAACGAATACCTTTCCGGACAGCATTAGGAACATCAAGGTCAGATGCTTCTGCAGGAATCTCTTGAGTAGAAGAGGATGGAGGAAGCTCAGAGACTGGTGCCGCTACTTCTTCTGGATTCTGTCTACCTCGCCTGCTATAAACCTGTGGATATGGCTGAATTACAGGTTCATCGTCATGCTTCTCTTCCTGAATGACAGTGTAGTCAGGAATAATAAGTGGCACTCCCTCACTTTGCACATGTGGTGCCACTCGCTCACTCTGAATAGGGGGTGGCACTCTCTCACTCAATTGCTCCCCCTTGCTCATAGAATTAGCAAAATATGGAGTGGTTTAACGGAAGGTGACATCCTTAGAAACAAACATACAACGCAAACTGGGACAATAACACTTGTAACCCTTACTCGTACCAGAGTACCCAAGGAACACGGTTTTAACAGACCTAGGTGAAAGTTTGTCGTTCTTATGATCAAAATTATGGACGAAGGATGTACAACCAAAAACTCGAAGAGGAACATGAAAAGGTTGATCCATAGGGCGTAAAACAGAGAAGGGAGTGCATCCTTGCAAAACAGAGGAAGGTTGTCTGTTAATCAAAAAACAGGCGGTGAGAAGGGCTTCAGACCAGAACCGTTTAGGCACATTCGATTCAAACATGATGGATCTAGTAACATCCAAAAGATGGCGATTCTTTCTCTCAGCAACCCCATTCTGCATAGGGGTGTGAGGACAGAAAGTATGATGAATCATCCCAACCGAACTGCAAAATTCAGTCATCGCTTTTTGAACATATTCGAGAGCATTGTCAGATTGAAAAGTCTTGATATTGCAATTAAATTGAACTTGAATTTCTTTATGAAAATGTTTAATGATGGAAAGCACAGACTCACGACTTTTCAACAAATAAATCCATGTCATGCGAGAGTAATCATCTACAAAGGAAATAAAATAGCTAAAACCATTATAACTTTGGTTTTTAACAGGACCCCACACATCACTATGGACTAACTCAAACGGACTAGAAGCCCGATTATTGACACGACTTGGATATGACAATCTATGATGTTTGCCCAACTGACACGATTGACACTCTAAAGAAGAAAAATGAGCCAGATCTGGTTCCAACTTCTTCAGGCTCTCTAAGGATGGATGTCCATATCTGCAATGCCACAGCAAGGGGGAACCACTCATCATGACGGCTGAAACTGGAGCAGGAGGTGGACGGCGAGGTAGACAATCACCAGGGAAGAGGTAGAGATCACCTTTCCTAGGCCCCCCACCAATCATCTTCATACTCTTGAGATCCTGTAAAACAAAACAAGAGGGCCCGAATGTTACTGTGCATTGTACAGTGTCAATCAGCTTGGCAACAGAAAGTAAATTAAATGGAAATTCAGGCACAAAGTGAACAGATTTTAGATCAATATCTGGTGTAAGAGACACAGATCCACTCGCTAACACCTTCCTCACTGAACCATCTGCCAAGGTAACAGACGGATGAGGGATACATGAGTCAAGTGAATGGAGCAATCTCCTCATACCAGTCATGTGCTGGGATGCGCCAGAGTCAACCACCCAAGGATTTGAAGATCCAGAAGCTATAAATGATGTAGCCTGATTACCCGCAGTGGATGCAAGGTTGGCTGCCGAAGAAGACGACGCTCCCATGTTCCAGTGATGAGTTGCCTGAATAAATTTGTCGTATTCCTCCTGAGTAAGAGTGATGCCAGAAGCACTAGAGCCCACAGCTGAAGATTCTGTAGTGGCACAGTTTGCAGCTCCAACGGGTGGGGCAGCAGGTCTCCCATGTTTCTTCCAACATTTTTCTACAGTGTGCCTAGGTTTGTCACAGAATGTGCATCGACGAATCCCACGTCCTCTGCCCATACCAGGTCTGTCAGATGTCGCAGGTCGTCCTCCTCTTACTGCCGCTGCAATAGAAGCATGAGAATCTCCAGAAGGAACAACAGACATAGAATCCGCAGACTCAAAGGTGGACTGCTGAATCCTAGAGTAAGCTTTTGCAAGACTAGGTAATTTGTCTAAAGCAAGGATCACACTTCTGGCTGAACTGAAGGAGGGGCTAAGACCAGATAGAAATTTAGCAGTGACCAGGTCATCCCTATCTTTAATCTGCTCAGCAACTGTCACAGGGTGATAGTAGCTCAGTTCTTGAGAAATTGCCTGAATCACACCAAAGTATTCTTCAAGTGACTTATCACCCTGTCTTTTTGCAAAAAGGCGGTCATAAATCATGAACTGGCGAAGAGCATTCTTTTCTTGAGCATAGTGTTGTTTCACGGCATCCCATATCTCCTTAGCTGTAGAGTAGAACATAAGCCTAGATGCAATTGTAGGTTCCATGCTGCCCCATAACCAAGTTTTCACTAGGCTGTCAAGACGTTTCCACTCGGCATAGTCTTTGTCAGTTATAGCCAGGGGTGCAGAATCAACAAACTTTGCCCTGTCTCGGGACTCCAAGACGGTATGAACGGCATTCATCCATAACAAAAAATTCTTCCCGTTGAGTTTGATGGGAATAGGCGACACCTCACCGTAATAGATAGACATCTTATTCTCCATAATGCAACGAGGATAGGTGACAGAGTGATACACGTCACAGAGAAGGCTGAAGTGACGGAGAGATACACGTCACAACTGAAACGAGATAGAGGATGCGTTACTGACGCATCGACAGCCTTCAAGAGAGAGGTTCCTAATCACACATGAAGGAGATGTGATTAGGAAGGCACTTTGGAAGAGACGAGACCTCCGGTTAGGGCTTTAGATGGCCGTTTGATCAACCGGAGATCTTCAAACAGCAAATTCGGCTTCCAAAAATTGGCCGAAAAGTTGCTGGAAAATAGCCGAAGACGTAGACGAAGTTCTGGTTCTTGGCGGCTGGGCCTAGAGTAGCATGGAAGAGGCTACCGGAGGTCCAGCGATGGAAGACGGGCGGAGACGGCTTAACCGGAGGGCAGCAGCGCTACCGGCGGTGCCCCCGCGCCCCTGTCCTGCCGCGCGGCGGCGGCGGGAAAGAGAGGGGAAGAAGCAGTTGCGGCGGCACCCTGTGGAGGAAAAGTGCGGCGGCGCTTTGTGAGGGAGAAGGAGAGGCGGCGGCACTTGGAGTTGAGGGAGAGAGACCGGCGGAGGTTACCGCTCTGATACCATGTCGCGGGCGGAAGTCTAGGAAGGAAAGAACGCGGAAATAAAACGTATGCGATCTGTCCTGTTGCACAAGGCAACGTGAGAACCCAAAGGGGGGCTCTCCTCTTTATTTATATAAAGGGGTAAATTGCACATAGGTACAGCAGTAGAATAAATTAGAAAATAAAGACATATAACAAGATATATTAACACATCATTTAGCGGTCAGTTTCCAAGAGTTCTTCCAAGTACTTCCTCTGCCATGTAAAGAGGCCAGAAAATTAATTAATGGGTATAATTGTATCGAACGACAACCGAATTAGATATTGTGTAACACTGCGTACTTGCGCGACCACCGGTAGCAGATTGAAACAGGCTTCTATAAGACGAAGCGTAATTCTAAGAAACAGCAAGACAATATTTGTTATAAAAGTTGCTTATATAAGGCAAAATTAAGAATTTGCAAGGCTGCTTATTACAAAAAGTGGCTTATAAAAACCAAATTCCAAGAAACAGCATGGCATTACCGAATATCAAAAGAGGCTTCTAAGAAACAACGATTCATTACGAATTATCCAAACGGCTATATATAAGCCAAATTCTAAGAAACAACAAGACATTGCATGCTGATTATCAAAAGTGGCTTATGTAAGTCTGAATTCTTATAGGCAACAAGACATTACTGATTATCAAGTGGCTTGTGTAGTCTTGAAATTTAAGAAACAACAAGATATTACAGGTTATCAAAAGTGTCTTATATAGGCCTTAAACCAGAGAAACAAGAAGACAATATTGATCATCAAAAGTGGCCAATATAAGCCAAATATGAAGCACAACAAGACATGACAGATTATCGAAGGTGGTTTCAAAATCCCAGATACTGAACGTGATGTCGACGCACAAGACCTGAACAGCAAGATGTAGAATTCCAAACCACAAACATAGAATAGAGCGTGGATGTTTGAATTGAGAGAAAATGGAAACAAACATTTGACTCTTGGTTTCGCAGGTTGTCCTCAGCCGTCTCATCTGTCCATGTATTGCAATTATAAACATATTGAAGCCGTCTCTTCTGATCATCAAAAGTGGGCAGTATAAGAAAAATACGAAGCACGACAAGACATTATACATTATCGGACGTGCTTTAAAAAACCCAGACATTAAATGTTATGTCGACGCACCAGACATGAACAACAGGATGTAGAACTCCAAATCACAAACATAGAATAATTCTTCCAAGTACTTCCTCTATCATGTAAAGAGGGAAAGAAATCATTTGATGGGTATAATTGTACAACCAAATTAGATATTGTCTAACACTGCGTACTTGCGCGATCACCAGTAGCAGATTGAAAAGGGGCTTCTATAAGAAGAAGCGTAATTCTAAGAAACAGCAAGACAATACTGGTTATAAAAAGTTGCTTATATAAGACAAATTCAAGAATTTGCAAGGCGGCTTATTACAAAAAGCGGCTTATAAATGCCAAATTCCAAGAAACAGAACGGCAATACTGATTATCAAAAGAGGTTTCTAAGAAACACGATTTATTACTAATTATCCAAATTGCTTTGTATAAGCCAAATTCCAAGAAACAACGAGACATTGCTGATTATCAAAATTGGCTTATGTAAGTCTGAATTCTTAGAAGCAACAAGACATTACTGATTATCAAGTGGCTTGTGTAGTACTTAAATTTAAGAAACAACAAGATATCACAGGTTATCAAAAGTGTCTTATATAGGCCTTAATCCATAGAAACACGAAGACATTATTGATCATCAAAAGTGGCCAAGATAAGCTAAATATGAAGCACAAGAAGACATTACAGACTATCGAACGTGGTTTAAAAAACTCAGATACTAAAAGGTGATGTCGACGCACAAGACCTGAACAACAGGATGTAGAATTTCATACCACAAGCATAGTATAGAGTGTGGATCTATTAATTGAGAGCAAATGGAAACAAACCTTTGTCTCTTGGTTTCACATGCTTTCAACAGCCTTCTCTTCTGTCCAAGCATTGCCATTATCAATACATTGAGATTCAGCATCGGCATCGGCTGCGCTAGTAACAGAAGGAGCAAGTTGAGAAAGGCCTGAAGAGCAGATTACATGACAGATTCAAGCATCAATCAGCGGGCAGTTTCCAAGAGTTCTTCCAAGTACTTCCTCTATCATGTAATGAGGCGAGAAAATTAATTAATGGGTATAATTGTATCGAACGACAACGAAATTAGATATTGCGTAATACAGCACACTTGCGCGATCACCGGTAGCATACTGAAACAGGATTCTATAAAAAGAAGTGTAATTCTAAGAAACAGCAAGACAATACTTGTTATAAAAGTTGCTTATATAAGGCAAATTCAAGAATTTGCAAGGCTGCTCATTACAAACCTTGGCTTACAAAAACCAAATTCCACGAAACAGCAGGGCATTACTGATTTTAAAAAGAGGCTTCTAAGAAACAACGATTTCTTACGAATTATCCAAATGGATTTATATAAGCCAAATTCTAAGAAACAACAAGACATTGTTGATTATCAGAAGTGTCTTATGTAAGTCTGAATTCTTAGAAGCAACAAGACATTACTGATCATCAAGTGGCTTGTGTAGTCCTTAAATTTAAGAAACAACAAGATATTACAGGTTATCAGAAGTGTCTTATATAGGCTATAATCGATAGAAATAAGAAGACAATATTGATAATCAAAAGTAGCGAACATAAGCCAAATACAAAGCACAACAAGACATTACAGATTAACGAAGGTGGTTTGAAAAACCCGGATACTAAGGGTGATGTCTGCGCACAAGACCTGAACAACATGATGTAGAATTCCAAGCCACAAACATAGAATAGAGCGTGGATCTAAGAATTGAAAGCAAATTGAAACAAACTTTTGACTCTTCGTTTCACAAGCAGTCCTCGGCCGTCTCTTCTGTCCATGCATTGCCATTATCAACACATTGAGATTCAACATCAGCATAGGCTGCATTAGTGGCAGAAGGAGCAAGTGGACAAAGACCTGAAGGGTAGAATACATGACAGATTGAAGTATCAATTAGGGGCAGTTTCCAAGAGTTCTTCCAAGTATTGTAAAGAGGCAAAGAAAATTAATTAATGGGTTTAATTGTATCGAACGACAAGCAAATTAGATATTGTGCAACACTGTGAACTTTTGCGATCGCCGGTAGCATATTGAAACAGGCTTCTATAAGAAGCGGAATTCTAAGAAACAGCAAGACATTGCTAGTTCTAAAAAGTTGCTTATATATGGCAAATTCAAGAATTTGCAAGGCTGCTTATTACAAAAAGTGGCTTATAAAAATCAAATTCCAAGAAACAGCACGGTATTACTGATTATCAAAAGAGGCTTCTAAGAAACAATGATTTCTTACTAATTATCCAAATGGCTATATATAAGCCAAATTGTAAGAAACAACAACACATGACAGATTATCAAAAGTGGCAAATGTAAGTCTGAATTTTTTAAAGCAACAAGACATTACTGATTATCAAGTGGCTTGTGTAGTCCTTAAATTTAAGATACAACAAGATATTACAGATCATCAAAATTGTCTTATATAGGCCTTAATGCATAGAAACAAGAACACAATATGGATCACCAAAAGCGGCCAATATAAGACAAATACGAAGCACAACAAGACATTACAGACTATTGAAGGTGGTTTGAAAAACCCAGATACTAAAGCCGATGTAGACACGCAAGACCTGAACAACAGGATGTAGAATTCCATACCACAAACATAGCATAGAGCGTGGATCTATTAATTGAGAGCAAATGGAAACAATCCTTTGTCTCTTGGTTTCACAGGCTTTCATTAGCCTTCTCTTCTGTCCATGCATTGCCATTATCAACACATGAGATTCAGCATCAACATCGGCTGCACTGGTAACAGAAGGAGCAAGTTGACAAAGGCCTGAAGAGCAGACTACATGACAGATTCAAGCATCATTTAGCGGTCAGTTTCCAAGAGTTCTTCCAAGTACTTCCTCTGTCTAGTAAAGAGGCCAGAAAATAAATTAATAGGTATAATTGTATCGAACGACAACCGAATTAGATATTGTGTAACACTGCGCACTTGCGAGACCACCGGTAGCAGATTGAAACAGGCTTCTATAAGTCGAAGCGTAATTCTAACAAACAGCAAGACAATACTTGTTATAAAAGTTGCTTATATAAGGCAAAATCAAGAATTTGTAAGGCTGCTTAATACAAAAAATGGCTTATAAAAACCAAATTCCAAGAAACAGCATGGCATTACCGAATATCAAAAGAGGCTTCTAAGAAACAACGATTAATTACGAATTATCCAAATGGCTATATATAAGCCAAATTCTAAGAAACAACAACACATTGCTTGCGGATTATCAAAAGTGGCTTATGTAAGTCTGAATTCTTAGAGGCAGCAAGACATTACTGATTATCAAGTGGCTTGTGTAGTCCATAAATTTAAGAAACAACAAGATATTACAGGTTATCAAAAGTGTCTTATATAAGCCTTAAACCACAGAAACAAGAAGACATTATTGATCATCAAAAGTGGCCAATATAAGCCAAATATGAAGCACAACAAGACATGGCAGATTATCGAAGGTGGTTTCAAAATCCCAGATATTGAACGTGATGTCGACGCACAAGACCTGAACAGCAAGATGTAGAATTCCAAACCAAATTAGATATCATGTAAAGAGGAAAGAAATCATTTGATGGGTATAATTGTACAACCAAATTAGATATTGTCTAACACTGCGTACTTGCGCGATCACCGGTAGCAGATTGAAAACGGGCTTCTATAAGAAGAAGCGTAATTCTAAGAAACAGCAAGACAATACTGGTTATAAAAAGTTGCTTATATAAGACAAATTCAAGAATTTGCAAGGCTGCTTATTACAAAAAGCGGCTTATAAATGCCAAATTCCAAGAAACAGAACGGCAATACTGATTATCAAAAGAGGTTTCTAAGAAACACGATTTATTACTAATTACCCAAATGGCTTTGTATAAGCCAAATTCCAAGAAACAACGAGACATTGCTGATTATCAAAATTGGCTTATGTAAGTCTGAATTCTTAGAAGCAACAAGACATTACTGATTATCAAGTGGCTTGTGTAGTACTTAAATTTAAGAAACAACAAGATATCACAGGTTATCAAAAGTGTCTTATATAGGCCTTAATCCATAGAAACACGAAGACATTATTTATCATCAAAAGTGGCCAACATAAGCTAAATATGAAGCACAAGAACACATTACAGACTATCGAAGGTTGTTTAAGAAACTCAGATACTAAAGGTGATGTCGACGCACAAGACCTGAACAACAGGATGTGGAATTCCATACCACAAACATAGTATAGAGTGTGGATCTATTAATTAAGAGCAAATGGAAACAAACCTTTGCCTCTTGGTTTCACATGCTTTCATCAGCCTTCTCTTCTGTCCAAGCATTGCCATTATCAACACATTGAGATTCAGCATCAACATCGGCTGCACTAGCGACAGAAGGAGCAAGTTGACAAAGGCCTGAAGAGCAGACTACATGACAGATTCAAGCATCAATTAGCGGGCATTCCAAGAGTTCTTCCAAGTACTTCCTCTATCATGTAATGAGGCGAGAAAATTAATTAATGGGTATAATTGTATCGAGCGAAAACCAAATTAGATATTGCATAACACTGCGTACTTGCGTGATCACCGGTAGGATATTGAAACAGGCTTCTATAAGAAGAAGCGTAATTCTAAGAAACAGCAAGACAATACTTGTTATAAAGGTTGCTTATATAAGGCAAATTCAAGAATTTGCAAGGCTGCTTATTACAAAACGTGGCTTACAAAAACCAAATTCCAAGAAACAGCAGGGCATTACTGATTATCAAAAGAGGCTTCTAAGAAACAACGATTTCTTACGAATTATCCAAATGGATTTATATAAGCCAAATTCTAAGAAACAACAAGACATTGTTGATTATCAGAAGTGTTTTATGTAAGTCTGAATTCTTAGAAGCAACAAGACATTACTGATCATCAAGTGGCTTGTGTAGTCCTTAAATTTAAGAAACAACAACATATTACAGGTTATCAAAAGTGGACTTAGCCCATAGAAACAAGAAGACATTATTGATCATCAAAAGTGGCCAATATAAGCCAAATACGAAGCAAAAACAAGATATGACAGATTATTGAAGGTATTTCAAAAACCCCGGATAATAAAGGTGATGTCGACGCACAAGACCTGAACAAAAGGATGTAGAATTCCAAACCACAAACGTAGAATAGCGCGTGGATCTATGAATTGAGAGCAAATGGAAACAAACCTTTGTCTCTTGGCTTCACATGCTGTCATCAGCCTTCTCTTCTGATTCTTCCTCTCTCAAGGACTCTTCATATCCATCTGTCCATTTCTCTACAGACGACTACACATACAAACTATATTTTTACAATTGAGATATATACTGCAGGATTCCAGGCCCCGTATCTGAGTTCATTTTATGGAGTCCTCAATCCAACTACAGAACATGTGAATATCAGACATGCTCTTGAACTATGTGGAATATATGAACCCTTTTCTATCTTCGGCTGAGCTAAGCCCAACAAAAGAGGACCAAACCTTTTTTCCGTGGAATGAAGCTTTTACGGTCTGCCATTCAGATTGGGCTTAACGGCCCGGTTGACAGAACCAAACCCATGGATGAATGTGCTTTGGTTTCGCCGGGGCCCACCCGAAAGCCAAACAGAAGTCTGAAAACAAAGTGAAAAAGGAAGTAAAAAGGAATAGAAGAGGCTTCTAAGAAACAACGATTTATTAAAAGAGGCCTCTAAGACAACGATTCATTATGAATTATTCAACTGGATTTTTATATAAAGCCAAATTCTACGAAACAACAAGACATTGCTGATTATCAAAAGTGGCTTACGTAAGTCTGAATTCTTAGAAGCAACAAGACATTACTGATTATCAGGTGGCTTGTGTAGTCCTTAAATTTAAGAAGCCACGAGATATTACAGGTTATCAAAAGTGTCTTATATAGGCCTTAATCCATAGAAACAAGAAGACATTATTGATCATCAAAAGTGGCCAATATAAGCCAAATACAAAGCACAACAAGACATTACAAACCATCGAAGGTGGTTTAAAAAACCCAGATACTAAAGGTGATGTCGACGCACAAGACCTGAACAACAGGATGTAGAATTCCATACCACAAACATAGTATAGAACGTGGGTCTATGAATTGAGAGCAAATGGAAACAAACCTTTGTCTCATGGTTTCACAGGCTTTCATCAGCCTTCTCTTCTGTCCATGCATTGCCATTATCAACACAATGAGATTCAGCATCAATATCGGCTGCACTAGTGACAGTAGGAGCAAGTTGACAAAGGCCTGAAGAGCAGACTACATGATAGATTCAAGCATTCAATTAGCGGGCAGTTTCCAAGAATTCTTCAAAGAGCTTCCTATATCATGTAAAGAGGCGAGAAAAATAATTAATGGGTATAATTGTATTAAAAGACAACCAAAATAGATAGTGTGTAACAGATTGAAACAGGCTTCTATAAGAAGAAGCGTAATTCTAACAAACAGCAAGACAATACTTGTTATAAAAGTTGCTTATATAAGGCAAATTCAAGAATTTGCAAGGCTGCTTATTACCAAAAGTGGCTTATAAAAATCAAATTCCAAGAAACAACATGGCATTACTGATTATCAAAGGAAGATTATGAGAAACAACGATTTATTACGAATTATCCAAATGGCTATATATAAGCCAAATACTAAGAAACAACAAGACATTGCTGATTATCAACAGTGGCTTATGTAAGTCTGAATTCTTAGAGGCAACAAGACATTACTGACTATCAAATAGCTTGTGTAGTCCTTAAATTTAAGAAACAACAAGATATTACAGGTTATCAAAAGTGTGTTATGTAGGACTTAACCCATAGAAACAAGAAGACATTATTGGTCATCAAAAGTGGCCAATATAAGCCAAATACGAAGCAAAACAAGACATGACAGATTATCGAAGGTGGTTCAAAAACCCCAGATACTAAAGGTGATGTCGACGCACAAGACCTGAACAAAAGGATGTAGAATTCCAAACCACAAACATAGAATAGAGCGTGGATCTATGAATTGAGAGCAAATGGAAACAAACCTTTGTCTCTTGGCTTCACATGCTGTCATCAGCCTTCTCTTCTGCTTCTTCCTCTCTCAAAGACTCTTCATATCCATCTGTCCATTTCCCTACAGACAACTAAACATACAAACTACATTCCTAGAATTGAGATATATACTGTAGGATTCCAGGCCCTGTATCTCAGTTCATTTCATGGAGTCCTCAATCCCACTAGAGAACATGTGAAAATCAGATATGCTCTTGAACTATGTGGAATATATGAACCCTTTTTCTATCTTCGGCTGAGCTAAGCCCAACAAAAGAGGACCAAACCTTTTTTTCCGTGGAATGAAGCTTTTACGGTCTGGCATTCAGATTGGGCTTAACGGCTCGGGTGACAGAACCAAACCCCTGGATGAATGTGCTTGGGTTTCACCGGGGCCCACCCGAAAGCCAAACAAAAGTCTGCAAACAAGCTGAAAAAAGAAGCAAAAAGGTATAAAAGAGGCTTCTAAGAAACAACAGTTTATCAAAAGAGGCTTCTAAGAAACAACGATTTATTACGAATCATTTAAATGGCTTTATATAAGCCAAATTCTAAGAAACCACAAGACATTGCTGATTATCAAAAGTGGCTTACGTAAGTCTGAATTCTTAGAAGCAACAAGACATTACTGATTATCAGGTGGCTTGTGTAGTCCTTAAAATTTAAGAAACCACGAGATATTACAGGTTATCAAAAGTGTCTTATATAGGCCTTAATCCATAGAAACAAGAAGACATTATTGATTATCAAGAGTGGCCAATTTAAGCCAAAGACGAAGCACAACAAGACATTACAGATTATAGAAGGTATTTCAAAAACCCCAGATACTAAAGGGGATGTCCACAAACATAGCATAGAGCGTGGATCTATGAATTGAGAGCAAATGGAAACAAACCTTTGTCTCTTGGTTTCACAGGCTGTCCTCAGCCTTCTCTTCTGTCCATGCATTGCCATTATCAACACATTGAGATTTAGCATCAGCATCGGATGCACTAGTGGCAGAAGGAGCAAGTGGACAAAGGCCAGAAGAGCAGACAATATGGCGGATTGAAGCATCAATCGGCGGGCGGTTTCCAAGAGTTCTTCCGAGTACTTCCTCTATCATGTAAAGAGGCAAAGAAAATCAATTGATGGGTATAATTGTATCAAACGACAACCAAATTAGATATTGTGTAACATTGCGTACTTGCGCGATCAGCGGTAGCAGATTGATACAGGCTTCTATAAGAAGAAGCGTAATTCTAAGAAACATCAAGGCATTACTGACTATAAAAAGTTGCTTGTATAAGGCAAATTTCAAGAATTTGCAAGGCTGCTTATTACAAAAAGTGGATTACAAAAACCTAATTCCAAGAAACAGCATGCCTCTACTGATTATCAAAAGAGGCTTTTAAGAAACAACGATTTATTACTAATTATCCAAATGGCTTTATATAAGCCAAATTCTAAGAAACAACACGACATTGTTGATTATGAGAAGTGACTTATGTAAGTCTGAATTCTTAGAAGCAACAAGACATTGCTGATATCAAGTGGCTTGTGTAGTCCTTAAATTTAAGAACAACAAGATATTACAGGTTATCAAAAGTGTGTTATATAGGCCTTAATCCATAGAAACAAGAAGACATTAAGGATCACAGAAAGTGGTCAATATTAGCCAAATACGAAGCACAACAAGACATTACAAGTTATCGAAGGTGGTTTAAAAGTCCCATATACTAAAAGTGATGTTGACGCAGAAGACCTGAACAACAGGATGTAGAATTCCAAATCACAAACATAGAACAATTCTTCCAAGCACTTCCTCTGTCATGTAAAGAGACAAGAAAATCAATTGATGGGTATAATTGTACAACCAAATTAGATATTGTGTAACACTGCATTGCATACTTGTGCGATCACCGGCAGCAGATTGAAACAGGCTTCTTAAGAAGAAGTGTAATTCTAAGAAACAGCTAGAGGAACGAGCCTGGTGGTGTTGCATCGGAGAGCTCTGAGGATGTTTTCGTTGCGTTTTCTGGGAGGATCAGGTGGCATTGATCTGGTGACGTTGCATCCCAAGAGCTCTGAACCTTTGAGGGTGTATCCCTTGCAGTTTTCGGGGAGGATCAGGCTCGGTGAGATGATTTCATCGGGTTTGTCCCCCTGCCGGTTGGAGACGTGATGGCGATTGAGGCGGCAGTCCCATCGATTTCCAGCGAGGTCGGCGGCGCGCTTGGAGCACGGGCTGGGGAAGTCGATGGACGACTCGCCGGGACCATGGGGTCCCCGATCAGTGGAGCTTGGGGAACCGGAACAGGCGCAAGACGGGATTTATCAAGTGGGTATGGCGGGCGACTGCCTGAATCGGGAGAGTGTGGAGAAAAGGCAGAGGGGGACAGTAGGAACCGGAGAGAATGAGCGGCACCCGCCCTGTGGTGCGGTAGGAACCGGAGACATGGTGGAAGCTGAGGTTGGTATACTTGGTAGAAGCGGGAGCGGGGTGGAACTGGAGGGGAGGGGAGGAGAATACGAGAGGGTGGAAACAATGAAGAGTTTAGTTTAGTCCCATTTACCCCCTCGGTTTTGTTGAAATTACTGAAATCCCCTTCTGTTTTCCCAAATTCCATCCACCTCTCTAATTCACTCTCCGTCAACTTCCGTTAGGGAGACGAAATCTGTATATATTTGTCAAATTCAAAAAAAAAAATCAGAATTGATATAACAATATGCTATCCGATTTGAAATTTTCGAATCTGGAATTCGACATCAAAATCTGACTCGAATTTTGCGTGTGTCGATTTTTTTTCATAATTTCATATTCAGATTGGAATCGAATGTATGTATTTCGGATATCTATTTAAAGGTATGGTCTAGTTTGGCTTCGTGTTAGAAAAGTTTGAACAAAAAATTAGAATGTCAAACTCGATACCAATTCAAATCCAAATTTTGTTCAATCTATACAAATATAAAATCAACCAAGACCATATTTAAGTTACTGTCCAAATCTAACATAACTTCGATTTTTAAATTTAACATAAAAAGTTAACCTCGCTTGTTTAATTTAGCTCTTGTTTGGTTCAAGATTGAGATTATGAACTCCTGATTGAGTTAGTCGAGAGATCTAGATTATTTTATCTGGATTTGATAATATTTGTATTTGGTAGCTTATCCTGTTGCAAACACTAATTAAAATAGGTTGGCCTCGTAACTTGTGTTTTTTAGTCTGACATGTAAAATAAAATAACATAAAAGACAGAGTCAAATTTGTATTGGGTCTTGAAATCCGACTAGGAGCACGACTTTGATTTGATTTGGATTAGAGGATTACAGAGCCCGAAGCGGACTCAATCAGATCGATTTCTGCCAAACAAAATAAGACTGGAACTGAACTTGATTAGTCCAGATTAACGACTACGTCGCACAAAAAGACAGCGATAAACTCGAATCAGGTACCGAACCACACATCACCTTAGAGACCGGCAGATATCGGCCATGGCTATTAGAAGATCCGGTCAATTCTTTCTAACTTGAATTCACCAGATTTATGCTAGAACTTTTTTTTTGTTGTGTTCGTATACTTGAAATAATTATATAATTATATAATAATATACTATATTAACTAATAATAATGTTAGTAAGAAGTGTTACATTGTTATAAAAAAGAAGTATTGAAATGGAAGAAGAAAAAAAACAACCCGTGAATCACCGTCACGGCAGCTAACGGAACGTGGATTATGAGTCTTGCCAGGCGGGAACTGTCAAAACATGCAAGTTCCAAATAAAGCTAACGCATTAAATGCAAAAAACAGAAACTCATACCAAACTTTAGTCACGTTTCGTGAGAATGGAAACGAATGCAGCCAAACGAATTCATATTCGTCGTGTCCATGACGTTATCCAATTTTTACTGGTTTTACACCTATCAAGACTCCTATACGAGTTGACTCGGGTGGCGGAACCAACCGGAACTGGAGAGTGTGCTTGATTTCCGTCGGAAACAAAGAAAATAAACCAACCGGTTCGGGTTGACGTTTATGTCATTTGCTTGGGAAACCGAAACTGGAACAGGCGCAAGTAGGGTTAACAAAAGAAGGCCCGGCCCGATTGACCTGACTTGAATCCAAAATTTTAAATAAGTTTAAGTTCTAAAGTTTTTCAATCCGACCCAAAATTGACCAAGACCCGAAGAACCTGAAATTAATTTAAGGTCGGGCCCGGATTTGGACTTTTAGACCCGAATTTACCCGATTTATCCGCAATTCCGAATTATGTTTTCAAATAAAACTACAAATACTATACATTAAGACACCCATTGACTCATTAATTTACTAACTCATCAATCATGAAGTTTATTTTTAAATTATCAATGACTAGACAAATCATAACATTTTGGTGTTGGATTTACCGATCAGACCTTATAGATCTGAAATTATTTACGGGTCGGGTTAGGGTCAAGGGTTTTGACCCGAAAATACATGTTTTGTAAGTCTAAGGTCTAGCCAAAAAGTGTTGACCTGAAATGACCCGAAATAAAATTCGGTCAACCTAAACTCAATTGCCACCCCTAGGCGCAAGGATTTACCAAGGGCGACTGCCTAAATCACGTGAGGGTGGAAAAAAAAAATTGGGAGGGAGACAGTGGGAACCGGACAGTGAGCGGCACTCGCCCTGTGGTTTGACATATCAAGGTCAGGATGGGTTTGGTTGAACATGTCTAGATCACGCCAGCCTCATTCAAACCCGACTTACTGACGTGTTTAATTAAAATAAATAAAATTGAGAGGTCCATTTTCGAATTTGAGCTATTAATGTTCATGATATCTTTATTTTTACCATCTTTGAGTCATGACAAGTTGGGTCCGGTTTGTATGAGTTTGGATTAGTTCGGGTCAGGCTTTCTACAACTCATTTGGGTCGGGTTTGGTTCGAACGTGTCGGGATCAAGTTGGTCTTACTGAAACCCAAGTTATTGACATGTTCAATTAAAATAAATAAAACTAAGGGGCCCAATTTTGAATGTGCCACATATTTTTTTCTGTTTGTTATAAAGGTTCACAATACTTATATTTTTATGATGTTTGAGTCATGAACAGTTGAGTCCTACTTGCATGGGTTTGGGTCAGTTTGGGCCAGACTTTTTACAACTCATTCTAATTGGGTTCTAACCCGACCAAGATATGTTCAACCCAATTTGGTACCCAACTCAAACAAGAATTATTAAAGACTTGAGTTGACACACCAAACACACGTAGACCCGACCCAAATCACCATGACCCAAACATCATAAATATATTTTTAATATAAATATTAATAAAAAAACAAACTAAAAATATGTGAAATTAGACCCAACCCGAACAAAACCTAACGCATTACAAATCGACATGAGTGAAATTCTCCGGAACTAAAACTCAAATAGACACTGAATTAAGATAATAGTTAGTAGTAACTCTATAAATATTAATTAAATAATATCATATATCAGTGGCACGATAAGTAAAGTGGAGTTGTGTCGGTTGGCATTGTAAAACACGCATCGGACTAAACCCTATCAAACAGGCATTGAACTACGTCGGTGAAAAGCAATGGGAAGTCGGAATTGCTACACGCTCGGATCGTGAGTCTGCCAGCGGGAGCTGCAGTTTACAGAACAAACAGCCAAAACATGCATGCTTCTAAATGCATCTGTTATATAACGTATAAACTACTGCATTTAATGTAGAAACAGAATTGGTCTTGTGCATAAGAGTGGAAGTGAATGGAGCCAAGCCAATTCAAATTTGTCTTGTTCATCACGTACCAATTTTTGCTCGATTCAAACCGGCCCTAAGAGACTCCAATAGGGGTTGACTCGGGTGGCAAACTTCAAACGAAAAATTACACGGTGGCGGAACCGACCGGAACTGGAGAGTGTGTTTGGTTTCCGTCACAAACGAAGAAAAAAAAACCAACCGGTTCGGGTTGGCGTTTATGCCATTTGCTTCCCTACCCACTCCCTCTCTCTCTCTCTCTCGAGCCCGCCCATCTCTTTCTTATAAAATCCCCAGCTCCGGTCATCCAAAATGGTCCCCCGTGTCCCCCTATTCGGCATCATAGCACGCCGTCATTCCTCCTACACCGGAGAATCAAACATACCATCACCAGTTCGACCCAATGGATCAGACTGGGACCGCCGTTGACAGGAAGAGGAAGGGAGTCGCATGGGACGACCACTCGGGCCCGTCCTTCGAATCTGCAGGTGAGGACCACCCGACCATGGAGTTGGCACTTCCGGATTCCCTCCTGGAGGGAGATCATGCCGACGACAACGACGGAGATCCTGCAATCAACGACAACGAAGGACAGGGGGGGTACAATGACGCTGCTGACAACCAGGACGCGGCACAGGAGGAGGAAGGTGAAGTTCATCCCCAACACCAGGATGCCTGCTATAACATCAGAAGATTGATACACCCCTGGATAGTCCCGCCAGGGCTAGCGCTGCCGATGAGACTAAGGTATATCTTAGGTAGTACTTTTTTCAACCTGCAGGGACGGGAACCTGTTACATGTTCAGCTACAGAGGCTGTAGAAAGAGCTCTCCGTACCTGGCAGGATGTGGGGGTGTTTAGTTTCCAAGGAGTTAATCGTATGAAAGACGCAAACATCATCATCAAGTTCGTAAAGATAAAACATCGGACAAATGCCGGGCGGAGGATGCCGGTAAACGTTACTGACCCCAAACGCTACCCCAGCAAGATAGAAATCATCTTCGACCAGGAGTTGCGCTGGGCGTTCCCTGACGGCAAACAGACTCTTGGAGACTGCGATAATCAAGAGGTCTACTCTTTTCTTACCTACTTGCTTCACGGAGTTGGCCATGCGTTAGGCCTTCCTCACTCCGACGGACAAGGCGACGTCATGAGTAGGCTACCACTTTATCCTCATCCCGCGGAGGAGAGGTGGCACCTTACAGATGTGGACCGGCAGCTGCTGACAGAACTATACCGGCCTCCAGAGGAGTGAGCCGACGACGAGAACAAGCGACGGCGCGGGGTCCCTGCTGAACGCTGTCAATGTTTTTTTTCTTCTTCCCTTTCTCTTGCACTTATTTTCAGACTTTTGCTCTTTAATTGTTTAAGGTCGAACATTCCAATATCCAATGATAGCATTTTATTCAACAATGCGAATCAACTTCCTTCGTAAATGAATTTTCACCCTTTTTTTAACTTTAAAGATCAATGCTCTATTTTGCATGCTTATAAAAAGTTATCTTCTTATATGCCTCTTTATTACGGAATATGCTATTTCTTTCATCAAAATTGTTATGTCCAAAAGCTTGCATGCTTACTCATACAATCTATTTTCTTTTACTTGTTCTGAATTTGCCTACCCCAAGAATTTCTCACCTTACACTTTGCAGACTAAACAATACGTGCATACGCTCTTGCGCGTTTAAAATGTCGAATGCAACTTTTACCTTGCCGAACATGCATGCACATCAACGAATGCTTCTCCCTTTGCACTTACCCATACGCACCTATCATTTTTCACGTGATCTCATTAGTTAGATAACTAATGGTTTTTCCATGTGTCCACGCTCCGTTTTCAATCCCCAGTCTGTATCCAACATTACGAGGGATGGCAAAACAAAATTTGACTTGAATCTGAAATTTTTAAGCTGGTTAGAGTCTAAGGTTTTTTACCCAACTTGGAATTGGTTCGAATCCGAAGAATCCGAAAGTAATTAAAGGTCGGGTCCGGATTTGGAATTTACACCTAAGTTGACCAGAAATTCACAATTAGATATCCGAATAAATTTACAAATACTAAAGTTTTAAGACACCCAATGGTCTATTAAATTACTATCCAACACCCTTCAAGTTTACTTCGGAAATTTTACGTCGTATTGGTTTATATGATTTATTATGCTAAATGTTCTTTGAATTTGTATTTAAAACTCTCGAACAAACTACATCAAGTTTTGTATGTGTTTCTCAATCACACTGTAGGTTTGTTTACATTGTTAATTACACATAGTTATTATCCATAATTAGACAAACTATAGATTTTTTTATTGTACTCTTGGTATCTAGATTTAAGCATCAGATCCGATCGACCACAAAATATTTGTGGATCAGATTACGGTCAAGGGTTTCGACCCGAAAATCCATCTTTTATAAATTCAAGGTTTAGTAAAAAAAGCCTTGATCCAAACTGACCCGAAATGAAACCAGCTCAGCCTTATTGTCGCCCCTAACTCCAAGTGGTTTCATGTCTATCTACGACTTTATACAACCATTTTTATCGAATCCTCAACTTTTAGGTACCAGTCAAATTGACGATGCGATACAAATAAATCACAGCCCCACATCTGATCTTAGGCATAGATTTGCGAACAACCTACTTTATACCATACAAATACGCATGCAACAAACTATTCGAGCCACCCAAACACCCAAAACCGCATCTACCATCACAAACACCATTGTGCTCCTCCTTCACAACCGAAGTTGCACAAATACACACATCTACGTACCAACAAGCATGTATACAATAATAAACAATGTAGCAAAACCTTCGGCTCACATCAGAAATTTTTTAGCTATATTCTTTCACGTGCACTACTACAAAACCTACCTTTAGTGTCGGTTATTTAAAGCCTTTAGTGTCGTTTTATAAGCGACACCTATGTGGGCGACACTAAAAGTCCAACCATTGGTCGTCGGTTCCATAACCGACACCCAAACTCTTCGCGTGCCACCGAAAACGCGTCATCATGGGACTATAGGTGTCGGTTATTAGGTAAGAACCCGACAACCAAACCCTTTGCGCCACAGAAAGGGCGCCATGTTGGGCACTATCAGTGTCGGTTATCTACAAATAACCGACGACCAAGCCCTTCGCGCCATACGAAGTAGTCGTCGGTAATTTGTAAAAAACCAACAC
Source organism: Alisma plantago-aquatica (assembly GCA_963693085.1). Classification (NCBI taxonomy): domain Eukaryota; kingdom Viridiplantae; phylum Streptophyta; class Magnoliopsida; order Alismatales; family Alismataceae; genus Alisma; species Alisma plantago-aquatica. The sequence continues at coordinate 1,106,793,685 of OY856413.1, read as the reverse complement.
TATAACATTATGTGTCGGTTATTTACAAATAACCGACGACTATTGATTTTTTTTTGCTGTCAGTCTGCATACCTGCTGTGGCTGGTCGCACGATGAGAAACATGTTCAGTTCAGTTATGAACTGCAGGTTTTACGACATCCATTGATATCAGCCGACAACAGGCCGCAAACCTACAAAATTAACAATAATAAAGTAGCACATGCATATAGCAATGCAACCTGCAGTTCCATTTTATTTTCACACATTTATAAACATTCACACATGCTAGCAATCTGTAGTTCCATTGATTCACATTCACACATGTAGACTTCATATAGCAACCAACACTTTCATTCATTTTCATTCAAACACATGTAGAAACATCCAGACATGTAGAAACATTCACACATATATATATTATAATTCAGAAATTCATTTATAAAGTATCATTGTTTAGTCATTATTCGCTATCAGGATCCCAATTATATTTTAAAGCCCCCACTAATTGTATGGCTGTTTCCCATTCTTCTACTACTTCATTTAATTCTCCCATCGTATAGGGCTCATGTACATCTGGTAAGTCCTTTCCTGTATTGGAGTCCATTTTAAACACCTGTAAAGAGAATGATGTATATATATAATTAATGAGCTATAAATAAGATTGATATATTTCATATTATCTCTTGTCGGCTATATAATACCTCAGCAATACAATCGATGTCCATTGCGGCATTTTTGACAAGTATGTGCATATATCGCATGACATAGTATCCACATGCCCATCTGTTGTCTTGTGTAGCACACTATAAATTCAAACATACAAAATATTAAAAAATACAACTAATTAAGTATTGTTCACATAAATAATATATACATATATTGCAGTAGGGAACTTACTTTCACGTTCTCCCAAATTATTTGTTGGTTCTTTTTCGTGGGGACCTTTCCTCCAACCTTTTTTTACTCCTCAAAACCCCTACATGTTAATGTAACACAGAACATTGCAATTAAATAGTAATGTAATAACATATGTTAACGGATATGAAAAATGAAATATTTCTCACCGAAATATTGCCATTTTCATTTTGTGTCCAAATCGTGTATTCAATTTACACCCCTTAGGATCTAGATAATACACAGTGAACGTCTCGGGGGCAATAACCAATAACTCCCAATGCTGACCACTAGAAGAAAAAAAGTTATAAATTAATAACTCAAAATTTACAATAAAATATAATTTTCTTAAGTCCAAATTATAATAAGCAAAGTAAACTTACTCTACATTGAATGGAGCCATTATCATCGTCTTCTTTTTTACAGCAAAAATTGAAAAAGCCTCACAGCAGTATTGTTGAACTGATGTAGGGTCTTTAGCTACTAGACTAATCAAGGATGGAATCAAAAACCCTACATGTTCGAATCCAAAATCTGCACATATGTTGTCTAAGTAGCTGCAAAATATGTATTAATTACGCATGCATTAATAAATAAGAAACCAGATCACCAGATCATACACAAGGTATATGGATGTATAAAGAATATCTCACCTTATCCATAGCTCTATCACAGATGTATTTAGCCAATCATATCGAAACATCTCCAAAATATCTTGTATAAATATTTTTGTTTTGTATGACTGACCTGTAGAATCTGAATCAGAAGAAACAGTTATAGGGGAGTTTATATCATGTTCCCCTAACCATACTGCCATACCCCTACAGTTAGGACCTAACGGGACAGGTAGGTCCTGTGGAACCCAACTAGGTAATGCAGGAGGTGGAAGTGGAGGCCTAGATGTTGTGGGTGTCTTCTTTTTAACCTGTATATATATATAATAATTTCAGATCAACTGTCAGCATATACAAACACTAACAATTGAACGTAATGTAAATTTACCACACCTTTTCAGTAAATAAGACATACGCTTTTTCCCACAATATCACTCCGCCTACTGCCTCACCAAGCGTTTCACAATCTGGGTGGGCATATGGCAGCGGAAGTTCTAGAAATTGGGGGAATATATATATCGGGCTCACCCAAATACAACCAGCTGGTACTGGAGACCCGTGACACGTTTCCCCTGGTAGGGATGGGTAAGCCGACGCCTCTGCCACGACATATTCTTTACTTTTTAGACGGCATGGCTTCAACCCCTACAAATTTTTGTGTAAAGAATGTTATATACATATATACATATCATCTTTTTTGAAACGACTACACTGTCATATATACATATCATCTTGAATTAAAAAACTAGTTACTATGTCATAAAAATACTTACAGTGGATGTTCTAGGTGGTGGGTCTACAGGATTACTCCTAACCTCTGCAGTATGAGTAGGAGTAGAGGTTGTAGTACGTATTGTCTGGTAAGTGGCAGTCTGAGATGACTGTCACTTTACCATTGCTTCTGCGAGTTTTTCTTCGAGTTTCCTGTCAAATAGCTTATCCACCTATACATGGATAAAAGAAACGTCAAATTCTAATTTTTGAATTCTCTTTTACAATAACATCTGCAAGGAAAAAATATGTTACCTCTTCTTGTGAAAATCCCGCTTTTGGGACATGTTTGCGCTGGGATGGCCCAAAAAAAGCTTTGATGCCCACACCAGCGCCTGCAGCCCTAACACGTCCAGGATGCTCTTGGTTACCCAGAGCAACTGTCAATTCATCCCTTGTGCCCTCAGGGATGAACTTTCCTTGTTTCCTCAGCTCGTGCAGCTCCCGCTAATCGTCAAAACAAAAATTTGTACTTAAGTAAACAACACAAATAATCAACATTCGAATGATTGTTGTAAGAGTTGTATTTTACCATTTTTGCAGCCGCCTCAGCAGTTGCGGCCTTAGTTAATTCTCCCTTCTTATTTTTCCTCCCAGCTATCCAGACATCATGGCGAGGCAGAGGTGTGCTACCTATGGTAGAGGACTCCTGAGTAGCAGCAGACTGAGCAGTAGCAGCCTCAGCCTGTATATCCTCTTGGACCCATTGTGTGGTCGTGCACATTCATCGCACGCCTTGCTTTTTGTGCATCACTGAGGGCCTAGTTAGTATGCACATTAATGATTTGGTTAGTAACACTAAATCTTAATCTTGAATAAGTGAATACAACATATATTAATTAATGAGATTGAGACTGACGCCTAATACCTTGAATTCATCAGTTTGTCTTGAAGCGACAAACGCGTCCCATTCTTCTTTGTCCAGGAAGTTCCACTATTCAGTGGCTGTCTTCTTCCTCTTGTCGGCTTCTTTTATGTATTCTATGGTGAGATTTGTCCTATAGTTCCTTAGGACTCTCCCACAACGTTGCATCACGCATTTACGATGCAGCTTTTCATCCAATGCAAATATACTCTGCAAAATAGAATTGCTATTAACTAGTATCCAAAAATTTAGTAATCTACAAAATAGAATTGCAAATTAATAATAACTCACACATAAATCCCTCCATATTGTGTCTTTCTTCTCCTTAGAAACGTTATGCCAAGAATCTAAGTGACAACCGCAATGGCTATGAGTAACATATCCAAGATATGAAATAAATGAATTGCGATTCACACCACATGCATTTCCTGCATTATCAAAATCCACAACAAGTTTGGGTCCATTGCCCTTTTGCGCAATTAACTTATTCATCATAGTGATGCCCCTTCTCTTGTCAACTTTTTGTTGTTCTTGATCAAGTGCCTCAAGTGTTGCACATGGTACATGTGCATCATCAACCTAAAATTTGACAAAATAATTCACATTTACAAGATATAACTATAAATGGACATATAGATATAAATATATGATATATTTTTAAAACCTACATTGTGAGGCGTCGCATTGATGTCCTCACCCTCACGGTAGTCATCAAGACGGTCATCAGGAGAATGGTCAGCCATCTGCAAATTCACATTGTAAAGTAATTCACATTATAAATTAAGCTCACATTATAAATTAATAAAATTTCGGCAGCATTTGGACGGGTTTTTAGGCCAACAAATAATGTGTTGTCATTCTTATACTTTAATCATCTACTTATTTAACTTTAGTTATCAACTGTTTAACTTTAATTATCAACTGATTTGATTATATTATATTTATTCATCTACTATTTGTATTCATTTATGTACTGATTTGAGAATTGATTAATCATCACTGGTTTATAATTTTATATTAGTTAATCAACTGATTTGTATTTATTCATCTACTTATTTGTATTTATTCATGTACTGTTTTTTATTTAGCGATTTACTCATTTGAATTTATTTATACTGCTTCTGAAATTATGTAAGAATCTACTGATGTAACTTTATTTATCAACTGATTCATATTTACTTTTCCACTTATGTATTTATTCATCTACTTATTTGTTTTTATTTATTACTGTTTTAGGAATTATGTAATCATCTACTGATTTATATTAGTTACCAATTGATTTGTATTTAATGTATTTATTCATCTACTATTTGTATTCATTTATGTACTGATTTGAGAATTGATTAATCATCACTGATTTATAATTTTATATTAGTTAATCAACTGATTTGTATTTATTCATCTACTTATTTGTATTTATTCATGTACTATTTTTTATTTAGCTATTTACTCATTTGAATTTATTTATACTGCTTCTGAAATTATGTAAGAATCTACTGATGTAACTTTATTTATCAACTGATTCATATTTACTTTTCCACTTATGTATTTATTCATCTACTTATTTGTTTTTATTTATTACTGTTTTAGGAATTATGTAATCATCTACTGATTTATATTAGTTTACCAATTGATTTGTATTTAATGTATTTATTCATCTACTATTTGTATTCATTTATGTACTGATTTGAGAATTGATTAATCATCACTGATTTATAATTTTATATTAGTTAATCAACTGATTTGTATTTATTCATCTACTTATTTGTATTTATTCATGTACTGTTTTTTATTTAGTATTTACTCATTTGAATTTATTTATACTGCTTCTGAAATTATGTAAGAATCTACTGATGTAACTTTATTTATAAACTGATTCATATTTATTTTTCCACTTATGTATTTATTCATCTACTTAATTGTTTTTATTTATTACTGTTTTAGGAATTATGTAATCATCTACTGATTTATATTAGTTTACCAATTGATTTGTATTTAATGTATTTATTCATCTACTAGTAATGAAAATGGTTGTCTTTCTTTCTAGTGATATAAGAATATCAAACACATATACACGAAAACGCTACTATAGTTTCATCTGTTGTGTAGCCTACAACAAGGTATTCAACTTTAACATTGGATAACCATTATAGTTTCATTGACATTTTAAAGAACAATGGCAATGAATAATGCAAATATAAAGATAGAAAAACTTGATTTGAGTCTATTAGATAGGCAGTATTAAGCTAGGGGATGAGGAAGAAGGAAGAAGCCGGCGTACCTTGAGGTGAAGCTCACAACGCCGGAGCAGAGGAGAGCAGCTGGAGGTGACGGCGGCGAGAAGAGGAGGACCAGCAACCGGCGACGGCTCGGCGGAGCGGCGGTGACGGCGTCGAGGAGAGACCAACAACCGACAGCAACCGGCAACGGCTCGGCGGAGCGGCAGCAACCGGCGACGGCTCGGCGGAGCGGCGGCGAGGGCGTCGACGAGAACAGCAATCGGCGGCGACGGCGACGACGGCGAGCGGCGTGCGACAGACGAACGGCGGCACGGGGAGGCAACCGACAACGACGGCGGGGGAAATCGCCAGACCCTAGCGCACGGCAATGAAACAAAGACAATGGGGAAAAGTTCTGTTCGCATGGCTATTAAGTTGACAATATGTGTCGGTATTTAACAAAACCGACAACTCAACCAACCGTGTCGGCTCTTTGAAGAAAACCGACGACTATACTACATAATATTCTTCGGTTCTTAAATAAAAGACAACCGACAACTATTCCTGTCTCGCGCATACCATTAGTCGTCAGTTATTTATTGAAGAACCGACAACCTATGTCAAATTTTGGAGCCAATTTTTTCGCTGGAATTTTGGGTTTGGCGGTTGAGTTTAAGTGTCGGTTGTTTATTAATTAACCGACACTTAATAAAAGCGGTACCCATGTCTGGTCGACCTTCATGGGTTGGATGTCGATTTTTGTTAAAAACCGACAGATTAGGGTTTATGTGTCGGTTTTTGTATACAACCGACACCCTACAAACCGACTTTATAAGCCAATTCTGTAGTAGTGGTGTATGCCATGGTAAATCAAGACCCAAAAACTCATATATCCATATTCATTACTCATACATGTAATGTAAATTAATATTATGCATATACATAAAACATGAATCATACTATTGCACTTTTACAATTAGTAAATACATATATACCTAACCTACATACAAATTTTAAGTATGGTGTCTAGGTTGTTCCAACCCACTCCAATCCAAATCTGTTCCACAAGTTAGGTATGTCACGAGATTTTAAATATTATCCAGGGCCAAACAATGCTCGCAATCCATTCAACGATGAAGACATAAAATACTTTTTTGGATCGTTCCATGGGTTTTCTTGGATACTATAATTCTAAAAAATAACAATAAAGATTTAGTTTGCACACATGGACTGTAGAAAATTAAAGTCTGATTCTTGACTCTAGAAACTCAAATCCCATAATTAGAAGATTTGAATGTTGGTTCTTTAGAATTTGACTACACAAGGATGAAGTTATACCTTAATGTATATAGTCAATGCTTGTAAACTGAATAATTCAATGGTGAACTTAACATGTAAAGGATTAAAAATCAAATATATAACACATTAAGTGACATTATAGTCAACATTAAACATCACATGTCTTAATACACTCACATTAATATAATAACCAAAATGTGTGACAACATGTAAGTGAGTTCATAAAATATGTCACACGTGCTTCCTTTGCTAGCTAATATTCACATGATGTCTAAAATATGTTTAAAAAGAGGTATAATGTGCTTAGTACATGGACTGGAATATAATTGGAGTTTTCATGTCCATGAATATGAATAATGTGTCATCATCTAAATTAATATTAGAAATGGTCTTAATAGGATAAATAACTAAAATATGAAAATTTGTACAAAATAATAAAAGCAAAACTCTTTGGTAACAATACGAAGATAATAGGACTCTAAATCATAAATAATATTAATAACCACTCTAATATATAATAATAATAATATTAAGACTACTGAGTTAAACCATAAATGTATTAGAACCCATAAAAAGAAACTTCAAAACCTAAATCTAATGTCAAAATCATGATTCTTAGGTTCCAATTATCTTGGGAACCAAGTTTTACATTAATTTGGCAATCCTAACTATCGTAATTTTATCATGGAAAGAAAATATAAGATAACTACAAAAACATTAAATAAATAATTGGTTGCCCTAAAAGTGAAAACTAATCCCTTAGTCTAATTCTAAATGCCTTATTTAGCCTAGATGATAAGTTTAGCTTTGTTTGGAACTTGTTTGAACCCTTAAGTCAAATAGGAGAGAAGAGCTAAGAATTAAATACTTAATATCCAGAGCATTTAATCAACGCAACCAATTTTCCTAAAGTTGTCATTTCACTCTCGACATCACTTATATTTTATCATTATCGGGATAAGATCTTGACTTTCCAGATATCGACCTTGGTTCTGACGGCTGGATCTCAATCATGCATGTCTCGTGTCATCTCCTTCCTCAACCTTCAATAGAAGCCAATCATCTGCATTTATCGTAAGCTCAGTCTTCTCTCCTCTCTTTGTCCCTCATCTTACCCTTTTCTAGCATGATTTCTTCTCAGATTAGATTCCTTATCCGATTCTACACTAAAATATACTATATTTTTTCATGTGTCCACGCTCCATTTTCAATCCCTACTCTGTATCCTCTTGCTCCCTGCTTATTCGGCCATCATCTCAATTGAAGGCACCCTCAAATTCGTTTTGCTCTAAGCTTCAGTTTGCATGCTTAAACGTGGGATTTGGTCGTGTATCTTGTTTTCCCCAAAATTGCTTGCAAGCAGCAAAAGTTGCTTGTCGGTCGGCGTTCATATGCTTTGGGGAAGAAGACCCCACGTGTTTTTACGAATTTTCCCTCCATCTTCCTATTCGTATCTCTCTGTTTGCGAGAATGGTGCTTTCATCTTTTGGCATAGGTTGGACCCGTGTTGACCACGAGTGGTCTGGGGTTCCTCGGCCAATCACGAGAGGCAGCAAGGTGTGTGGGCCCCACCTCTAGGCCCCACTCTGCTCTCCCTCTCTTCTTTATTTAATAATCAAATCTTCGATTTTCTAATTGGCTGATATCAAATAATTCATATAAAGTCGTCCAGTGGTTAAAAATTAAAAATAAGTAGTGTTTTGAAATCAAGAGACGAGATCTACCCATTAAAAATATGTTCGGGGTTTGATTCTGATGTTTATGAAAAAGTGTTTTTAGAATTATTTAATTAACTAACAATCACCAAAAATAACCTGAAATATCCATATCTTCAAAATATATAATATTATATGTCATTCTAATCAGAAAACCCTAACTAAGACAATGGTGATGTTTTCGGAGTCTATTTTGAAGGTTTGTATAAAAAGTTAGTAACTTTAGGGTTTTGACCTTCTAAGGAATGAACTTATCATAAATGCATGTATATGATTATGTAATAGGGGAAAGTGGACTCTAATCTCGACTAGGGATCTAAAAGTGAGTTTTAAGGTTTGGTTAATGTGTATGAAATTGACATGAAATTTGTACATGTGTTTAATAGGCTTTTGGTGACCTAGACTTGGATCTAGGAGTGCTTTGCAGTTTAGACTCTGTGAGAGGTATGTTGTATCCCCTATTCATCCATATTGAGAAATTCACCTACTTTATCATTCTTTTGACTTTGGCCTACACATGTCTATTCTCTTGATATCATGGTTCATGTGGACTATCTTGATTATTATGGACATAGATATTTTCTTGATATCTTATATTGTGCCTTGGTGCATGTTGGTCTACTATATTGGTATGTGCCACTTTGAAGTGGATGTTATATGTTTGTGTTGTCCATTGTGTGATGACAACCTTCGTATCATCTTCTGACTAAACTATTTACTTGCCTCTATATATACATGCAATGTGATTTAGTAGCACTAGAGTAGTGTAAATTACTTTGGTTTTGGGGTAGTAATCCCCTATTATTCATTTAGGAGGGTGGCAGTAAACCACTTCTCTATACCTGAGTGTGGCAGTAATCCATACTCAATTTTATATATATTTGGGAGATTAGCAATATTCCTGCCTTTGTGTTTATATTGTTCTAGGACTATGCTTATCTCACATGCATGCAGGTTATTGATGTTGATTATGGGGTGTGTGCCTTACTTTCTTTATGTGCCAGTATTAGACAATCTTTATCGTTTTGTTTTATGGTAAGTATTCCTTTTGTTATGATTCTTTTCTTTTATGCCCGTGTGGGTAGTCCTTATCTCTTGTATGGTAAGCATTTCACATTTGATGTCCTTATTGCTTAAATTGCTCAAAGTTTCCTTTAGCATACACATACCAATTTTGTAACGACAAACGTCATCATTAAGATAACAAGTGTCATTAACAATAATAAATAATGTGGAACCAATCACCAAGCAGCGGATTACCAACAATCACTAAAAATTAAAATCTTTTTATCGAGAGATCCATTAAAGGAAAACTTTCTCACATATAACCAAAGTAACACATTTACATTCTTGTTCAGAGGTACATGTTCTGTATCATCTCCTTCAGAGAATTACAAGCATTAACTGCTCTGGTAAGCTAAACACAGGCACTATAAAAATCTCGAGGCACTGTGCCAAAATCTCAAAATCACTAACTACTACTCCGAGGACCTGAGAGTACAAAGACGACACATATGACACTATATACATCTAAACAAGGCAACCCATCAAGGCAATGAGAGAGTATAGTGGCATTCTAGTGTAGATTAATCTATGTACATCTTCTTATTCATGACCTCTCCACTAGATATCATTATACTGGAAAAAAATTGAAACAACCTCACGCGACTCATATAGAGCCCCTATGAGTGGATACCTCCCACTCAAGCTAGGCATATACATCATCATCAGATTAAGTATATTGAAATTATAACAAACTTACATCAAATACTTTAATAGATAGTTCTAGAATTTGATCAAATCTAATTTTAGACAATAATCTAATTAATCAGATATGGTATTCACTTAGGTCATTCCAATTTTAAAACATCTTTAAGAGAATGTTTACAAATAGATCAATAGATGATAAATACTTTAGAATGACATTCTGATTGTTGGAATAGAAAGCAAAGATATAAGAAAATAGAATCAAGACATAGAAATAACATTATCTTTGCAATACTCCTCAAATGGAGCAGGAACACACCATATAGTCCTAAAGCTTAGGTACACATAAAACATTTTTATTAAACATGACTATTCATATGGAACATAAATCTCAATAAAATTTATAGTGGATATAAATGCCAACATCAAACACTTGTCAACCTTTACAATTAGGTTCTAAAATAGACAAATAAGAATATGGAAATGTATTATCTTTATAAAAGATTGATATATTTCCACAACATGAAACATATTAACCAATAGCAGGTGCTCCAGCTAGCAGTCAAAGGCATGCAACAAATATTCAACTCATATTATGCACTCTTATGGGACTACTTGCTTTAGGAAAACAAAACATATTGGGGTTAATTTTTATTACCTCTTAATATCTAGTTGGTATGTATGCCTAGAGAGCCAATCATATGATGATTTTAATGGCATAATTTATAAATTATTTGATTAATAAAAAAGGTAACCATCCGATTTATTACATTTTATTCAGTTATGAGATAATGAAGTCACATAATAAATGTCTAGAAAATGATATTACTCAGTGACATATGTCTTCAGGTTGATAACATGAATAATGAGATAATATGAATGTGAGAGTATATACGTTCTTGGTATGTACCTAGCCAATTATTATTGTTGAAGGTTAATAGACCCCCATAGCACATAAGACTAGAGTGTGTGTTGGTTGATGACAAAATCTCATAACCCATGATATGTGATATCAAACCAAACACACAAATACTTTTTAGAGAATAGTGTATCTGATAGACCACCGTAAGAGTGATACATGGAAACCAAAACTGGTAGTGAGAATCATCTCTTATATTGTTGAAGGTGATTGTGGTTCTTAGACCTAAAGTCACTACATTAATCACAAGTTATTCAGTGTACTTTGACATCATCCAACGTGACCTTGAATAAGGGTTTCCATAAAGGTGATGTCGGGTGCACTGTGACACATGGGAATGACTACAAGTGACGTAGATGGGATTTGTCACTCCTATAGGAGTATGATATGCTGGCCACATAATAATAGAGACTTTAAAATGCATCGTCATGCTCATGTGAGCCAATATGCGATAAGAGCCTATATATATCTCAGACAGTCTACTCTTAGTTCAAGGAACATAAATTGAATGTTGAAGAGGATGACAATTCCATGGCTCGAGTTCAATCTGGATATCAGTGATGAAGGAACTATACAAACATTGTAACACTAATCATAAATTGTAAGTTCATGTTGTTCCTCAACTTTCTAATTACTTTGGTATTAATGATGTGTTGTTAGATATTTGTCATTGCTTGTGGTGTCATAAGCTGGTTATGGATAATCACTGCTAACATAACATGGAATGTATAGGGTCACACATAAAGGATACACTTGGAATATGAGTTTAATCATGAATGGTGTTAAATTGATTACTAAATGTGTATGGGTATTTGAGTTAAACAACAATTGACTGATTGGACTCTAAATCGACCACTTTAGATGTTGAACTGATCGATTGGATGACCAGGTTGATTGGAAACTATATTGGTTGAATGTCAGTTGAAATGTGGCATGAACCGATCGACTCATGGTCCAAAAAGACCAGTTCATATGATCAACTACCTAGTTCAAATGATCAATTCTATTTCATCAAGGATTAGTTTTGACGTCATATGCATTAATTGGATATTAATTGCCATTACAGTTGTGCTTGGGAAACAAGACAAAATGACCAGTTCAAGGGTTGAACCAATCGGATCGCATGCCAACCATTCGGTTTACCTATAAACTGATCATTTTACTGCTCGTAGGATGCAAAAAATTATGACATTATAGTCCCTTCCACTCCCACTCAAATTAGGAACCCTTACCCTAACCCTTCAATAAATAGAGAGGTACTAGGGGTTTCCTATGCACAAGATTAGTTGCTCGGACAATTGTTGTCTTAGATGGTTGTGGTAACTGAGAGAACCTGAGCAAGTCCTACCCGATAATGGGAGGGATAGCAAGGGAGACCATTTTGGGAGAGCAAGTTGATTCTAGTACATCAACGAGAAGGGACAACTCCTTCTTGTCGGTTATTCTAGAATGTCATAAGTTCTCAGTGGTTTGTGTGGACTTCTATAGATGTGAGGAGGTGGTTTCTTACTGCTAGGAGGACAATGTCATGCTATTGTCTATGGTGATCAACTAGGAGCTGTTGTAGACGTTGTCCAGGCATGATTTGAAGAAAGGTGCACACTACAATGAGGAGATTGTCACTAGACTTGATCTAGGACTAGTTATATCTTTGAAACCATCCTTCATATTATATACTTGTAGGTGCAATCTCTTTTATGGGTAATATGATATTAAAAATCTTATTTTTACTGCCTGCTCTACAACCATATTTCCCTACAGTGGTATCCGATCCATGCCAATTTACTATGTTTTGAAATAATCAATATGATCAGATTTTTGGTTTTCATTATTTATTTATTGCACACAATGCGAATATCTAAAATGGATAATTTGCATATCTGATCAAATACCACATACAATCCTAATAATAATATATATAAATATATATATGATATGATATGATAATATATATATATGTCACCCTAAAAATTATTTTTTATGGTAGATGTGTAGCATGGTTATGGTAAATAACCCTAAAAATCTATGCATTTTGGTTGTGTTTGTTTATTCTTGTTTATATGTGTAGCATGGTTATGGCCAATAACCCTAGATATCTATGCATTCTGGCTGTGTTTGTTTATTCATATTTATATCTGAGTTTGCATACTGAGCATCACCTTCTCTTAAAATTGTAGAAGTATTAATTCTCTCCTACCTATGCTCCCCTCAAATTTAACTCAACATTAATTTTTAGCATGTAATATGTAATATAAATAATTTAGTTTTAATTTTTTGTTATGTCGAAGAGAATGATCAGTGCCATACAAAATGACTATCTCAAAGACGAGCTGACCGCCTGGAGGACTGAGTATAATGGATAATAGGAGGGTCAAACTGATTGGCTGGAGGGTCCAGAAGACCGTAGACTAGAGACCAGACAATCGGGGAGACAACCGACCGACCGACTTGGAGGCAAGTCGATCGGTTCAAAGAGTTAAATTGATCAACCCAGATTGGTAAGCACATATCTTTATCAACAACAGGTTTATGCATGTGATGTAAAACCTAGGCGGTTCTAATTCCTTGTGGCTCCAACGAATAACAGTAGAATGGCCATAACAATCACTAATACTTTTTAATTACATATTTATGTTTCTGGGATATAGCATGTATATGATATGTACTATAGTACATGGTTATTGGATATATATATACATATATACATATATATACATATATACATATATATACATATATACATATATATGTGTACTATATTACATGGTTATTGGATATATATATACACACACACACACACACACACACACATATATATATATATATATATATATATATATATATATATACATACATACAAACATACATACATACATATGATTGGTCTAGGTAGGCAAGTGGCTTCTGTTTATATAAAATTGCCAACGTGGATTTTTACAGCCTTCTAATTGGCCCATTCTTCACAAAATCACAGTAAGTTAATGGTTTATCAAAAAATATGCAAAAATAGTCGTTGGAAAGGCTTTTCAATAAGGAATTTGATTTTTAGGTTTTCAAACCCTAATTCAATAGTGTTTGACCATTTTTTTTCTAGAAGGCTTAAATTAGGGTTTAAGATGTATTAATGAAGATAATTAATATAAATCATGTAATTTCAGGAAAAAAAGGAGTGACTTAGGATCAGGGAGACTAAATTAGGGTTTGCTACAATAAGGTAAGTGGGTCATGCCATCATACATATTTATCTCAATTGAAATGCATGTAATGTATGATTTATGATTATGCTTTAAATTCCATGTAAATGAATGAAATTAAGATAATGATCATGTCTCAGATTATATTATTGCATGTTGTTTGTTATATTTGTAAAGTCCTATGTTTATCATAGATGTTCATTAGTTTAGTGATTATGATGATGTAATGATTAAGAAATTTAAGAAAGAACCATATAAATCATGTAACGATGGAGAAATCCCATTATGTCAAAGATTTAATATTCAAGATTATGGTAATGTTCATTTTAAGAATCAGGTTATAAGAATTTGATTAGGTTTTATATGCTCTCGCGATCATGGACCTCAAGGGGTCGTTGTGGGCATTCATGCCAATTATGGGCTTTTATAGACAAATCATGGACCTTAAGGGTCCTTATGGGTTTTTTAGCCAAATCATGGGCATCTGTGCCAATTATGGGCTCTTAAGTGGGCAAATCATAGAGAGTGCATATTTTACTTATTCAATTCTTATTTATGTCAAGTAATTAATTTCAAAAATGCTTAAGTAAAATTCATGTCAAGGTTTTCTTTCAAGTCAAGTATATGCTTATTTTTAGTTCTCATAAAATGTATGGTGCTGCTTACTAATGTTGTTTCTTTGTTTCGCATGGACGTGGGATGAGATGTCCCTAGATCAAGGAGTAAGAGGGAATTGAAGCAAGCCTTTAAGTATAGCTTACTAGCTTGGTGGGGTGCCATCTGCCAATTCAATAGATTATCTAGTTTAGTTTATTTCATGTTTAGATTTGCTTAGACTGTATGCATTGGGCTTGAGATCAAGATGAGATAATTTATGTTTTCCCTTTTAAAAGGAAAATGTATGAATCTATATTTTGAGTTAATGCATGGTGTTTCATTTATCTTATAGCTATTAAATATCATGTTTTGTAATGTTCCTCTGAGACAAGTGACCCATGTTATGGACAACATAGGGTTTACTTCCGTTGTCATGTATGTGCTTGGAGGGATGTTGGATTTACACATTATTCCATGAATTATATTTCAATATATGCATTATGCTTATATCATATTAACAGGATTTTGCATTCATTTGATGTTATAATGCCTACAATTGAGCATATGTTCAAATTCACATGATTATATACTAGTTTGTCTTAATCTATCATACTCATCTTAATACTAGATTTCTAGAGTTTAAGAAGTCATCTTAGTTTAACACATAATAAGAATCATATTATTCAATAATCTCATCACGACGTACATAGTTTTTTTTGAAGAAATCAGGAGGATCTCTTATTCATGCCTCCCTCCTCTTGCAAGATAAATCAAATTTCAAAATACATTCAGTAATTAAATAGCAAAATAGAAACATGGTATTAGCACTACCATTGTAAAAGTCTAAACTGAAACTCTCCATAGTCTTAGGGGGTGGAAGTTTATGAGTTTTGAAGCTTACATGGTTTTTGAGTTGTAACATGGCTAAGCTGTCGGCCATAATATTAGTTTCCCTACTAGATTATGTCACAGTCCATGTTGCCCTGAATTCTTCTAATAATCTTCACATATCTAGGATTTCCGATTAAAGGTCCATGCATCATATATACAGTGCATTGAGAATCCAATTCTATGGATACCATCTTTAGATCATTGTACTCAGCAATTTCCATGGCCAACAAGATTCCTTATAGCTCAGCTACGATAACATCGAGTGAAGGTATCTTCTCAACTGCTCCCCCCATCCAGCGACCATGGGTGTCTCTTACTACAATAGCATAGCTAGTGTGTGCACACTTGACCATAGTGTTTGTGTTGAATTTAACAACCCCTTGGTCCGACCGAAGCCATTTCTTTTTGTTGGATGTGTTTATGGTCTATTCAGATTTAGCATTACATTCTGACTATAACTTCCCCTCCCTTTTGATAGCATTCAATTTTGTAGTGGGTGGATTTCTTTACTCTCAAAGACAACTTTAATTCTGCTCATCCATAGGATCCTATAGGCTACAAGAAACATGAACTGAAATCATCGTCTTCTTCAATATGAGAGAAATACCAATCCTGGACATTCCTACAACAATAGAAGTTGGGTATTTTCCTATGATTCAGCAGCTTGTCCCAAACAACCCTGGCAAAGCGACAGTCCTTGATCGCATGAAGAATGGATTTTGTCTCCTCATTGCACCTTGGGCAAGCATGATTAGTGCCCATATTATGTTTTACCCTTCTCTGATTCATGAGAAGAGCGTCATGTATAATCAGCCATATGAATACTTTGATACGGGCTGGGGTTTTCACCTTCCACACAGTATCCCATTTCCCTTCGACCTGAATGCCCTTCCCTTCCCTTATCTTGTTGTAGACAGTCTTACTTGAGTATTGACCATGGCTAGTATGGGTCCATACCCTGAGATCTTCGTTGTCAATGTCTGAAGGTATGTCTAACAAACCGATGTGCAAAACTAAGTGTTGTGGAAGCCATTCACCCAAAAATTGCAAGTCATGTTCCCCACGGAGGTTGATTAGGGAACTCACCTTCAGATCCATTAGATCCTCAAGAATTGGTTTGAGCACGTAATCCTTCAGCACTAGCTCATTGCACAACCATATGTCTTCCCACACTCTGATGTTGTGACCATTCATTGGTATTCAATAGGAGTTTTCATCAAGGAAGTTTCTTCCTTTGATAGCAGTGGAGCACGGTCTGGAGAGGTGCCCGCATCTATCTTTTTTTTTATATTTTTTATATTTCATCATCATTTCCAGACACCAGAGGCTGGTGTTTTTGTTACTGAGATCCCAGGCATGTTTGTAGAGAAGAGCCTTGTTCCATTCTCGCATGGACTTCATCCCTAGGCCTCCATCGCCTTTATTACACATAACTTTATCCCATGCTACCTGGGATAAGGGATGGGCTTTGTGTAAACCACCACAAATGAATCGTCTGATCATGTTATCAATCTTGTCACATATCTTGAGGGGGAGCACCACTGACTGCACTACATAGGTGGGCATGGTAGAGACCATTGCCTTAGCCACACATATGCGTCCGGCAAGCGAAAGACTCCTCGTAGACCAAGCATTTACTCTGGAGTTCACCTTATCTAAAACACTGGCATAGGTAGCTTTGTTCACCTAATTTTGTATAATAGGGACACCAAGATATTTCTCAAGGTCATTGGTCAACTAGATCATGCTTCCTTTACAAATCTAGTTTTGTTTCGGCCATCCTATTCTTCTTGAGAAGAACACTATAGATTTCTGGATGGATTCTATTTGCCCCAAAGCAACTTCAAACTCCTTAAGAAATTTCTTTATAACTATCATTTGGAGAACACTAGCTTGTCCAAATAGGATTATGTCATCTGCAAAGCATACATGTGTGATCTTTGGGCCTTGATTTCCTATTTTCACAGGTGCCCAATCACCATTGTGAACCTTTTGCTGAATAAACTGGCTTAGCCTCTCTAGGCAGAGCACAGACATGTAAGGTGGGGGGGTAGCCTTGAAGCAAACCCCTTCTGGCTTTGAGAGGTGTGGTAGCCGCACCATTCCACGGAATGGTGATCACCTCTCTATGATACAAGACATGGTGAAGTTGATAATGTTTCAAGGGATCTGTGTTTCTTGAGCGTGTCCTTGATGAACATCCATGCCATCTGGTCATAGGCTTTTTTCAGGTCTATCATAATCGCCATAGTCCTGACCCCCCTCTTACTTTTCATTGTATGGAAAAGCTCTTGGACCAAAGCAATATTGTTAGTATGTAGTTTCATTGAGTCTTATTTAGACACATGGAAACCCTAGTTTCCATTCTGCACAATAAACCAATCATTGACAAGCATAAAATGATTCATCGACTCAATTGAGTCCTTCTTTCAACATTAACCATAGACATGGATGTCTCCATATCAAACCCTCATATATTGATCCTTATATATATCATATTCATTTCAATTAAGGATTCACAATTTTAGTTGAGAAAATCATGCATATTGAGTTCAAATATGATCACATACACATCTGTAGAATTTCCAAGCATATTATCCATTGGATGACTTTAAGAAAAAATGGCTTAAAATGGTATAGTTCTCTATCCATAAGACATACCATATATTTTTAATCATTATATCACGAACTAGGAAAATACAAATCAAGGACAAAGGATGTAAATTAGTAGAATTTATTTCCCCTAAATCATCCTGATTGATTAGCCAATTGCATAAAAATACTAGCAATGATGTAGATTATTTCATCCGGATAAAATTAGGATTTCAACATGATTACATAGATAGATAGCGATATAGAGACTCACCTAAGGTTCAAAGAACCTTAAAACGTCCCATACAAATATGAATTTAAAAAAGTACATCAAGTTCTAGAAATTGAATCCATTTCTGCCTCCTCTCAACTCAAAAAGCCTAGAATAGGAGTATAGGTGTGAAAGAAAGAGAAAGTATGGTCATTACTATATATTTTGTTCAATTCAAAGGAGGGAAGAAATCTATGCACATGATATATGAATCCCCAAGAAAAGATATCAAAAAAGGACCAACTTACTTGATGCCATCATTTCTAGAAAGACGAAATACTAGATCATTACTTCCACCACTTTTTCCAATCAAAAATATAAATCTTGTCTCTCTATCAATTTTTGTTTCCCTACCAAGAATGAAGAATTATGAGAGATACCAAAGTGTTAGGTTGATCACATAGATGAATTGAGGTGCTTGGTATATTTACAAACAAGTTTAAAAACTAGTTTTGGTCTTCTTTTTTATTTAGACAAACTAGTTGGTTAGTTGAGTTATCACTGATAAAAAACTCAGCCGACATCACTCCTTGGATTTGTCGAACATCATCCAAAAATTATGAAAATATTACCGAATTTCTGCAATGGTTTCAAGCTATAGTTAAAGTTTCATCCTATTTGGATATACTAATAAAATGGTAATAAACAAATACTAGACTGCTATATTTCAGAAAGAATGCATGGTCAATTGAGTTTATCCTAGAGAAAATTAAAACATTAATATAACATAATTATGGTATTTTTCAGGAGCACTTACATTTTATTTTTCCAAATTATATAAAAATTCCAAGTAAATCAGTGTTTAGAATAGTGTACTAAAAGTCATTTTCTACATGACTGTATTTATCAAATTATGTATTCATATGCTACCAAAATCCTAATTTTGGTGACTAGAGTTTACACTTATCAAACCTTAATTATTTAAAATAAGGCACATGATTTGAGTTTGTCATTAGTTTTGAAATATCATAATTAGACTATCATCATTGATCAAGCATAAGTAATGATCAAATCTCTTAAGCATGCAATCATCCAAGTAAACCCTGATTAGATGGCTAATTTTAAAATGGGTCGTTACAAATTCTCCTCTCCTTTTAGGATTTTGTCTCAATATCCATGAAATATGTGGAGATCATATCTTATACACATGTATCCATCTCTTCATGTTGTTATATTTATTTGCAGTATATGGTTCTTACATATTACATCATGTTCGGACTTCTTGGATCTTTTACATTGGAATTCTAATTTTACAGGCATTAGACAAATATTTCATCCTTTATCATCATTATTTTCCTCTTTCAATATTGTAAAAAATTATTTCATATATCTTAGTAATACATCACTTATCACGAGATGATTCACATCACCTATCTTATTCTTTTTGAATTCTAGTTATGTATCTCATTGATTGAGATTCATTATATATTACCATTCACAGCATCCGTCCTCTTTATTAAGAAGATTATTTAGTGGACATCATTTTTTAGTTCTCAATTTTTTTTCTTACAAATTTCAAATTTGTACCAAGATTCAAATTTTTTGGAATTACCTTCATGATCTATTAGATTCATTCATCTTTCTCATAGGAAATTTCCAACTTTTCTTGGTTCCATAATAAATTATACAAGGCTTTCTCTTATTCCATTTTATCCTTTTCATTATCATGATTCATCTTGTCATACTCCCAAACTATATTCATTTGGATGCTTTGTCAAGACATCTAGAAAAAAGTGTGGTCAGTAGTTCCATACTTATCCCAATACTCATATACTTGACTTGAGTAACTGAATACTAAATTCAATCAAGATCCATATCATCTGTGTTATGTTCAACATCCATATTATCATCTATCCCTAGAAAGTATTGTCCGTACAAACTCATATAACCTAGATCTAATACTACATTGTCAAGAACTCTCTTTTGATAAGCTTGACTTCCAACCATTAGAGAGAACTTGTAAACCTAAACCTAGATTATGAAATATAACAAAATTTATTGACAATCACAATTATATGAAAAATATAGGTAATTTTTTCCTTTTCCTTCCTCACTAAACCACATAAATGAATATAACATTCAACAACATCATAATCAGGTATCACAAATCGTATTCAAATCCATTAAAGTAGAATAAAATCTTTTTTCTCAAATGGTGTTCAGTTTAACCCATCTACATGCACATGAAATAAACAATTCACTATACAAATCATCAAGGGAATGAGAGAGTACAATGACATTCTAGTCTAGATTAATCTATGTACATCTTCTTATTCATGACCTCTCCTCTAGATAGCATTATACTCAAAAAATTGGAAATAAACTCATGTGATTCATATAGAACCCCAGTGAGTGGATACCTCCCACTCAAGCTAGGTACATGCATCATCATCAAATTATGTATATTGAAATTATAAAAAACTTACATTGAAAAGTTTAATAGATAGTTCTAGAATTTGATCAAATCCAGTTTTAGACAATAATACAATTAATCAGATCTGGCATTCACTTAGGCCATTTCAGATTTCAATTTTTTTTAAGAGCATGTCTACGAATAGATCGATAAATGATAAATACTTTAGAATGACATTCTGATTGTTGGAATAGAAAGTCAAGATCTAAGAAAATAGAATCGAGGCATAAAAATAACATTATCTTTGCAACACTCCATAAGATGGACCAGGAACACATTATGTAGTCCTAAGCTGAGGTACACATACAACATGTTTACCAAACACGACTATTCAAATGGAAAATAAATCTCAATCTTATTTAGCATGGATATAAAATCCGAACATCAACCACTTGTCAACCTATATTATTAGGTTCTAAAATAGACAAATAAGAATATGGTATTATATTTATAAAAGATTGATATGTTTCCACAACAGGTTACATATTCACCAATAGCATGTGTGTCACCTAGGAGTAAAAGGCATGTAATAATCATTGAAATCATATTAAACATGCTTACGAGACTACTTTCTTTAGGAAAAAAACATATTGGGGTAAATTTTTATTACCTCTTAATATCTAGTCATCTTTTCAATTTAGCGTTGGTATGTATGCCTAGAGAGCCAATCATATGATGATTGTAATGACATAATATATAAATGATTTGACTAATAACAAAGGAAATCTTCCAATTTATTATATTTTGTTCGGTTATGAGATAATGAAGTCACATAATAAATGACTAGAAAATGATATTACTCAATGTCATATGACTTCAGGTTGGTGACCTGAATAATGAGATAATATGAATGTAAAGAGTATATACATTCTTGGTATGTCCCTAGTTGATTGTTATTGTGGAAGGTTAATAGATATCAATAGCACATAAGACTAGAGTGTGTGTTGGTTGATGACAAAATCTCATAAACCATGATATGTTATTCCAAACCAAACACATAGATACTTGTTAGAGAATAATGTATCAAATAGGCCACTATGAGAGTGATACATGGAAACCATAATTGGTTGTCTGAATCATCTCTTATAGTGTTGGAGGTGATTGTGGTTCTTAGACTTGAACTCACTACATTAATCACAAGTCCTTCAGCGTACTTTGACATCATCCAACGTGACCTAGAATAAGGGTTTCCATAAAGGTGATGTCAGGTGCACTGTGGCACATGGGGATGATTGTGAGTGACGTAGATGGGATTTGTCACTCCTATAGGAGTGTGATATCATGGTCACTTAAAAAGAGAAATATTAAAATGCATGGACATGCTCATATGAGGCAATATGTGATATTGAGCTTACATATATCTCAGACAGTCTGCTATTAGTTCAAGGAACATATATTGAATGTTGAAGAGGATGACAATTCCATGCCTTGAGTTCAATCTAGATACCAATGATGAAGGAACTATACAAACATTATAACACCAATCACAGATTGTAAGTTGAAGTTATACCTAACATTCCAATTACTTTGGTAGCAATGATGTGTTGCTAGATACTACTCATTTCTTGTGATGTCAAAAGCTGGTTATTGATATTCTCTGCCAACATAACATGGAATCTATAGGGTCACACACATAGGATATACTTGGAATAGGAGTTTAATCATGAATGGTATAAAATTTATTATTAAATGTGTTTAGGTATTCGAGTTAAACAACAATTGACTCCTTCTAGTTAGTTCTTTAAGATGACTAGAGTTTTCGGTGGTTTGTGTGGACTATCTATAGAGGCAGGAGACTTCTGCCGCTCAGGAGGACGATAGTCAACAATAGTCTGGGTCAAGACCAGGAGCTGCATAGATGCTGTCAAAGATAGGTGGTTGAATATTGCACTAGTTGTGAGGTATTATCACTGAGCAAGCCTCAGAACCAAGTATATCTACCTAAAACTATCCTTCCCATTACAAAGATATTGATGCAATCTTCTGGTTATGGGTTTATGGTCAAGTAAAATTTTTGTTTCCGTGGCCTACTACGACCACGTAAAACCAATCAATTACTCAATGTTGCATGTATTTATGTTGATGAATTGAACAATGAGATCATAAAATTGTGATGAGTATATACATTCTTGGTATGTCCCTAGCCAGTTGTTATTGTGGAAGGTTGATAGAAAACAATAACACATAATACTAGAGTGTGCGTTGGTAGATGACATAATCTCATCTGTCATGATATGTGACATCAAACCTAACGCATAGATACTTGTTAGAGAACAATGTATCAGACACACCACCATAAGAGTGATACATGGAAACCAGAACCAGTAGTTAGAATCATCTCTTATAGTGTTGGTTGTAATTGTGGTTCGTAGACCTGAAGTCACTACACTCATCACATGTCGTTCGATGTACTTTGACATCATGTAATGTGACCTTGAATAAGGGTTGCCATTAAGGTGATAGGCGGGTGCACTGTAGCACATGGGGATTATAGTGAGTGATGCAAATGGGATACATTCCTCCTATAGTAGTATGATATCTTGTCCACTTGATAAGCAAGACTAATAAATGCATGGACATGCTCATGTGAGTCGTTATATGATATTAAGCTTATGTATATCTCAGACAGTATTCTCTTAGTTCAAGGAAAATATATTGAATGTTGAAGAGGATGACGATTCCATGCCTTGAGTTCAATCTGGATATCAGTGAGAAAGGAACTATACAAACACTGTAACACCAATTACAAATTGTAGGTTGAAGTTGTTCTCTAACTTTTTAATTTCTTGGGTAGCAATGATGTGTCTATATATATCTCTCATTGCTTGTGATGACAGTAATTGTTAATGGATATTCATTGCCAACATAACATGAAACATGTAGGGTGACACACATAGGATACACTTTTTAATGACTAGTTTTCAAATTAGTAATCAAATTAGGGTTTACTTAGATTATTGCATGATTAATAAGATTGATCATTGTTTAAATCTTAATTAATGATGGTAGTTTAATATTGATGTTTTAAACCTAATGAGAATACTTGATCATATTTTGATTCATGTAATTAGGTTTTAAGAATTGAAAACCCTAATTGACAAAAATGAGGGTTTTGATGGAATATGAATAGAATTTGATAAGCATAGTGGTGTACTAAATAATTTAATTCATTTATATTCAACTCTGATTTAGCTGAAATTTGATATAGTTTGGATAAATCCTTTATTGTCCTTGCAAAATATCAGAATTATTGAAGAATTTTTTGACATGTTTGTCAGCCAAGTTTTCTCAGGACAAACTCATCCATCCATGTATTCAGATTGAAATATAACAGTCTAGTATTTGAATTTTATCTTTTTATCGGTTTGTCCAATTGATCAAGTATTAACTGAAGTTTGAAACATAAATTTAGGCATTCCGTTAAATTTTCATAATTTGTGGATGATATAAGAGTTCTACAGAGTGTGGTGTTGGATGAGTTTCCCCTAGGACAAACTTAGCCGACCATACATTCTATCTAAAAATTAATAGTTCATATTTTATTTTTATCATTTTATTGGCATCTCGAATGATCTAAATTTTTTAATAGAGCTCTGAAATGTTGTTTTAGACAAAATGTTATTTTTTAAGAATTTTTGAAGAAGATTTTTCCTATATAGTAAATGGTTTTTGTAACATGTTTTATGACATAATTATCTATTGAAATAAAATAAAGTATAAGTTCGATCAATTTGGAATTGGCCCAAGCACATTGATTGATCTATATGAGCAATCAAACACCTAAGGATCTCTCATATTCCATGATCCATTCCAGAGAAACCAAATCCTAGAGAGAGGAGAGCTAGGTTTTTTAGAGGAGAAAGTGGTGGAGATGTTGACATAGGGTTTCACTATCTGAGATATGATGAAATCAAGTAAGTTTAGCTTTGTTGCATAGTCTTTCATGGTGAATCTTTTCTACATGTCAAGATTCCATCCATACTCTAATTTGATTTGAAATCACATGAAATCATGTCATTTTCTAACTCTTTCACTCCTAATGTCTTTTTCTAGGGTTTTCGAGTTGAGGGGAGGAATAAATGGATTCAGTTGCTAGAGTTTTATTGGATTTCTAGATATTCAGAGTCTAACCTACGTTTTTAAGGTACTTATCACCTTAGGTGAGTGTTTAGCTCCATCTTAAGCTCTACATTGATGTTAAAAGCCTAATCTTGTCGGGCTCAAATAATCAGAAACCTTGCTTGTATTTTTATGTGTTCAAGTATTATTTGGAAAGATATCAGGGAAGCATATTCTACTATTTTTTATTATTTCTCATTGAATCAAACCTTTTTAGTTCATGATATATTTATTGATGTTACATGGAAAATTGTATGATAGACGAACATGCTCATTTGAATATTGCCTAATATTAGCCCAATTCTCAATATGCTTGGGTGTTGAATTGACATGTATAATCATATTTGAACTGTATTAGAATGAACTTACAAGTTTATTGTTGAATCTTATTGAAATAAAATATGTTATATACATAAGAATCAGTATGAGGTGGCCGTATTCTCTATTTAGGGTTTGTGTTGAGGGGTTGAATCAAATGAGACAAATAATCAACATATACTTATATTTGATGTGTGAAATATGTGAAAATGGAAACTAGGGTTTCTATGTTTGTGAATACCCAAATGAACCCCTATGCACCATGATGAAGTTACTAAACAATATAATTCTTATGATGTGCTGAACTAAGGTGACTTCTTAAACACTTGAAATCTAGTACTGAGTTGAGTATGAGAGATAAAGCTCAAGGTTGTAAATAGTCTTGCGATTGTAATGAAATTCTCATTTATAGGTGTAATTAATTTAATTGAAGATGATAAGTCTGATCAATATTAATGTTGTAAATGGGTACGGGTAGACCCGTGTACCAAAAACTTTAGACCCTTAAAAAACCCATCACAAGTAAGAAAAATTGTACCTGCATACCTATGGACATGTATACCCTTGTACATGCATATAAGAGGGTCCACTAAAGGGTATGCTTGGACCAAATCCCACAAGACCCGCGTACCCACTATACACAAAAGCTACTTAAATATAATGATATATATACCCTACTATACTAGTCTATATAATATAATAGTAGAGATTATGCCCTACTCTAAATGTAATAAGGTTGAGAGTAGTCATCTAATCGTAATAGGGTTGAGACTAGTCAACTATTCTAATTAAAATCATGAGCAACATATGTAAACTTTAAATCAAAATTTTAACATGATATGTTACGTAGCTGCAAAAATATGATAATGACTACATATATGCAAACAATTAACTCAATTAGTGATCAATCTATCAAGTATTGCATGCTAATATCCTACATGATAATGAATTTGGGACCCCGTGATCGATAAGGTCTCGAATGGGAGAGGTGGTGGTTGTGGTGGTGACGACAACCGCTCTAGAGGATGAGGAAGTTATGCCCATGATGGAATACCTCCTCGCCCAAGCTCTACGACTCTGGGTAATGCATCCCAATCCGGTGAAGCATCTGCTGATGTTTCCTCCACAGTTGTTGGAGGAGAATCACCCTTGACCAATGTGCACGGGAATGTGAATGAATAGCCATGTTCCTACACCGCAGCCACCATGAGCACAAACCCGTGGATTACCACTTCCATCAATAGAGTGTCACTGAATATGATCTGACCAGAAGACATCTCCATTGATTGCAACAATGTGATCCCAACTATCACGGTTAATTCGGATGCCATCCAACCACTCCTTGAACCATGGAAATTTGTGGTGGTGGCTAAAGTCATCGGCATCAATATCAGTTTCCAATCATTGGTTTCTAGACTCCAAGCACTTTGGAACCCTATTGGGATGTTCAGGGTAGTAGACCTGGAGATGGGCTATTAGATCATCCAACTTGCAAATCAAGCCGACTTCATCAGGGCCATGATAGGGAGTCCTTAGACCATATTCGACAATTATTTGTCCGTTCAGTCCTGGTCCCCCAACTTTAGGCTGTTGGACCCTATCCCACACAAGTTCGTGGCTTGGCCAAGAATTTTGGATCTTCTAGTCTATCTCTATCAAACACAATTTTTGGTCAGTATTGGAGACCTAATTGGGAAAATAATCAAGGCCACAGAGGAAAGTTTGCACTTGTTGTTGTAGAAGTTGAAACATCTGAACCTCTATTTTCGATGGTCTTAGTTAATGGGGAATAGTTCGGTATTGAATACGAGAACATGTTTGTCATATGCATGAGATGCAGAAGGGTAGGTCATGAAGACAAAGAGTGTGCCTTTGTTCCGACCTTCAGTCCTCTGGTGGCGTCAACCTCGACGGTCCAACCTATGATAGTAGTGACTCCCTACTCCCAAGAAATCCATGCCAAAAAACCAGAGTAGCAACAAACTCCTAAGAAACTAATCACACAAGCCAAAGACTCACCCAACGCTGGTAATCAGGAGGATGCAGTCACCAATGCCTCAGAAGCCAAGGCATAAGGGATTGACAAGGATGATTGGGAAATTGTGGTAAACTTAAAGAAGAAGAAAAAAGGTGGTAAAACATTTGAGAAACATAGAGAAAGCAAAAACTCTCCATTACTCACCTCCTACATGCCACCACCTGCCACCCAAGACACAACAATGGTCTTGGTGGACGATGAGATGAGTGAAGGCAGTGAACCACCCACCCCCTTCCAGTTTGAGAGCAGTGTTGGCATGTTCGAACTAAGCACTCCTGGATTTTAGTGGGGAGACAAAGGAATGGAAGGTAGTGTTATCTTCCTCCAAAATAGAAAGAACATCTACGAACTAGTGAATGTTAGCCCTGGATGGGAGCGGAAAAAGGGGAAACTAGCTCAACGGTTTGTGAATGCAAACAATACTAATGAAGTAAGACAAATTTGAAACTTCTAGGGAGGACCTAAGGACATGGAGGAGACCCAATATAAAGAGAGTGGCCAGTCCATAGGACTTGGAGCCACAATCAAATAACCCCCTACCTGTTCAAATGGTAAATATTCTTTGTTGGAAAGTCCAAGGAGCCAAATCTGATGACAAAATTTGCCTGATCAAATAGTACAAAAGAAAGTACTAGATTCATCTCATTGCTCTTATTAAAACTCAATGTAGTGGTGACATTGCCCATAGAGTCATTCACAAACTTTATTTCTCTTCTTCACATCATGTGAAAGACTTAGGCTTCGTTGGAGGCATTTGGCTACTCTGGGATACAAGACACTGTGATCTCGAAGTCCTTGTCAATCACATGAAACCGATCCACAATAGAATCAATCACAAGTGGTACGCTACCTTTGTGTATGGAAGCCCCAACCCAAAGAAGCAACCTCTTCTTTGGAAGCACCTACAAGAAATTTCCCAAGGCATAGACTGTGCCTGGGCAGTTTTGGGAGGTTTCAACACAATGTTAGACCCTACGGAAAAAAGGGTAGCAGATACGTCGATAGAAGAGCGTCTAATCTAATCAAAGACACCCTCTTGCATATTGCACTTGTTGAAGTCAAAGCAAAGGGAAACCTCTTCACCCTTTAAAAGACTGAATGTTTGTGAGAAGTTATACAAAGCTGTTGCAAATGAAGCCTGGCTCAACACAACGAATGGGCTCACTGTACCAGTGCTCCCTTGTCTGTATTCAGATCATAACCCTATTCTTATTAACATGAGTGTCAATAAAAGGAAGGCCACTCCAACCTTTCAACTAAAGATAATTGGTCCATGATCCCTGAATTTAAGTCAGAGTTCCTCACCATGAGGGATACTCGCAAGCCTTTTATTGAAGCCATTAAAACCTTTCATTTGACAACCACTGCTTGGGAGTCCAATCATTCCAAGATGTGGAGAAAGGAAAAATATATTACTCTCAAGAGGCTCGAAAAAATCCAGGTAATCACCAACTCTTCTCCATCGGTTGCTAACGACTTAGTTTCCATCAACTTGCAAGAAAAGTACCATCAAATTCTACTCCGAGAAGAGGCTAACTGGAGGTAAGAACACATCAATTGGCTCAAGAACAGAGAAGGAAATATAAGATATTTCCAAACCTATGTCAAAATGAGGAGGTAGATGAACAAAATCACTCACATCCACGATGGGGAGGGAGTCTAGATTACCGACTCCCTTGTCATTCAGAATGCACTGAAGGACTATTTCCACAAACTCAAGACATCTCCTGCTACACCCCTCACAAACATAGATGAGATCACTGAATACATTGGCCTCTTTCCTGAAATCACTCACCAAATGAAGAACTTCCTCGCGCGCATGCCCAAGCATGATGAAATCCTCAAGGTTACCTATACCAAGGCACCAAACAAAGCTACATGCCCTGATGGGGTACACAGTGAATTCATACAGTCTAATTGGGAACTAGTGGGCAATTCTATTGTGCTTATAGTGCAAAACTCCTTCAACACATGAACCTTAACTCTAAGTAAGTTGATTCCTTCATGGTACTAATCCTAAAAGTAAGATAGATGCAACAATGTTGTGATTTTCGGCCAATATCACTCAACAATACAAGGTTCAAGCTCATATCAATGGTCATTGTCAAGCATTTGAAGCCCCTACTCCCCAACTGGAAATCGAAGACACAGTCTAGTTTCATTCTTAGAAGGCACATTACATATAACATCCTTTTGGTGCAGGAGGTAATCCATTCAATGAAGAACAAAAGTTTAGGAAAGAATTAGGTTTGCATTAGGATGGACCTTACTAAAGACTTTGACAGGATGCCCCACCCATTCATTCTAGACACCCTTAAAAAGGTTGTTCTCCCTAAAAACATCATACACTTAATCATGGCAATCATTTGTGGTGGTTCCACCTCTATTCTTTGGGAAGGATCCCCTCTAACATCCTTCAAGTTGACCCAGGGTGTACGTCAAGGAGATCCAGTCACCCCATACATCTTTGTGATGTGTATGGAATGCCTAAGCCAGTCCATTGCTCACCATGTCAAAGTAAATAAATGGAAACCGATCAAGATTTCAATAAATGGCACAGCAATATCCCATGTTCTATTCACAGACAACATCATGAAAAGGCATCTTGAACACAAGCTGATATTATTAACTAGGTCTTGATAGATTTTTCTACTATTTCTGGCTAGGCCATATCTGAGGATAATTATAAATTCTTCTGCTCCAAGAACACACATAGAGTTGTTGAATCTGCATTTTGTGACAAGTTGGGGATTGGACAAATGAAGGACTTATGTCGCTACCTTGGAGTACCCCTCCTTCATCACCGAGTGAACTATAACACAAATGAAAATATTATGTCTGCCCTACAAGATAGAATGAATAGTTGGTCATCTCATTAACACTCATTAGCTGGGGGCATCACCCTAACCAAATCTACTCTACAAGCCATTCCAACTTATGCTATGCAGTCAGTCATATTGTCACCACGACTATGCATGATATCAACAGACATGTCAAGAACTTCATCTGGCTGGGTGGTAGGGAAATCAAGAAAATATTTCTAGTATCCCAGAAGAAGATCACTTCAGCTAAGAATAGAGGTGGCCTTGGCTTGAAAGACACAATGGACCTCAATCAAGCAGTAATGTTAAAAAACATTTAGCTTTTCCTAAACAAGCCTAAACTTTTTAGGGTTAGGATAATGTCAGAAAAATATACAAACTTGGGGCAACCTATCAATAAACCATGCCCTCTGACATGGTCATTCATTAAGAAGAACACCCAGTTTATCATCAACATGTGCTCAAAATCTATGAATTTAGGAATCTCTACTAACGTCTGGCAGGACAAATGAATATCAGGCATGCATCCATCTGATATCGACCCGTCATGCACCATGCCCCTTGGCTTGGAAGATCTCAAATTCAACTCCATGGTCCTCAAAAATAGAGATTGGGATTGCGACTTCATTGAGCCATATTTGCCTACTAAAATATAAGAATATATTAAAGGCATCCCTTCGCCTAACCCTAATGTCAGCCCAGACTCCTTGGACTGGCCTTTTGAGGATCATGGTGACAACTATACTAGCTTGGCCTACAGCTGGTTGAGAGAGTCCAAGGACTTCTCTCTGGCTGGAAATTGGACTACTATATGGAGACTCTACATCCTAAAAAGACTAAAAAAATTCTTGTCTCTTGCAAAACATGGATGAAGACTCAGGGATAACAACTATAATTTACCCTAATTTGGGAAAGGCTACAAATGCCCCCACGCTTCTTCAACATGGATGAAGACTCATGGATCACAACTATAATTTCACTGCCCAATCATGTTCAACCCTCATTTCTCTTTCTAGTGGCAATCTGGCATGTGTGGCAAATCTGCAATGATCTAGTGCACTCGGGGAAACCTCCTAACACCAATTCTAGTGTTTCCTTCATAAAAGAAAGATCCAACATTGTCTCCACTGTGATGCATCCTCCAGCACAAGGAATGTGTATAAAGTGTTTATGTCCATCTGCTCTAGAGATGGGCTCTACCTTCTATGCCTTACTTGATGTCTCATACCTTCCCAACATTCCCAGGGTCGGCGCGGGTTCACATGTCATCTCACATACTGGCACAAATATTATGGGAGTAGGCATCAACATCCAAGCTCGCTCAACCCTTGAAGCTTAAATTCAAGTAATTATCCATACAACTCACCTTTGCAGAAGGGAAGGTCTTCATCACGTGTCAATCTTTTCTGATGCCCAGAAAGTAGTATCTATTCTGTCAAGCTCGCTCCTACCGACAATAAGGTTCTAGGCTCATTGGAGATAATTTCAAGATGACTGGAGGCACATTCATGATGAAACCCTACAACACATCACCCGTGCACTGAACCGAGTTTCAGATGCACTAGTAAAATAGGCCCGTCTTTCTAATTTTAGTTTTCAATTCCATTCCCTTAATCCTCAAAGGTTAAATATCAATGTAAACATTAAGTCTAGTAATTGGCCTGTTTAAGAGCAAGATGAATAACTAAGCTCTCGGTGCACCCAAAAAAAATCCTGCACAACATAATATCTCATGGTATTAACATATATATATATCACAATTTTTTTCTCTCTTACATATTCTATATAATGTTTTATATAGAACTGCTTACCCACACTGCATTGTTGTTATAATTTTTGTCACATGAATGGTGTGGGTTTACATTTTGATTATTTGGGTCTAAAATGGAACCAAACCCACTAATCTTAACATGATATGGACATGGGTATGGCTAGACCCACACCGTACCCACACCGTTTACACTCCTAATATATGATTTAATTAATCTATTTTTGTATAATCTATGATATTAGATATGAATCTGAGTCTTTTATACAAGTAACATAATAATGAATTGTAAAGGATAATTAGAGTT
Organism: Alisma plantago-aquatica; assembly: GCA_963693085.1. Taxonomy (NCBI): domain Eukaryota; kingdom Viridiplantae; phylum Streptophyta; class Magnoliopsida; order Alismatales; family Alismataceae; genus Alisma; species Alisma plantago-aquatica. Next base: position 1,106,761,372 of record OY856413.1, on the reverse strand, counting down.
TCTGGTAGAAGATGTACACCTAATTCATTCTTTTGACCTAAAGTGAGTTATCCCAAAAGTCGACACGGTAAACATGCACCCTGCTTTGGCAGAACCTGCATGTCGACCCTTCACACTTCCACAAGATGGACGGCGCACCACGCTTTGGCGTAACCTATGCTTGGTCGATCGAGTTTTACATGTGTGTCGCTAATGGAAGGCGTACATGACTTAATATTTTAATGAGGGATTTGGTTTTTATATACATATACATATCCAATCACCACAATATATAGTACATATCATATACATGCTATATCCACTGAAAACATGCAAAATGATAAAAGCAATGATTATGGCCATCCTATTGTGATTCCTCCAGCCAAGAGGAATCACTGTCATCTAGGTCTACATCACATGCAACCTGTACAAGATGAAATCTTTGCCTGCCTTTATGGGTTTGATCAGCTCATCTCCATGGCTGATCGGCTCACCAGTAAGTTGGCCGTTCGGGTGCCACCAGTCGATCGACTGGCACCTCCAGTCGATCGTTTCACCGGTCATCGTGTATCTCCTTAGGTCGCCACCGCTCGTCTCGCTCCTCGAACCAGTCATCTGACATTCTTTGACATAACAAGAAATAAAATCTATCCTATTTACAATTGAATTGTGAAACCCCGAGTTACATTCGGGGGGAGCAAAGGTAGGAAAAGAAATCTCGAATTATTTCGAGTTACATTAGGAATAAGAGAAGGGAATTGATGCGCAGACCGAGATGCAAGCAACCACATACAACCACACACAGATATAGGGTTTATAGGCCATAACCATGCTACACATCCACCATAAAACTCTTTTAAGGGTGACGCGTATCGAGTACATTAATATTACATATCATATATGTATATTAGGGATTTGTGGATTGAACATACATAAAGCCAATTTTTATTCGCATCGTATGCAATAAATAAAGGCAACAAACCAAAATCGATCACATCGATAATACTAAAATATAGAATAGTTGACGTGGCTCTGATACCACTATTGGGTTTTACGGGAGGCAGAAGAGCAGCGGAAACAAAAATTTTCTCCTCAAAACCCAGTACAAAAGGAATCGCGTCAACGTCTATATAATAGGAAAGAAGGTTTGTGGATGCATACTTTGTCCCGAGGCTCGCTCGGTGACAGTACCTCGCGCCTTGCGCGGTCTTCACCTCCGATCTTGGACGGTGTCTGTGCAGCTCCTGGTCACACTGGGACTGAAGACTCCTGGTCTCACCGGGACTGTCGGGATTGACAGTTGTCCTCCGAGTGACAGAGGTCTCCCGCCTCTGCAGTCGTGCACACAGACTGCCTAGAACTCCGATCTCCTTGTCCCACAAGAAATCAGAAGGAGTCACACCCTCCTGTCGGCGTACTAGTCGCCGACACACTCTCCTACCACCAGTCGCTTTCTGCAATTGTCTTTCCCTTACTGTGCCTCCCTTATCGAGTAGCACTTGCTCAGGCTCTGTCGGTTACCAAAACCAGAGAGAACGACAACTTTGCAGAGCAACTGGTTGCACTGAGTTGTCGTTTGAGAAGCCCCCAATACCCCTATATATAGGAGGGTCATGGGACATGGTTCTCTACCCTGGGCAATGTGGGACTAAAGCAGGAGTAGAAGGGTTCGAGATTTCCGCAAAATCTGACAAACTGCGGCAACTGAACCGATCGTTTCAACCCTGAAACGATCGTCTGGACCCTCCAGCCGATCGGTTGGTCACACCAGCCGATCGTTTGGATCGATGAGCCGATCGGTTGGACACTCCAGTCGATTGATTCGTGATCCTGGTTCAACTCAAATTGACATTTCTATTTTGTTTCCTTGTTCCAATCGAATTAGATAAGCGAAACAAAAATTAATTTCTCACCAATCTTATTTTCCCAACTCGCTCGGTTGCACCAGTTGAGCCGATCGGTTCAACCCTTGAACCAATCATTTCACTCTGGTCATGAGATGATCGGTTCACCAGTTGAGCCGATCGGTTCACCAAGCTCAGCCGATTGGTTCATCACATGAGCCGATCGATTGGGAGTGCAGACTGTGCAGAATTAGTCAATTGCAGTTCCAATCAATCCGATACTCTAATCAATTGGTCCAACACCTTGAACACTATGATATTAAGCTATCAATTGATTAAGTGTTTAATTTAACTACTAAACTCCTTTAGTAATCAATCTAAACATCATTTGTGGACAAACTCCTTTTCCAGGTTAAATCCTATGTGTGTGACCCTACAGGTCCATTTCACGTTGGCAGTGAAAGTCCATAACACTTATGACTTCACAAGCAAAGAGCATTGCCTAGTCACACATCAGTGCTACCCAAGTGAAATAGAAAGTTGGAGAACAACTTTCAATCCTACAATCTGTGAATGGTGTTACAGTGAATGTATAATTCCTTTGTCACTGATATCCTGAATGAACTCAAGGCATGGAACAGTCATCCTGTCAACGTTCATTCATTTCCTTGATCTCAGAGAAGACTAGGTGAGATGTGTGTGACATCAATATCACATATTGATTCACATGTGCATGCGCATGCTTTTCTCAATCCTACTCATCAAGTGGCCAAGGATATCAAACTCCCTCAGGAGGGACAAATCCCATATCTACCACTCACCCCTTAAAATCCCCATGTGTCAAAGCCACCCAATCATCACCTTTATAACAACCCATGTTTTAGGATTGCGTTTGATGATGTCAAAGTGTACCCAACGACATGTGTTGAGTGTAGTGATTTCAGGTCTAAGAATCACACTCACCACCATCACGGTGAGAGCTGACTGTGACTACCAAGTCATGGTTCCATGTGTCATTCTCACAGTGGGTCTGTCCGGTACCTTGTTCTCTAACAAGTACCTGTGTGCTTGGTTTGATATCTCTATATCATGACTAATGAGATTCTGTCATCAACCAACACACAATCTAGTCTTTAGTTATTGATGTCTATGGTTATTTCCACAATAACAACCGACTAGGGACCAAACAAGAATGTATACTCTTAACATCCGTATGATCTCATCGTTTAGGTCCTCAACCCAAAAGCATACGTCATTGAGTAAAACCATTCTTTAGACATCTATCATGTTACACCATCATCTCATAAACAGTTTAAACATATAGATCAGAAATTGTCTTTATTATTATTCAAATCATTTACATAGTATCCCATTACAATCATCATATGAATTTCTCTATGGGCATACATACCAACACAAGGGTCTTCGATGCATAATAGATGACATGATGTTTCTTCTCTTTACATTGGCCCAGAATGGCACCCACCGCGTAATCACTGGAATCACACATAATTTCAAATGGGTGATCCCAATCTGGGGCTCAAATGATGGGTGTTGTTGTAAGGGAATGCTTTAGATTGTTGAAACTCTTGATACATTCTTCATCAAAATAGAAGTCAGCGTCCTTTAGCAACAAGTTTGTCATGGACTTGGTTATTTTGGAGAAATCCTTGATAAACCTTCTGTAGAAGACCGCATGACTAAGGAATGTGCACACTTCTCTTACATTGGTTGGGATAGAAAGTTTAGAAATTACTTCAATCGTTTCTTTATCTACTTCGATACCTCGATTGCTGACCTTATGGCCAAGGACAATGCCTTCTTTTACCATAAAGTGACACTTCTCCCAATTCAACACTAGATGTGCTTCTTTGCATTGTTTGAGGACGAGGGAGAGGTGACTGAGGCACGAATCATATGAATCCCCATATACAGAGAAATCATCCATAAAAACTTCCATAATGGTTTCAGTTAAACCAGCAAATATGGCTGCCATGCAGCGTTGGAAGGTTGCAGGCGCATTGCAGAGCCCGAATGGCATCCTTCTAAAGGCGTATGTTCCAAAGGGGCAAGTAAAAGTAGTTTTCTCTTGGTCATCTGGATGTATAGGAATTTGATAAAATCTAGAGTAACCATCGAGATAGCAAAAATATTCCTGGTGAGCCAATCGCTCTAAGACTTGATCTAGGAAAGGCATCAGGAAATGATCCTTGCGTGTGGCATTGTTCAATTTCCTGTAATCGATGCACATCCTCAACCCGATTACTGTTCGAGTGGGGATGAGTTCATTATCATCATTTTGTATCACAGTAGTGCCACCTTTCTTTGGAACAACATGTACAGGACTCACCCAAGGTGAGTCAGATATCAGATAGATGATTCCAGTAGTGAGCAACTTGATAACTTCACAGCAGATGATTTCCTTCATATTAGGATTCAATTTCCATTGATGCTCAATAGTCGGCTTGTGGTCTTTCACCATAGGGATTTTGTGCATGCAAAGAGCTTGACTGACTCCAGTGAGATCACTCATCTTGTATCCGATAGCTTTCTTTCTTTCCCTTAAACCTTTTATCTTCTTGTTCGGTCGTTAGATCGGAATTTATAATAACTAGACAAACCTTGGTATCATCCAAAAACACGTACTTCAGTCCCTCGGGTAGGGGATTCATTCAGGGGCTTCTGGCTTCTCGCATGGCTCTTCAGTTACATTCACAGCCTTGAGTTTCTCAAATATAGCTTCAACATCTTCTTCTACAGAGTCGAGGTGAAGGATACAATCCTTAACTTGTTTGCTGATGGAATCATCATCAGATGGGTTTGTTAGAGCCACTTCGAAAGGATCGTCTTGTTCATATTCCTCTTGTGTGAGAAGCGACATTTGCTCAATGCAATCAATCAAATAGACTTCTTCCTGCATGCTTGATCTTCACATGCTTTCAAAAACTTTGAACTCGAGGGTTTCTTTACCTAGTCTGAGCAGCAAGGTCCCTGCTTCAACATCAATCAAAGCTCTTGCAGTGGAGAGGAATGGACGGCCAAAGATAAGAGGCTATCTGGAATCTTCCTTTATGTCCATGATGACAAAGGGACATAAGAGTCTTTTCCAACCTTGACAGGGACATCTTCAATGATTTCGAAGGGAAGATTCATAGAGTTATCTACAAGTTGTATGGTCATTCCAGTTGGGAGAAGTTCTGCAAACCCTAGCCTCTTACAAAGGCTAAGTGGCATGATAGAGATACTAGCACCGAGATCGACCAATCCCTTCTTACATGAAGAGTCACTGATATGGCATGAAATCCCAAAGGATCCCAGATCTTTCTGCTTCTTGGGCATCTTGTTCTGGATAATATCAGAAGTGGTTGTTTCTAGCTTAACTGTCTCGTATTCTTCAATTATGTACTTCCTTGTGAGGAGTGACTTTAAGTACTTAGTCCAGGCTAGTATCTCGGCCAGCGTATCTAGAAAGGGTATATCAACATGAAGCTTCTTCATAGCTTCCTTGAACTTGTTGAATCGAGTATCGAGCTTTGTCTGCTTCAAACGAGTAGGGAAAGGAGGACAAGGCTTGTATACAGGCACATCTAGCTTTGGTGTTCCTTTTTCTACAACAGTTGATTTTTCAAAACCTTCCTCGTTCGTCTTATCATCAGTCACTGGCTCTTTTGGTTGAGACTCAGATGTTGTAGAGTCTTGGACACCCTCAGAGTCATCCTCGTCTATAATAACCACTAGTGTCTTGACAGGAGGATCAGAATAGTCTTTTCCAGACCTAGTGGTGACAGCCTTCAATTGCTCTGGGTGCTTAGGATTGTTCTCTGGTTGGCCAGCAAGCGGCTTCATGCTAGCTACAAGTTGAGCTAGTTGAGATTCAATAGCCTTCTAATGGGCTTGCTGGTTAGCTATCATCGTCTACTGTGACTACAACATCTTCTCAATAGTTGACAATTTGTCATCAGGAGAGATGGGACCGACTTGTTGCCCTTGTTGTTGTTGTTGATAGGGGACTTGGTTGGGGTTCTGAAACTGAGAATTGTTCTGATAATTATTGTAGCTTCTATTCTGGCAGTTTCCTCTAAAGTTCCCCTGATTCCTGAAATTTGGTTGTTGGTTATTTTATAATCCTGGCGGGCCTCGTTGTTGAATATTTGAACCAAGTTGTCGCTAGTTTTCCACTCTGGTAGGATTTCCATATTGAAAACCCAGATGGTTCCTCTTCTAATTCGGATTATAGTACCCCTAACCAGGGATGGTGTTGACAACATTCAGATTTTCCATTTGACCATTATCTCCTTGGGCACAAGTATTGCCCAGAACAACATCATAGAGAATGTTACAGGCTAGAGTAGAATGATCAGTTCCTTTACATGCTTCACAGAATAGTGAAGCTGACCTGATATGTTCTTGTGGTTGTGGGAGTGAGTGTCTTCTTTCATAAGCTATGAGAGACGATTCTAGATGGTCTTTCTTGGCAACTAGGAGTTTGAGAGATTCAGCAATAGACTTGTACTCGGGTGTTGCTTCAGCCATAGCTACTTTCAACACTCCTTTGCCTACATGTCTACCCCAGTTGGCTTGGTTTTCAGCTCCAAGGGTGACAACCTTCCATGTGCTATCATAACTCTGACGCATGAAGTTTCCTCGGAATGAGGAATCCAAAAACCTCTTGATATCATCATCCACACCTCTATAAAAGATTTCAATGAGTTGATTCTTTAGAATGCCGTGATGTGGACACTTGTGTAGAAGCTCTTTGTATCTTTCCCATGCTTCAGCATGAGATTCTCCAGGGACTTGAGTGAACTGTGTTATTCTACCCCTAATTTCATAGGTGAGATAAGGAGGATAATTTTATTCTAAAAAGACATTTTGAAGTTGTTCCCAAGTGATGATGGGTTCACATTGCAAAGAGTTATACCAACTCATAGCTCTATCATCAAGAGAGTATTTAAAGAGACGGAGCCTGATGGCATCATCCGTGACTCCATTTTGTTTTGTCATAGCACACAGATCTATGAACCTCAGAAGATGTTCTTGACTATCTTCTTCTTGCTTACCATAGAAAGGGCTATTCTAAAGCAAGGTGATCCAATGTTCCTGTATCTCAAAATTAGGAGCATTGATGGGAGGAGGTTGAACTGGGTGATGAAATGGGCGATGAAGGTCCTTTTATAACTCAGCTTGTGGAGCTACTGCTTGGGCTGCTTGGATTTCCTCTTGAACAACAGCTCAGGCTTCTTGCATAAGCCTGTCTCTTTGCACATTAAGGGCTTGATTTACCCTTCGGGCAATTTCCTCCTCTTGTGCCATCCTTGCTTGGTTCTCTCGGTACTGTCGTCGAAAGGTTCTGTCTATCTCAGGGTCAAAGCTAGCAGAGAGTCCGGGACTGTCCGAGTGACGCATACACTAGACTTGTGGGTACTTAGGATGGAAAGATCTTTCGCTAGTAAGGTGGACGGAGTAGAACCGAATTCAAGTATATATTATCGATAGTATCAAAATTAAAAGAAAATCCTAGATTAGTCTCAAAAGAACTAGATTTAACTAGATAATTTCATTGTCCCCAGCAATGGTGCCAGAATTTGACGTGGTCAATTATTGCACTAACAAACTCACTCAGGGTTGGAATCCCTGAGTTCTTAACTAAAACCTTGTGCAATTATACCACCCGCAAGCGAACGGGTCTTATCACAGTATAGTTGAGGATCAAATCCCAAGGGACAACATTTTTAAGAATCTTTAGCTAGTCGAATCTAGTTGAATCAAGACTAATATTTAGAACAAAGGTAGGTTGATTTGAGTTTAATTAAACTAAATGTGAGGAATGTAAAAACATGATTAAAATTTGATTAAAGATTTATGATGGGAATTGCTGGGATGGTCCCGGGTTTCACCACCACTACACATGCAATCACATCCAATCAAACATCTAGGAAAGATATAACTATTCAAATAGAGCTGCTGCAAAACCCCCCATACGGGCGTCAGGTTTGCGTAAGCATCACCTTAGGTATCAGATGTCTCGTCACCATCCAGATCACATACTTACGGCTCCGAAGATATAGAAATCCAGATGAAGCTATGCCCCCCCTATACAAGCATCATGCACACAGAATTTTCACCGTGGGCTAGATGACTCGTCCCCTCACAGATCATTCACTTACGACCTCAAGGGATCCCATTCTATATCTAGTTTGGGAGTCAGCCTCATTAATCGACGTTCAAAACCTACACATTGAAGTTCTCACAACATACAAAATGAACAAGACAAATGCAAGCAGGTGATCAATCCACAAGCACTTATCGATGATAACAATGAACTGAAAGATTATATACATGCCATGGAGTGTTTAACAAAAAGGACATGAAAGCATGGGCGGCGGGGTTAGTCCCTACACCCCAACAAAAGGAAACTACTCGCTCATGGTGAGAAAAACAAGAAAAACAATAGAGAGAGAAGATTCCACCATGAGCATGGTGAAGGAGATGATCGCAGCTCGGTGGAGAAACGGTCTTCTACACAATGTCGGGGCAGATCTATACGGGGAGGGAAGAACACCACAACAGACAGGGCAGATCTTCTCTCTCCACCTTCTCTTTTTTCTCATAGTCCTTGCTCATAGCAGGAGGAGCAGCTCGTGGACGTGATGGCGGTGTAGGCGTGGCATGGATGCAACAGATCTAGATCCGAATCTAGATCTGGATGAGGTGGCTTACATGTCTGAGTTTCTACTTCAGACCTGGGTGGATGGGGCACAAGACCACCACGAAGGTAGGCTCTTGGCTGTGGCTGTCGTCTCCATAGGCTCAGGGCAGACCTGCAGCCTATCAACATCTCCCAATGATGATCTGACTGGCTGGAGTCGTGTTCTATATATAGGCAGGCTGGGCACCGACTTAAATTCACGACCTTGGTAATTTTGCAGTAGGTCGCGACTTTTTGAATGCCGCAGTCGTGGCTTTTTCATCTGGTCATGGTTCTTGTTCGTGCTCCCTTGGTCACGATTTTTGTGGCTGTTCGTGGTAGTTGTACTGGAACCACAGGCCAAGCAGAGGGAGAAGGAAGTAGGCAGACCATGGGCAGAGTGTGGTTTTAACCTTGGTTAGCAGTAGGTCATGATGTTGGACTGATCGTGATCGAGAGGAGAGTAGACCACGTGTGGTGGTGGAGTCGAGGAAGGTCGCGATTGTTAACAAGGACCAGGTCACAGTCTTTTGTATGGACCCAGGTCGCGACTTTATTTTGCCACGGTCGCGGTTAATTTGCTGGTCACGATCTTGTGGAATCGCGGTCGTGATTCCATTTTACAGGTCGCGGTTGCGTGCTTGCGATGATAAGGGAGGCCGCAATTGTTGCATGGTGTTGGTCAGCAATGGAGTTGCGGGTGCAGCAGGCGGTCACGATCTTGGGGTGAAGAAGAACACCGCGGGCGTGGTGATGGCAGGAGAGCCGTGACCATGGAGGCAGGCCGTGATTTTTGGTCATGATTTTCTCCGTCTGCAAGTCATGATACAATTGAAGAGGAAGATCGTGATCATGTGAGGGGCAGGCCGCGGTCGTGATCATGGAATCATGGACAGGTGTTCGTGGTGTCTTGCAGGTTGCGGTGGTTGAGGACAGGAGGTGTAGGAGCAGGTCGCAGTCTCTTTGGTGGCTGATCGTAGACAACAAACAACGACCGTGGTTAGTCACGCCCAGGTTGCGATGTTGCTCTTAGCTAGGTCGCGGTTAAGCGGAGGGGATGTCGTGATTCTAAGGGAGCGGCAGGTCGTGGCTTCAGGCACATGACCTGGTTGTGATTCGTAGTAGTGCTCCCTTGGTCGCTGATTTTTGGATGTGTTTGGATAGCTGTGACCGCGGGGAAGATCTCGAGCGGGGTCGCAATTAGTTGGATTGTGAGCAAGGTCGCGATTATGGAAGGGTAGAACCGTGGGCAGGTGGCTAAAAGAAGATCACGACCGGGCTGCATTAACTGTGATCGCGGTTAGGGTTAGCTGGTAGAGAAGGGACACGACAGAGGTGGGTCACAGAGTGATATGAATTAAGGAAAAGCACAAGGTGGATGGGCCTCAGGTTGACCATGGTCCTATCTTCCTTCTTAGAGGTGTGGTGGAGATCGAGCTAGGAGGATCTCCTTCTACCTTGATCTTTGGAAGCTTGGAGCTTGACCCTAGAGCTTAAAGCTTGATGATTGTTCTTGAGGCGGGTTATACAACTCTAACCCTACTTTTTTATTATCACCCTTCTACTTGTTATCTTGCTAGTTGCTCTTAGCTTGTTTTTTCTTGCATGCTTATAGCTTTTCTTGGTAGCCTTATGTTCTATTAATAAATGACCATTATTAATTATGGGAATGCCATTATAAGTCAATGATGTGGTAGACTCATCTAAATTTATGAAACAATATGAACAAAATGTACTGAATGGTGATGGCAAGTTAAAGATAAAACTAGTGAATTTATTATGATGATTTTTTAATCTTTTATTTTATTTACATGTGGCATAGACCAAATTGAATGAAATATACTAAAACTAGACTTTAATGAACATCAATGAGAAGATAATCATTGTATATCAAGGGAATTAAGAATGATTGGTTCCGATAATGTAATGAACATGACATGAAAGAAGATCAGACTAATTAATATAAAATGAAGGAAAAAGATGAGAATTAGTAGATGGATCTAAGAACCTAACTCTAACTCTAACTCTAAAATTATGAGTTAGATGATGCTAATTATTATTGATCTCAAATTAGGGACTAAGCATTACACATAACTTTAGTTGGATTCAATTTTAAGATGAAATTCAAGTATTTGGATTGATTTACAAGAATGTAGTCTTAGATTGTGATTGTTAGATAAAATACTAATATTATGGGGATCAACTATTTTGATTGACTTCAAATAACATTCAACATGTGTTGATCAGTAACCCAAATTGAAGAATGAAAATAAAAGATAAAGAGGACTAAGTGTGTTATTCATTTTTATGCATGAAATTTATTTGCATATATTGAAATTGAATGGAATAAGTGTATGTTTTATGATAAATATACTTTGAGTATGATGAATGATACATGATATCTATATAATATTACTATTGTTAGCTCAATTATCTCTTTGAATATTTGTTGATAAATGTGATATATAATGAACTAATAGAAGATATGTTGAGACTGAATTTAACACACACTTCCTACATTTGAGAAACCCTGATGAGGGTATATGTTGCACAATGAGATTATGTCTCAAGATATTGTTTTAGATATCATCTTTCTTGATAAGATTAATATGTTTCATGTTATTCTAGTTATGTGAGAATACACACATATGATATATGACGTTTGAAATTATTTTAAGATTAATAAAAGACATTAAGAATAAGTGAATGATGAAACATCTAGTTAGGTGCCCTAAAAAACATGAGTTTCCCTCGAGGACCACACTAGGGAAACAAAACGGATCTCCTTGTATTAATTGATGAATTATGAGAAGTTTTTCAAGAGTGTGGATCAAGACCTTAAAGGTTAGACCACCAGGATTTACGAGTGAGTCATCCAAAGTGGCTTTGGCCCTAAATCCTTACTGTGAAACTCTATGTCCATGAGGAATAAATTATGATGGAATGAAATATGTAAAATATGAAATATTAGAAATGTTGTGATATATGATATACTATTTTTCTAGTTCCTATCTGATGTACCTGAGATGAGGAAAGTGAGCCTCTTTAGGAAACCCTGAGGTGGCTAGGGTATGTTGTTGATATCTTAGGGTGTCTGGCTAAACCCTAAGATAGTGATGGTGAGTTTTTGACACGAGAATCACGCATGGTGACTTCTACATGGTGAGGTACAAGCCATGTAGTTTCAGGGCAAATGAATAAAAGATGGCTGTGTAAAATATGATTGAAGTATTTGTTACATCCCTTGTACTACTAGCTAATAATTTGTCATTGTATATTATGTTTCTTGTTGTCTAAAATAATAATTTTTTATAGAGATTATCTATTTCATATTCCAATATGTCTTGTTGACAAGTAATAAATGGTTACATTTATATACACTATAGTTATGATTTGGATTGCTTGCTATTTGATAGTATTGTTTGGTAGACATGTCTTATGTGTACTTCAGATTTGGGACTACATGATGTGTTCCTGGTCTGGATGGTGGGATGTCACAAAGATGTTGTTAATTTTATGTATTATTTCAAAATGTTTAGATCTTGACTTGTTATTCATATTAAAGGGTTGTTAATCTGAATTAAGAAGCATCTAGTGATTTGTTCATAGACATGTTCTAAAACATTTTTTGTAGTTAGATTTAGTCTAAGTGTTTACTTTGTGATTGATTAGATTATTATTGTAAACTTGATTTGATTACATCCTAGAACTTTCAACTAGAATTTTCATATCTGTAAGTTCTTTTAAGTTCATTATACTTAATCTGAAGCTGATGAAGTACTAATCTTAAGAGGGATCCATTCACTCACTGGGGCTCTATATGAGTCTCATGAGTTTGCTTCAATTTTTTTAGGTTTAATTCTATCTTGTGGAGAGGTCATGACAAACAACATATAAATAGAATAATCTAGATAGAATAGATTTTCCTTCATCACTCTCTTTACCAGGAAGGGTAGTATACAAATTTTGTTGATTCATAAACATGTATCTATTGTAAATTGAACTACACATGAGCCATAAGATTGAATTCTGGTTTTGATGGAGTTGAATAAGATTTGTGTTGTCTTATTGTGAGGTTCTTGATGTGAATTGGTTTGTGAAAATTTTGAAGAATTAAAAGGAAAAATTTATGTATTTTTTGTATATTGTGTTTATCGTCTTTGTTGACAATGAAGTGTTTTGTTTCTTAATCTAAGTTTAGTTTTAAGTATTCTCTCTAATGATTGACATTTATGTTGATCAAAAGAGAGGTCCTGAAAATGGTGTATTAGAGACTAGGTTAGATGAGTCTATATGGACTATAGGATCTAGGAATAAATGATAATGTGGATGTTGAATATAATCTAAATGATGTGCATACTTACTAAACTCAGTATCCAGATATTGTGGTCAAGTATTTGCATATTGAGATAAGCTAGTATGGAATTGCTGACTGTACTTTTTCTAGATGCCTTGACCAAGTATCCAGATGAACATAATTTGGTAGATTAATAAGATACATATGATGAAAAAAGAATGGCGATAAAATGGTGAAAGAAAAAAGAATTTTACAATTCAATATGGAACCTATAGTAAGAAGGAAATTTTATATAAGAGATATAAAAGCCTAATGGATTATGGAGGTAATATCCAATGAGTTTGAATCTGAATATGCTATTTGAAATTGTAAGAAAAATCTAAGAACTAAGAATGATGCACTCTAAATGATCTTCTTTATGCAGGAAAATGATGAATACAAATGATAATGTAGAATGAGTCATCATATTGATCCATGAGATACATGGTAAAATTCTAAAAGAATATGAAAGGTGATGTGAACCACTTCTTGTTAAAAAATGTATCACTAATATTTGTGAATTGAGTGTTTGTAATACTCAAGGAGAGATATGATGATGACAAGGGATGAAATATCCATCTAATGCAAAAAAAAGATGTCATATGAAAGAGAGATAAAATGGAAGTCTTTTTAACTTGATGCCAAGAAATATGAATGGTTTGATTATATGATTCTATTCCACATTGTTTATTGGATTTCAGGACAAAATCCTATATGGAGGGGAGAATTTGTAATTATCGACTTTCAAATTAGTAATCTTATTAGGGTTTACTTGGATGATTTCATGTTTAACCAGATTAATCATTGTTTAAAGCTTAATTAATGATGCTAGTTCAAATTTGATGTTGTAAACCTAATGAGAAGTTTTAATCATATTTTGATTCACATAATTAAGGTTTAAGAATTGAAAACCCTTATCAGGAAAAAATAGTGTTTTGATGGCATACAAATACATAATTTGATTAGTGGTGTACTAAATTATTTGTAATATTTTATATACAAATTTATTTAGTTCAAATTTGGATATACTTTGCATAACTCAATTATTAGTGTTCTTGAAAAATACCAAACTTTTTGATGAATTTCATGATCTATTTGTCAGCTGAGTTTTCTTAGGACAAACTCAGCCGACCATGTATTCAGAATGAAATATAACAATATGTTATTTGAATTTTATCTTTTATTAATATTTGGAATTAATCTAAAATTTTAAATGAAGTTTGAAAAATTCAATTTTGAAATTCTATTAAGTTTTCCTAATTTTTGATGATGCAGGTGTTCTATAGAGTTTGGTGTCGGTCGAGTTCCCCTGGGACAAACTCAGCTGACCATACATTCTGGTTGAAAAATAATTAGTTCATATTTGATTTTTGTATTTTTATTGGTAACTTAGGTTGATATGAAATTATATCTCGAGTTCTAAAATGTTGTTTAAGACAACATGATAGTTTTCAGAATTGTTGGAGGAGGTTTGACATGTTTAGTAATCGGTTTCCAATAACAAGTTTTATGAACGAAAAATCTGTTGAAAAAATAAAGTAATAGTTGAGCACCTTAATTGATCTATATGAGTAACCTAGCATCCAAGGAGATCTCATATTTTGTGATACATTCTATAGAAACCAAACCCTAGAGACAGAGGACAACTAAGGTTTTGAGAGGAGAAAGTGGAAGATGTTGGCCTACAGTTTTACTATCTGAGATATGATGAAATCAAGTAAGTTTAGCTTCTTTGCATAGTTTTTCATGGTGAATTTTTTCTCACAAGTCAAGATTCCATCCCTCCTCTGATTTGATTTGAAATTACATCAAATCATCCCATTTTCTTACTTCCTCTCCTAATATCCATTTCTAGGGTTTCTGAGTTGAGAGGAGGCAGAAATTAATTCAGCTGCTAGAGTTTGATTGGATTTTTAGAAATTTAGAGTTTGACCTACGTTTTTGAGGTGCTTGTCACATTAGGCGAGTGTTTATTTCCCTCTTAAGCTTTATATTCATGTTGGAAGCCTAATCCTATCTGGATAAAATAATCAGAAACCTTGCTTGTATTTGTATATGTTTGGGTATTGATTTGGAAATATATCAGGAAAGAAAATTCTATAGATTTTGTTTATTTCTCATTGAATTGAACTTGCTGAGTACATAATATATTGATTGACGTTCCATGGAAAATTTTATGATGGAGAACTATGCTATTTCATGTGAATATTTCCTAAAATCAGTAGAATACCCAATATGCTTGGGAATTGAATTAACATGTATAAAATCATATTCAAATTTTACTAGAATACATTATACTAGTTTCTTGTTGAATATACTAAAATAGAATATGATATATACATAAGAATCAGTATTAGGTGGCCATATTCTCTATTTAGGGTTTGTGTTGAGGGATTTAATCAAATGAGTAAATTAATTAATGTATATTTATGATTCATGAGCGAAATATGTGAAAATGGAAACTAGGGTTTCCATGTCTGTGAATACCCTAATGAACCCTTGTGAACCATGAGGATGTTACTAAATGATATGATTCTTATGATGTGTTGAACTAAGATGATGCTTTAAACCCTAGAAAATCAAGTACTAAGCTGAGTATGGGAGATAAAGCTCAAGGTTGTATGCAGTCTTGTGATTGTGATGAAATTCTCAACTGTAGGGGTTATTACTTTAATTGAAGATGATAAGTCTGATCAGTGTGATCTAAGCCTAATTCATCTATTTTATTATAATATATGGAATTAAATATGAATGTGAGTCTTTTATACAAGTCAGATAACAATAAATTGTCAATGATAATTAGAGATTATAGTGTAAGAAGATGTAACCCTAATTCAATGATTTTACCCAAAGTGAGTAGTATAGTAAGGAAACACCATTGTTGATTTTGGGAATGTCATTAGAAGACAATGATATGGTACACCTATATAAATATATGGAATGATATGAAAAATGTATTGAATGGTGATGGCAAGTTAAAGATAAAACTAATGAAGTTATTATGATGAAGTCTTTAATCTTTTATTTTATTTACATGTGGCTTAACACAAATTTAATAAAGTATACAAAAATTGGACTTTGATGGACTTTAATGAGAAGAGACGCATTGAATATCAAGTGAATTAACAATGGTTGGTTCCAATAATGTAATGAACATGACATGAAAGAAGTTGAAACTAATGAATATAAAGTGAAGGAAAATGATGATAACTAGTAGATGAATCTAAGAACCTGAATATAACTCAAACATGATGAGTTAGATGTTTCTAATGAAGAATAATATCAAATCAAGGATTATGGAATGCACATAGCTTTAGATTTATTCAATTTTAAGATGAGGTTCAAGTATTTGAATTGATTTAAAAGAATATATTCTTGGATTGTGAGTCTTTGATAGAATACTTGTACTTTGAGGATGGACTACTTTGATGAACTTCAAATGACATTCAACATGTGTTGATTAGTAACTCTAATAGAAGAATATGAAATAAAAATATAAAGAGAACTAAGTGTGCTACGCATGTTGATGCATGAAATTGATTTACATGTTTCGAAATTGGATGGAATAAGTATATGTTGTATGATAAATCTATTTTGAGTATGATGAATGATACAAGATATCCATATTCTTTTAATTTTGCTATTTCTAATGTCTCTATGAATATTTGTTGAGAATTGTGATAAAAAATGAACTAATATGAAATATTTTGAGATTGAATTTAGCATGCACTACTAACATTTGAGAAACCCTAATGAGGGTAAATATTGCAGACTGTTTCTTAGGCAAAAGCCCACTGATAATGATAAAACCCTAATGGGGAAAATGTTGGAGAATGAGATTATGCCTCAGGCTGAATGCCCACTAATGATGACTTCTATGAGACGATGTGGAAATGGAAATAATTGTATGTTTCAAAAATTATAGATTGTTGTGCTTCTTATTTTAGTATGTAACATCCCCAAAATTTAGTATGTAATAAACATGACCAATGATGTTAAGTCACTGATCTAATTTCTTCTAATGATGTAAAACCCTAGAATAAGTCTATCACATGATGATTCAAGATTTTATTACATCTTAATTTAATTATGCTCACAACTTAGCCCTAACTTTGCAATAATGTCCAATTTGTATTTAAATGGATATTGAACCCACATACAAGCATAAAATGTTACCTTAATCTTTTTATAAGAATATATAATGAGATATTAGTTCTTCTCTCAACATTTGGTGATGTAAATCCCTGATGATAAATTTTGGTACGTTAATTACCCTAATGACCCAATACTTCAAATTACCTTATTACATAGCTCAAAACCTAAAATCTAATTCTATATTCAGATTCCTCATGGTCAAATTAGGTATTGCCAAATTTCAATATGTATAAATAACCCTAGTTGTGCTAATTGATATTAGAAAGAAAGGGGTTAATTACATGAATATTTGACCTAGGCATTAGATTATATAGTTGATTTACATAATTTTTATCTAAGTTTGACCTAGGTCATGTACATCACATGCTCGATGTTACACTGCTTATTTTGAATTCTCAGTGAGATGATGGATTGGGATTGAGAGGTGGAGACTTTGTCTCCTTCCTCACGTGATACCCACACTGAAGGGAAGCCAATCTAGCCACTTTATTTGGCCTCCAACTCTCTCTCCCCCCCAAAATAACACCTCTTTTATCACCACAAAAAAACTGAGGAAGTTAGTCCAAGTCAAATGATCCCCTATTCAAGCCCTAAATCCCCTCATTCAAGAAATGCCCAATATGCCTTCTCCTTTAGTTGGTGCAACCGCCACTCCCTACTCACTTCGTCACATCGTATGTATCCACTTTATATTGGGAGCATAAGAGGAGAGAAAAGGACTAATTGCCGCGTTCAATTTTAGTTGATGTCAATAGAGGAACCACCAAAGCCTTGACCTTCTTCGGTGATGATGAAGAGCATTGGCTAGCAACTCCAGCCATCACATATAAATCAAGACTCAGGTAATATTTCTGACCTATTCATCATTTTGTTTGATCCCTTAACCCGTGCTTTTCACATATACAATCTACCCTAGAAGCAAGTTCCATGATTTCAGAGCTCGGCCTCTTCCTACCTTGTAAGTAGTGTCCAGGATGTGAAAACACACGAAATGATTCCACTAGGTCACTCTGATGTTAAACATGTGATGGTTTTAAGTTTTCCACAACTGCAATGTGATTTGTAGTTTCTAATTCCATGCCTCTATTTTCTTCAGATCACAACACTTTTTGAGGATTTGAGTGTGAGTTCACACATTTTGTTGTGTCTTTTGTTGTGGTTTGTCCTCTCGAACTGAGCGAATATACTAGTTCATTGAAGTTTATCCCTTTCCTTGACTTGCATCTTCTCCTACCTGCTGGCCATCATAATATGGGCCTTCTTTACTTCTGACCACCACCTAATCATGATGATGGGTTGTTGAGACCAGAACCTCATAAGGAACATTATGGTGATATTCTAGGTGTCATGGATCCTCTATTTTCTCATTAGAATTGGAGATTGAAGACCATGTGGAGATGATGGTGTCATAGCTCGAGAAGAATCCATGTTATAGTTATACTCCATTACCATTTCCCTCTCTTTTAATGTTCCACTAAGGCCTAGGGTAATATAGGTATTCCTTGTGCTATCTCGATGCACCTGAACATAAATTTAAATTGAAGAATGACAAAGTCTACCATGTTACACACCCAAGGTTGTGTGTGATAATTTGAGGGAACATCAATCCTTCTACGTCCTTTTGAGTTTATATTTGTGAGTAATAAGAAATTGACTTAATGGTTTTATCTAGTCTATGATTTGTCTAAATGTATCTAACATTTAGAAATTGACAAGTTTTGCTACAGTACTCTAATGGTAATGATCCTTATATGAATTTTAATTGATTTTCTGAACCTATCAAATGGTCAAGGTCTTAAACCTATGTTCCCAAATAAAATTCCATGATTTATAGAAAACTCTAAAACCCTAGGTTTAATTATGATGATTAATTTATTTATATATTGGATAGGATAATTAGGGTTGATCAGGATCATACTATGATTGTATATCTCCTCAAGAATAGGTGAGTGGTCATGCACGTTGAGTAATAAATAAAGGTTCAAGGTTTATGGTATTTGCTTATGTACTGATAATGACTCAATTAAAGTATGAGTACGTTAGTACTCATAATATGCTTATGGAAAACCATGATGATGTTAAGAATTTAGTTTTCTACTATTTTCATGTTTATGATTTCAAATGTAATATTATATATAATTTCCATGCTAATGGGTCATGATATCATGATGATCATGTTTAGTGAATTATGAAATTATGATAATCATGTTTGCTGAATTTAGAAATCATGTTATGTTAATATAGTCCTCTCAATCATGTTTAAGTGAGCCTTAACCAGCCTTATGAGCTCAGTGGGATTATTATGTGAGCCTTAACATGCCTTATGTGAGCCTTAAATGACCTTATGCGAGACTTAACTGGACTTATGTGAGCCTTAACTGGCGTTATGTGAGCCTTAACCGACCTTATGATCATTGTGGTGCATTGAGGAGAGTGACTATATTAACTCAACATAAAGTACAAAAAAATTTCATGTAATCATGTCAAATACTAAAGCCTTCAAGTAACCATGTTAATCATGTTAAGAACTCATGTTATAAGTTATATTAATGTCATTTCAAGTACAAGTTATTCTCATGTATAACTACTCAATTCCACTCACAAGTTTTATGTTTCTTTGCATGGATGGGGACGAGATGTCCGTAGGTGATATGTGGAGAAGGACTAAGACATCAAACTATGGATAGGATGATAAATTGAAACACTACAATGCCTTGGTGGGGTTCCATTATATACCTCAGTTTAGTTTCATGTTTTAAGATATAGTACTTTATGTTTAGATTTTTGAAACATGTCATAAGATGTATTGAGTTTCCATTTTTTGAAAACTTTTGAGAATGAGAATGAAAAGTATGTCCAGTGTTGGTTATATTTCAATAGTACTTGATGCATGATATTCAATGTATGTGACACCCAATTAATATTTTGAGTTAGGAATTAATGCTTTTCTCATGTGCATGTGTGCATGATTTGGGGGTTACATAGTCATTGTATTTCTTGATAAGCTTAATCTATTTCATGTTATTCTAGTTATCCTTGAAATTGTTGCCCGACATCTAGGTTGGCCATGCACATAATGTTTGGTTGACAAGGTTGACATGGTTTTTGACAAGGTTTGCTACACACATTATCTACTTTTCATTTGTAATAAATATTTGGTTAATTTATTTATTTTATAGTGCATGATTTGAAATGTGTGCATTAGAATTATGGTTCCTAAAAAATAGTAGATCTTGAGTTTCTTCATGCAATGTGTCAATGGCTTTCACAAAATTTGTAATTGCACTACCCCTTGATTCTAAATAATATTAAAAATATTGGAGAGAAGATTCATAATTTGTGGATGGACATCATTAGATGGTGGGGGTTCTTCTCTAGAGGTAGGTACACCAATGTTTCTATAAAAATCATAAATAGACATAGAAGAATGGTATTTGCAATTTTTATCCAAATGCTCAAATAGAGGCCTTGATTCTTGGGTGGGGAAGTAATTGGCTATGATTGTTCCTCCACAAGATGAATCAACCATTGTTTGGTTGAAATGAGATAACCCCTCATAGAAAGAGCCAACTGCTTTCCATAAGGGTACCTCATGGTGGGGCAGTCCATCAAGAGATTTTCAAACTTCTCCCAATTGTTGTGAAACTTCAGATGATTCAACTGGTCAAAGGAATGTTGCATCGACATATTTGGGTAAACTTTCACCATTACTGTGAAAGCTGACTGTGACTACCAAATCATGGTTCCATGTGTCACTCTCACGGTGGGTCTGTCTGGTACCTTGTTCTCTAACAAGTACCTATGTGATTGGTTTGATATCACTATATCATGACTAATGAGATTCTGTCATCAACCAACACACAATCTAGTCTTTAGTGTTATTGATGTCTATGGTTATTTCCACAATAACAACTGACTAGGGACCAAATAAGAACGTATACTCTTAACATCCGTATGATCTCATCATTTAGGTCTTTAACCTAAAAGCATACATCATTGAGTAAAACCATTCTTTAGACATCTATCATGTTACACCATCATCTTAGAAACAGTTTAAACATATAGATTGGATTGCCTTTATTATTATTCAAATCATTTACATAGTATCCCATTACAATCATCATATGACTTGCTCTATGGGAATACATACCAACAGACTCCCACTTGCACTTAGAGCCAGTCACCTAGGAACCTCAGTCCTTGTGACCTAGCATGACCATCATGCTTTTGCTGAGAAAGGGCCTTAGTCAGTGGATTAGCTATGTTGTCTTCAGTTGGTACTTTGCAAATCTTCACATCTCCTCGCTGTACGATCTCTCGTATGAGATGGAAGCGCCACAGTATGTGCTTAGACCGCTGATGTGATCTGGGTTCCTTAGCTTGTGCAATAGCTCCATTATTGTCACAATAAAGCTCAATTGCATCACAGCTACTGGGAACTACACCAAGTTCAGAGATGAACTTCCTGATCCACACAGCCTCCTTTTCTGCATGCGAAGCAGCAATATACTTGGCCTCTATAGTAGAATCGGCAACTGTTTCTTGCTTGGAACTCTTCCAGCTCACAGCTCCATTATTAAGGCAAAATACAAATCTTGACTGTGATCTGTAATCATCTTTATCGGTTTGGAAGCTTGCATCGGTGTAACCCTTTACAACCAGCTCTTCCTCATCGCCGTAAACAAGAAACTAATCCTTAGACCTTCGCAAGTACTTGAGTATGTTCTTTACGGCTGTCCAGTGAGCATCCCTGGGATCTGACTGGTACCTGCTCGTCATGCTGAGAGCATACGAGACATCTGGGCATGTGCACAACATAGCGTACATGATGGATCCGATGGCTGATGCATATGGGATCCCATTCATACGCTCCCTCTCTTCATAAGATTGGGGACATTGATCTCTAGAGACGGTGACTCCATGTAGCATGGGGATGTTGCCTCTCTTTGAGTTTTCCATGCTGAACCGCTTCAGCACTTTGTCAATGTACGTGCTATGACTTAGTCTGAGAAGCCTTCTAGATCGATATCTATAGATCTTAATTCCTAGAATGTAGGATGTTTCTCCTAAGTCCTTCATTGAGAAAGTATTCCCAAGCCAAGACTTTACCTTCTCTAAGGCTAAGACATCATTCCCCATCAATAGTATGTCATCCACATACAATATGAAGAATATAGTCGAGCTCCCACTAACCTTCTTGTACACACAAGGTTCATCTTCATTTTGAATAAAGCCAAACACTTTGACTTCCTCATCAAATCGAAGATTCCAACTCCGAGATGCTTGCTTCAATCCATAGATTGACCTTTGCAGCTTACAGACTTTATTGGCATTCTTTGGATCTACAAAACCTTCAGGCTGTGTCATATACACATCCTCATTTATATTCCCGTTAAGGAATGCAATTTTAACATCCATCTGCCAAATCTCATAGTCATAATAAGCTGCAATAGCAAGCATGATCCTGATGGACTTAATCATGGAAACTGGTGAAAAGGTTTCATCATAGTCAACACCTTGAACTTATCGAAATCCCTTAGCAACCAATCTGCCTTTATAAGTTTGCACATTGCCATCCATGTCAGTCTTTTTCTTAAAGACCCACTTGCACCCTATGGGTTTTACCCCTTTGGGTGGTTCCATGAAAGTCCATACTTTGTTGGAGTACATGGATTCCATCTCAGATCTCATGGCTTCAAGCCATTTCTCAGAATTTGGTCCCTCCATAGCCTCTACGTAGGTAGTTGGATCATCATCTATGATCAACTCACCACCTTCCTGAGTCACAAGGTATCCAAACCTCTCAGGTTCAAGGCAGGTCCTACTAGATCTATGAGGTCCTTGTGTTACCTGAGGAGACTGAGATTCCATAACACCTTGTGAATCTCCATGTTCCTCTCATACATCTTCCGGTTCAATGTTTTCTTGTTTGGCTTGAACCTCTTCAAGCACTATTTTCCTCCCACTGCTTCCTTTGGAAACAAATTCCTTCTCTAGGAACATAGCTATCCTAGAAACAAACACTTTGTTGTCAGTAGGGTGGTATAGATAATATCCCCTCGTTTCCTTGGGGTATCCAACAAAATAACATTTATCGGATTTGGGTCCAAGCTTATCAGGAAACATTTTCCTAACGTAAGACTCACAACCCCAAACCTTCAGAATAGACAAATCGGGACGCTTCCCGTACCATATCTCATATGGTGTCTTTTGAACCGATTTAGATGGTACATGGTTAAGTGTAAACACGGCGGTTTCAAGAGCATGACCCCAGAAGGAAATTGGAAGATCAGCAAAACTCATCATAGATCGCACCATATCCAACAATGTGTGATTCCTTCTTTCAGACACACCATTATGCTGTGGTGTTCCAGGCGGAGTCCATTGTGATACAATACCACGAGCTCGCAGAAGGTCCTCAAACTCTTGGCTTAAATATTCTCCACCTCGATCGGATTGAAGTGCTTTAATACTTTTACCAAGTTGGTTCTGTACTTCATTCATGAAATCCTTGAACCTTTCAAGGTTTTCTGACTTATGCTTCATTAGGTACACATAGCCATACCTACTGAAATCATCAGTGAAGGTAATGAAGTACTGATACCCATTTCTGGCATTAGTTCTAAAAGGCCCACATACATCAGTATATATGAGTCCTAATAGATCACTAGCTCTCTCACCTTTACCTGAAAAGGGAGTCTTGGTCATCTTGCCCAATAAATAAGATTCACATGTCTCTATTGATTCATAATCAAAAGAGTCTATATAAGCATCTTTATGGAGTCTAGAAATGCGCTTCTCATTTATGTGCCCTAGACGACAATGCCAAAGATATGTTTTGTTTGAGTCGTTGAGTTTTTGCCTTTTGGTGTTTACGTTGTATACACTTGTCTCCAAGTCTATCAAGTATAGACCATAAGACATTGGGGCACTGCTATAAAAGATCCCATCTTTAGAAATGGAACATTTTCCATTCTTAATAAGAAATTCAAACCCACCTTTGTCCAAACAAGAGACGGAAATGATATTCCTATTTATGGCAGGTACATAATAGCAGTTCTTCAACTCTATTATCAGCCCACTAGGTAGAGTTAACTCATAGGTTCCTACGACACTGGCGGCAACCCTTGCCCCATTGGCAACACGTAGTTCAACCTCGCCTTTCCCCAAAGGCCTACTTCTCTTAAGATCCTTCACATTTGAACAAATGTGAGATCTGCATCCGGTATCAATTACCCATGACGAAGTAGTAAAGTTAATCTCTATCACGTATACTCCAGAAGTAGAGATCTCTATCTCTGACTTCTTCTTCCATTGTTCCTACCATCCTCTCCATGTAGAAGAAATTGGTTTGGCGAGAGAACCCTTCTCTCCCTCACCTTTCATTCCATTGATCTCTATCAATGAACTTTCTTTCTTCTTCACCAACACATTAAGCGTCCATAGAGTGGATTCAAAGGCTCCTGGTATATCTGGATTGTGCAGAACATTTCTCATAGTCCTCAACCAGCTATGGAATTTATTCTCAATTAATTTGTCCATTTTAAAAGATGATTCCTTTGCCATTCTACATGAGAAAATTGCATTTGTCAAAACTCCTTTTGATTTGATTTGAATAAAATTTGACGATAGTTAATTAGGCCTTTAATTAATTACCGCTCCCACTATTTTGACTCAAATTGACAGCCCTCACCATCAATTCGAAATATTGCAGCGTACAATCTTCTAGTGGGACAAGATCCTAAAATCCTCTGAGCCATGGACCAGCTAGGGCTATCACCCACAACTCAGATCTCCCAGGTAGGCAACTCTTACCAATTGCATCACATGCAACTCTTGAAAGATGTCATATGCAACTCCTTGCCATGATCATCTCCATGCCTCAAGGTGCTAGATCCTATCTAGGTCACCTTGTTAAGTCTGACCCAAAGCCAACACGATGAATATGCACCCTGCTAGGGAAGACCCACACATTCATCCTTCATGCTTCCATGAGATAGACGGTGCACCACGCTAGGGCATGCCCACACTTAGTCGATCAAGCTTTTCACGTGTGTCTCATTTAGAAGGCATCTAAAACTTTAATATTTAATGAGGGATTTGGTTTTATATACATATACATATCCAATCACCACAATATATAGTACGTATCATATACACGCTATATCCCACAGAAAACATGCAAAATGATAAAAGCAATGATTATGGCCATCCTATTGTGATTCCTCGAGCCAAGAGGAATCACGGTCATCTAGGTCTACATCACATGCAACCTGTACAAGATGAAATCTATGCCTGCCTTTCTGGGTTTGATCAGCTCATCTCCATGACTGATCGGCTCGCCATCAAGTTGGTTGTTCGGGTGCCACCAGCCGATCGACTGGCGCCTCCATCCGATCGGTTCATCGGTCATCATGCATCTCCTCAGGTCACCACTGCTCGTCTCGCTCCTCGAACCGGTCATCTGCCGTTCTTTGACACAACAAGAAATAAAATCTATCCTATTTACAATTGAATTGTGAAACCCCGAGTTACATTCGGGGGGAGCAAAGGTAGGAAAAGAAATCTCGAATTATTTCGAGTTACATCAGGAATATGAGAAGGGAATCAGTGTGAAGATCAAGATGCAAGCAACCACATATAATCACACATATAGGACATAACCATGCTACACATCCACCACAAAACTCGTTTAAGGGCGACGTGTATCGAGTGCATTAATATTACATATCATATATGTATATTTGGGATTTGGAGATTGGATATGCATAAAGCCAATTTTATTCACATCGTATGCAATAAATAAAGGCGACTAACCTAAATCGATCACATCGATAATCCTAAAATATAGAACAGTTGACGTGGCTCTGATACCACTGTTGGGTTTTACGGGAGGCAGAGAGGCAGCGGAAACAAAAATTTTCTCCCCAAAACCCAGAACAAAAGGAATCGCGTCAACGTCTATATAATAGGAAAGAAGGTTTGTGGATGCATACCTTGTCCCGAGGCTTGCTCGATGACAATACCTCGCGCCTTGTGTGGTCTTCACCTCCGGTCTTGGACGGTGTCTGTGCATCACCTGATCACACCGGGACTGAAGACTCCTGATCTCACCGGGACTGTCAGGATTGACAGTTGTCCTCCGAGCGACAGAGGTCTCCCTCCTCTGCAGTCATCCACATGGACTGCCTGGAACTCCGATCTCCTTGTCCCACAAGGAATCGGAAGGAGTCACACCCTCCTGTCGGCGTACTAGTCACCGATCTCTCCTGCCACCTGTCGCTTTCTGCAGTTGTCTTTCCCTTACTATGCCTCCCTTCTCGGGTAGCACTTGCCCAGGCTCTCTCAGTTACCAAAACCAGAGAGAACGACAACTTTAGAGAGCAACTGGTTGCACTGAATTGTACTTTGAGAAGCCCCCAATACCCCAATATATATAGGAGGGTCATAGGATAGGGTTCTCTATCCCGGGAAATGTGGGACTAAAGCAGAAGTAGAAGGGTTCGAGATTTTCCACAAAACTGACAAACTGCAGCAGCTGAACCGATCATTTCAACCTAAAATGATCGTCTAGACCCTCCAGCCAATCGGTTGGACACTCCAGCCGATCGTTCGGATCCATGAGCCGATCGGTTGGACACTCCAGTTGATCGGTTCGTGATCCTGGTTCAACTCAAATTGACTTTCCATGTTTATTTCTAACTAATCAATATTAGTTCTTATCCAAATCAAATTTGATAAGTGAAACAAAAGAAGTTTTTCACCAATCTCACTTTCCCAACTCGCTCGGTTGCACCAGTTGAGCCGATCGGTTCAACCCTTGAACCGATCGTTTCACTCTGGTCATGAGCCGATCAACTCACTAGTTGAGCCGATTGGTTCACTAAGCTCAGCCGATCGGTTCATCACATGAGCCGGTCGGTTGGGAGTGCAGACTGTGCAGAATCAGTCAATTGCAGTTCCAATCAATCCGATACTCTAATCAATCGGTCCAACACCTTGAACACTATGATACTGAGCTATCAATTGATTAAGTGTTTAATTGAACTACTAAACTCCTTTAGCAATCAATCTAAACATTGTTTGTGGACAGACTCCTATTCCAGGTTAAATCCTATGTGTGTGACCCTACAAGTCCATTTCATGTTGGCAGTGAAAGTCCATAACACTTATGACTTCACAAGCAAAGAGAGGTGTCTAGTCACACATCAGTGCTACCCAAGTGAAATACAAAGTTGGAGAACAACTTTCAATCCTACAATCCGTGAATGGTGTTACAGTGAATGTATAATTCCTTTGTCACTGATATCCTGAATGAACTCGAGGCATGGAGCAGTCATCCTGTCAACGTTCATTCATTTCCTTGATCTCAGAGCAGACTGGGTGAGATGTGTGTGACATCAATATCACATATTGATTCACACGTGCATGCTCATGCCTTTCTCAATCCTACTGATCAAGTGGCCAAGGACATCAAACTCCCTCAGGAGGGACAAATCCCATATCTATCACTCACCCCTCAAAAGCCCCATGTGTCAAAGCCACCCAATCATCACCTTTATAACAACCCATGTTTTAGGACTGCGTTTGATGATGTCAAAGTGTACCCAACGACATGTGTTGAGTGTAGTGATTTCAGGTCTAAGAATCACACTCACCACCATTATTGTGAAAGCGGACTGTGACTACCAAATCATGGTTCCATGTGTCACTCTCACGGTGGGTCTGTCCAGTACCTTGTTCTCTAACAAGTACCTATGTGCTTGGTTTGATATCACTATATCATGACTAATGAGATTTTGTCATCAACCAACACACAATCTAGTCTTTAGTGTTATTGATGTCTATGGTTATTTCCACAATAACAAGCAACTAGGGACCAAATAAGAATGTATACTCTTAACATCCATATGATCTCATCGTTTAGGTCCTTAACCTAAAAGCATATGTCATTGAGTAAAACCATTCTTTAGACATCTTTGATGTTACACCATCATCTCAAAAATAGTTTAAACATATAGATCAGAAATTGCCTTTATTATTATTCAAATCATTTACATAGTATCCCATTACAATCATCATATGACTTGCTCTATGGGCATACATACCAACACCAACATAGTTGGGACTGAGGCTTAGATGATGATGATTATTATTATTAATTTATCTATTGTCCCGATTAACCCACAAGTTTTACTATATGGCCTCATGATATTTCCCCATTTCAGTGCAGACTTAGAATGATCCATTGACACCCAAATATCGATCATGATTACTAGAGCATGGGTGGATATATCATCATCGACAACTGTTTCCAACATACATGGACCACACAACTCAAGTCTAGAATGCCACATGTCCATTGGGCCCCACCTATGGGAGGGGTTATGTTCTGATGCCATTTGTAACACCTAGGCTGCTTCCCAAGTCTCTAGTAGAGTTTTTAGAATAATGACAAGTCCCACATACCACACCTGCTCTTAACTATACACTTTGTCCTCACTCACACGCAAGCCGAGATAACCTTCCCAATTGGTCACCCATCCATGTATACTCTGGGTTGAGCATTCTAAATGTAGGATTTTGTGGAGAAAACATGTGCGGCGGAAGCAACAAAATTCCACTCAACCCGAAACAAGATCTCGTCGATAACAATGTCTTTGGAAGGAGTGTTTGTGGGATATACCTTATCATGGAGCAAGTCTGATGATGTCCCACTGCACAAAGGTGTGCAACGACGCTGGCTTACACAGACAGAACTTCTCTCCCGTTCACTGTCGCAGGAAGATCCGACGATGCTCATTTTGTGCGGTGATGTATGCTTCTCATAACACGCACAGATGGTGGTTGATGCCCTCCGAACACAGGCATCTCAGTGTTTGCATCTCTACTTCATCCATGCGGATGGACTGGAACTCCATGTCACGCTTCCTAAGTCGGTGGGAAGGAGTCGTGTCTGTGCGGTGACGTGCTAGCGATGTGTTGCTCACATTTCTCTCCTAAGGACGGTGACGGGTAGGGTTTACGTACGTGAGCATAAATGAAAAAGCCTCTCTCAGTATCTTATATAGATATCGGCTATCAACCTCCTTTAAATAGGATACAAAGGGAAGTAGGGTTTCCTAAACCCATCGGTAAATAGAAACATTGCATTAATTAAAATGCTCATGGATTAATTAGAATATTTTGGAATTCATTAATTAATCAAATAATCACATTAATTGATTAATTAATATACGACTCCATGCAATCGCTTGGGATGGATCTATGGGCATATATACCATCAGACTCCCACTTGCACTTAGAGCCAGTCACTCCAATATTATTCTAATCGATTACATAAACATTTTAGTAATCAATGTGATTCAGAGCAATTCCAATCAAATCCACAATTATACTCCTATTCCAACACATCCTATGTGTGTGACCAGGTAGGCTCCAAATTATGTTGGAAGTGATATCCATAATCATAATATGATTTCACAAGCAATGATTGGTATCTAGCAAGACTTCATTGCCACCCAAGTAATTGGAGAAGTTGGAGAACAACTTAACCTATCATTCATGACTGGTGTTATAGTGATTGTATAGTTCCTTTATTGCTGATATCCGGATTGAACTCGAGTCATGGAATTGTTATCCTTTTCAACGTTCAATCCATGTTCCTTGAACTAGAGCATACTGTATGAGATATATGTCATCTCAATATCACATATTGACTCACATCAGCATGGCCATGCATTTCTCAGTCTTGCTTATCAAGTGGCCAGAATATCAAACTCCCGTAGGAAGGACAAATTCCATCTACATCACTCATAGTCATCCCCATGTGTCACAGTGCACCCAAGCACCATCTTTATGGAAATCCTTATTCAGGACCATGGTGGATGATGTCAAAG
The DNA here is from genome assembly GCA_963693085.1 of Alisma plantago-aquatica. Classification (NCBI taxonomy): domain Eukaryota; kingdom Viridiplantae; phylum Streptophyta; class Magnoliopsida; order Alismatales; family Alismataceae; genus Alisma; species Alisma plantago-aquatica. Next base: position 1,106,731,471 of record OY856413.1, on the reverse strand, counting down.
TACATCGAATGACATGTGATAAGTGTAGTGACTTCAGGTCTAAGAACCACAATCACCACCATCATTATGAGATGTGACTCTAACTACCAATCATGGTATCCATGTGTCACTCTCAAGGTGGGTCTATCTGATACACTATTCTCTAACAAGTATCTATGTATTTTGTTTGATATCTCCATATCATGGATAATGAGATTCTTCCATCAACCAATATACATTCTAATCTTATGTGTTATTGATGTCTATGGATATTTCCACAATAACAACTGATTAGGGACAAAACAAGAATACATACTCTTATCATACACATGATCTGACTGTTCAGGCCATCAACCCAAAGACATATGTCATTGAGTATATTATCCTATAGACATCTATAAGTTTTATGGTCATCTCACAATATAAAACACAAACATATAGATTGAAAACTTGCCTTTATTGATATGATCAATGTAGTATTACAAATTGTTTACATAGTATCCCATTACAATCATCAAATGATAGTCTCTATAGGAATATATACCAACAGATTCCCACTTGCACTTATACCCAATCACTCATGAATCTCAATCCAATTGATCGAACATGTCTGTCATGTTTCTGCTGTGAAAGTGCTTTTGTGAGCAGGTCAACCACATTGCTTTCTGTAGGTACTCTACAAATCTTCACATCTCCTCATTGTACGATCTCTCGTATGAGATGGAACCACCATAGAATATGTTTAGAATGTTGGTGCGATCTTGGTTCTTTAGCCTGTGCAATTGCTCCGTTGTTGTCACAAAACAACTCAATTGCATCACCAGCGCTTAGAACCACTCCAAGTTCAGAAATGAACTTCTTGATCCACACAACTTCTTTTGCAACATTAGATGCGGCAATATATTCAACCTCTATTGTAGAATCTGCAACCGTCTCTTGCTTGGAACTCTTTCATCTCACAGCTCCATTATTTAGGAAAAACACAAATCCATATTACGATCTGTAGTCATCTTTGTCAGTTTGGAAGCTAGCATCAGTGTAACCCTTTACCACGAGCTCTTTCTCACCACCGTATACCAACAATTGATCCTTAGTCCTTCTCAAGTACTTTAGGATGTTCTTTATGGCTGTCTAGTGACATTCACCTCGATCTGACTGATACCGACTCTCATGCTCAAAGCATACAACACATCAGGATGAATACATAACATCGCATACATGATAGATCCAATTGCTGATGCATATGGAATCTTACTCATGCGTGCCCATTCATCACATGAACTAGGACATTGGGCTTTAGAGATCGTAACTCCATGGGACATGGGAAAGTTACCTCTCTTAGAACCCTCCATGCTAAACCTCTTTAGCACTTTGTCAATGTATGTGCTCTGGCTTAGGCCTAGAAGCCTTCTAGATCTATCTCTATAGATCTCGATCCCTAGTATATAGGATGCTTCGCCTAAATCCTTCATAGAGAAGGTCTTACCTAACCAACCTTTTACTATCTAAAGATTAGAGATGTCATTTCCCATCAATAGTATGTCATCCACATATAATATGAGAAATACGATTGTGCTCCTACTAACCCTTTTGTAAACACAAGGTTCATCTTCATTTTGACTAAAGACAAACTTTTTGACAATTTCATCAAAATATAGATTCCAGCTCTGAGATTCTTGCTTCAATCCATAGATTGACCTTTGTATCTTACATACTTTATTGGCTTCCTTTGGATCGATAAAACCCTCAGATTGTGTCATGTACACATCCTCCAGTAAATTCCCATTAAGCAATGCTATTTTAACATCCATCTGCCAAATCTCATAGTCATGATAAGCTGCAATGGCAAGCATGATCCTGATGGATTTAACCATGACGACTGGTGAGAAGGTCTCATCATAATCAACACCTTGAATTTGACAGAATCCTTTTGCAACCAATCTACCTTTATAGATTTGAAAATTTCCATCCATGTCAGTATTCTTCTTGAAGACCCACTTGCACCCTATGGGTTTTACCCCTTTGGGTGGATCCACCAAGGTCCATACCTTGTTGGTGTACATGGATTCCATCTCAGATATCATGGCTTCGAGCCATTTCTCAGATTCTGATCTCTTAGTAGCTTCTAGATAGGAAGTTGTCTCATCTTCTATGCCCAATTCATCACTGTCTTGAGTCACGAGAAATCCAAATCTCTTAGGCTCAAGTCGTGTCCTACTAGACTTATGAGGTTCTTGTGTTACATTTGGAACTTGAAATTCCACAACAATTTGTGAGTATTCATGTTCCTTATGTACCTCCTCAGGTTCTCTGCTTTCTTGTTGGTCTCAAACTTCTTAGAGTTCTACATTCCTCCCACTAATTCCTTTGGAAATAAATTTCTTTTCAAGAAATTTAGTAGTACTAGCAACAAACACTTTGTTGCCAGTTGGTGTGTAGAAGTAGTATCCCTGAGTTTCCTTGGGGTATCCAACAAAATAGCATTTTTTCGATTTGGGTCCAAGCTTTTCAGGAAATTATTTCCATACATAAGCTTCACATCCCCAAATCTTTAACATAGACAAATTGAGACGATTCCCATTCCATATCTCATATGGTGTCTTTTGAACTGATTTGGAAGGTACACGGTTACGTGTAAATGATGTAGTTTCAAGAGCATATCCCCATAATGATATTGGAAGTTCGGATGAATGCATCATTGATCATACCATGTCTAATAATGTATGATTCCTTTTTTCTGACACACCATTATGTTGTGGTGTACCGGGTGGAGTCCATTATGATACAATATCACAGTCTCTCAGAAGGTCCTCACACTCTTGGCTTAAGTATTCGCCACCTCGATCTGAACGGAGTGCTTTAATACTCTTACCAAGTTGCTTCTCTACTTCATTCATGAAATTCTTGAACATTTCAAGAGTTTCTGACTTGTGTTTCATAAGATATACATAGTCATACCTACTGAGGTCATCAGTGAAGGTAATGAAGTATTGATAGCCACCTCTAGCATTTGATCTAAAAGGTCCACATACATCAGTATGTATGAGCCCTAGCAGATCACTAGCTCTCTCACTATTTCCAGTGAAAGGAGTCTTGGTCATCTTCCCTAATAAACATGCCTCACATGTCTCCAATGATTCAAAATCAAAAGAGTCTAGAAAACCATCCTTATGGAGTCTAGATATGCACTTCTCATTTATGTGCCCAAGACAACAATGCCATAAGTATGTTTTGTTTGAGTTTTCAAGTTTTAGCCTTTTAGTATTTATGTTGTATATGCTAGTCTTAAGTTCTAACAAGTAGATACCATAAGACATAGGGGCATTGCCATAAAAGATCTCATCTTTAGAAATAGAAACCATTCCATTCTTAATGTGAAATTCAAATCCATTCTTGTCCATACAAGATACAGAAATAATATTTCTATTAATGGAAGGTACATAATATCAATTCTCTAATTCTATTACAAGGCCCGTAGGCCAAGATAAACTAATAACTCCAATTGCGGTGGTAGCAACTCTTGCTCCATTAGCGACCTACAGCTCGACTTGGCCCTTTTGTAAAGGCTTACTTCTTATCAGATCCTGCATATTAGAACATATGTGAGATCCACATTCGGTATCTAATACCCATGATGAAGAAGTATTTAAGTTTATCTCAATAACGTATATACCTAAAGTGGAGATCTTTATCTCCTGCTTCTTCTTCCTCAGTTCCTCCAGGTAGAGAGGATAGTTTCTTTTCCAATGTCCAAGCTGGTGACAATGGTGACACCTGCCTTCTTTGGATATCCCACCTTTAGCTTTGAGCACAGATGACTTTGGCTTCTTCCCGGATTTAGAACTTTTCTTAGCCTTTCCTTTGCCTTTTGACTTTCCCTTTGTCTTGTTGATCATCATCACAAACTTGGGCTTATCTTTCTTCATATGTGCTTCAGCTGTCCTCAACACGCCCAACAATTTTGACAATGGCTTGTCAAGATTGTTCATATTGTAGTTCATGACAAAATGATTATTTGATTCAGGCAACAACTGTAGAATCACATTAGTGGCCAACTCTTGACCTAGGGGAAATCCCATCTTGGATAGGCTTTCCACGTACCCAATCAAAGTGAGTATATAGGTGCCAAATGAGTCTCCCTCTTTCATCTTGCTTCTGAACAAAGCCTTTGAGACATCATATCTCTCCCATCTTGCTTGATGTTGATACATGTTCTTGAGATGTGTTACCATCTCCATGACCTTCATGTTCTCATGCTGCTCTTGCAACTCATAGTTCATTGAGCACAACATCAGGCACTTGAAATCCACGACATCATCAAGGTGATTCTTGTAAGCATCTTTTTTAGCCTTGGGCGCATTTGCGGAGGGTTCTGCTGGGTCTGGTGTTTCAAGGACATAGAGCTTACGTTCATGTGTGAGAATAATTCTCAGTGTGCTAATCAGTTCTGAAAGTTGGTTCCGGTAAGTTTGTACTTATCAAGGATCGATCAAAATGAGAAAATGTGAGTGTTGTTTTCCATTTGATTGCTACAAAAGAAAAGTTTGCATTTAGTCCAAAGCATTTTGACTTGTAAGGATTTGATAAATGAGATTAATTAGGCCTTTAATTAATTATGCTCCCACTATTTTATTCAAATTTATATCCCTCACTATCAACTTAGAAGATTGCAATGCACAACCTTCTAGTGAACCAAGATCAAAAATAATTGGATCAATGCCTAGCCAACGCCGGCGTCAAAGACCAAATTCTAAGGTAGGAAAATTTTGCCAATTGCATCATATGCAACTCTTGGATAGATGATCATGTACAACTCCTTGCCATGATGCATCTGTATGCCTCTAGGTACTTGATCCTATCAAGGTTCCCTATTTAAGTCCAACCCATAAGCCAACACGATGAGTGTGCACCCTGTGGAGGAAGACCCACACACCCACCATCACACTTCTACGAGATAGACAGTGTACCACACAGAGGCATGCCCACACATAGTCGATCAAGCTTTTCATGTGTGTTTCTTTATGGAAGGCAACTAAAAATTAATATTATTAATTGAGGGGTTTTATTACTACATATACATATCCAAACACCACATACTTATAGTACGTATCATATACTACTATATCCACAACCACAAATGATAGATATGCAATCATAAACACAAATACATCGGTTATGGACGTACTATTATAATCCTTTGGAGCAACAAAGGATTACGGTACACCTATGGTCTCATGCATCTCATGCAACACCTTTGAATCAACCTATAAGCCTGTAATGATCAACATTACAATGAACAACTTCATGGATGCTTCGTGAGGTTGGAACTTCAAGTTGCTTCTTGGAATTGGATCTTCTTATTGCTTCTCCATGGACGCTCCTTGGAGTTGGATCTTCTGGTTGCTTCTTGGAATTAGATCTTCATGGTGCTTCTCCATGGACACTCCTTGGAGTTGGATCTTCAAGTGGCCTCCTTACATCAAGTTTACAAAGACTAAAGCTAATCATATCTCTATTATATCATATGAGTACAAATATAAAGGGAAAGAATTAATTACACTTTGAAATAAGAGATGAGGCTCGGCATGCAAGCTGAATACTTTATACAAAGGATCCATATGCAACCATCATACATCCATAGCATTCACAAACAAACATATCCATAAGATTGACATCCATATCAATTCACAACATTCACAAAAGGGGATACTAGGCCATAATTGTGCATGCATTCACCACATAAAATAGATTTTAAAGTCGATGTGTATTCTGTCATAGGTATATCTACATATATGTATATACATATTAAAATTGTAGTACTTTTAATTTGGGACATTCCCCATTAAATAAATTTTTGACTCCCACGCAGACTATGCAGGATACATAGGGGAAGCGCCCCTATGCGGGGATCTTAGTTCCATGTGGGGATCTTACTTCCATGCAGACTATGCAGGGTACAGAGGGGCAGAGCCCCTAAAAGGTCTACGGAATTTTACTTCCATGCACTTAGGAAAATCAATATTTTCCATATTCAACCCCGTCCGAAACATCAAAAATAGAAGCATGCGGCGTATGTGGAAGTAGGTTTAGATTTGCACATTAACAGTTTTAATTCACATCATATGCAATATAGAAAATAGTATACAGCGATTTGATCATATCAAAATGAATCCAAATACGTTGTATATCGACGTTGCTTTGATACCACTGTAGGGTTTTGTGGAGAAAACATGCGCGGCAGAAGCAACGAAATTCCACTAAATTGGAAATAGGATCTCATCGACAACAACATATATGGAAGGAGTGTTTGCGGGATATACCTTATCGCGGGGCAAGTCCGGCAATGTCCCACTGTACAAAGGTGCGCAACGACACTGGCTTACACAGACATAACTTCTCTCCCGTTCACTGTCGCAGGAAGATCCGACGACACTCCTTTCGTGTGGTGATGTACGCTACTCGTAACACGCACAGATGGTCATTGATGTCCTCTGAACGCAGGTGTCTCAGCGTTTGCATCTCTACTTCATCCACGCAGATGGATGAGAACTCCACGTCGCGCTTCCTAAGCTGGCGGGAAGGAGTAGTGTCTGTGCGACGGCGTGCTAGCAACGTGTTGCTCTCCTTTCTCTCCTACGGACGGTGACGGCTAGGGTTTACGTACGTGAGCGTAAATGGAAAAACCTCTTTCGATATCTTATATAGATATCGGCCCTCAACCTCCTTTAAATAGGATATGAAGGGAAGTAGGGTTTCCTAAACACATCTGTAAATGGAAACATTGCATTAATTAAAATGCTCGTGGATTAATTAGAATATTCTGGAATTCATTAATTAACCAAATAATTACATTAATTGATTAATTAATATCTGACTCCATGCAATCGCTTGGGATGGATCTATGGGCATATATACCATCACTAACTACAACATTCTTAGTGATGTGCTCCCTAAAAAGGAGGTGCACCTTGGTGATAGGGGTGGTACAATCATTCCTTTTAATATCATTTTATTCAAAGCCTCAAATCCTATGAAGTTACAAACACACATTTTTACATGACATTGCGTCGTCAAGTGACTTGGTTTTTCCCATTCATCTCTTTATCTAGGATGCCATTCAAGAAGGTTGGATATCCATAATTTCAACTTCTTATAAGGATATTGTCTCATTTTTCTTGTTGTACCTATAACTAATATTTGACTTATAGCTCAGAGGATCGACCAAGTTCAACTCTGATTTAACATAATACTTGAAAATTATCACATATAAGTTGCCTCACAATGTTTTAACTTAGACTAATATGTCTACTATTCCCACTATACTTTTTTAACATTTATCTGTTGCTATGCTAGTTTGATCAACACATTGTATAAACACTAGTGTAGAAGGTTTCTCCCATATGGGAAGATGCATTAGAACATAACTTAGTAATTTAGCTTCAATTCCAGCCTTCTCCAACACAATAAATTCAGATTCCTTGGTGGAACAAGCTATGCATGTTCTTAGTGGATTTTCAAAACACAACACCTATACCATGGTAAATATGCAACCACTTGTAGATTTCAATTCATATGAATTAGTAATCTAATTTGCATCACATTAATCTCCTAGTCACATTGAGATCCATAAATTACCAAACCATGATCAATCATACCTTTTAGTATGACTGGGCTTAAAGACAAACTTGTCCATCAACTCACATTATACTTGACCAGAACGTGTAGTATAGTCTACTTTAGGATGATAGTGAGGTAAAGTTTGGTCTATGAATTCTTCAAGCCAGCTTTATATAGTCCATTCTACATTAAAGTGAGTGGCTAACCACTCAAATTGAATTCGACCAAATATGTGAAATAAATAAATAAAGATTCATATATTTATTATGGCAAATATTTTTCAATACACATATATCATCACACTTAATCTTGTAATAGTATTCTAATAAATTAATTATAAGAAACTACGAAAAATATGAAAAATTGAGTAGTCATCTCAATTAGTCAGTTAAAGTAGACTTGAAGTAGTTGGTTCTCTTTTGGTAAGACATGATCCCATTTTCCCAACAGCTTTAGTCGAAGGTGGACACTTGAAGTCTTTATAATCACTGACAATTTTTTGAAACGTGACATTCATTTTTTAACTGTGTTAGAAGAACTTACTATGCAGTATTGGATTTAGAACAAACTTAATAAAAGTCCACCATACTTTTATGGTCAAGTTAAGTCTGGTATGCGGTTTTGGGTTCAAAACAGACTTGACCATACCTGTGATGACAAACGTCATCAATAAGATAACAAGTGTCGTCAGTAATAATAAAACATGCGAAAACGATCACTAACAGCAGATTACCAAAAATCACTAAAAATTAAAACCATTTTCAAAGAGATCCATTCATAGAAAAACTCTTTAACCAAGAACCAAAGTATTTCAAATTCATCCTGGTTCACAAGTACACAACCTGTACCATTCCTTTTCAAGGATTACAACATTGACTGCCCTATTAACAAATATACACAGGCAATATAAAACTTTGAGGCACTAAGCCAAAACTCCGATTGATACATTTAAAACTCCGAGGACCTGAGAGGACAGAGATAACACATATGACTTCTATCTACATGACACGACAGACAGTACACTCAACCTGAGCTGTCACTGCTGTCCCTGCTATTGATGTTACCGTTGTTCTTTCCTTATTTTAGGATTTCTGCTTTGCCTCCCATGCATACCTAAAAATGTTTCCCACGGGGGTGAGACAATTGAAAATTGCCCTAGCGAGAGATATAACTCTCTGCCAAAAACATTGTTATTGCGGTTTATTAAATTAAAACTGAGCAGGGTTAATTTTACATTATCAGGCAGAATTATTCATCATAGAACAGAATAAGATAATCTCCTATTCTCATGGAGGTCATTGCATATACCCATAGTAGATAAGTAATTCATCTGTCTACCTTGCAGAGAATATAAAAAAAACATGATTAACATTTATCCATTAAGGAATGCACAAAGAAATGCAATATCGGCCAATGAATTTTCGGATTCAATCCTATAGTAAACATGCTAACGGCTGATTACATTTTACAATCACACTTATGCCCTGAGGAGATGAGGTATACCGCTCATGCTCCAACCGACCATTGCGAAGTCAAAATCGGTACCACACAAGGTCAAAGGTAGAGTCGGCTACCAAGACCTCCCATATCTCGGTCAGCGCGAGATTACATGTTGGACATCTCGTGTCTCTGCTATATATATAGTTTTCCAGGGTATACTGGCAACTTCGCTATTAGAGTTATAGCCCGTAGCATATACTCTATTCAGGGTTATGGCCTATAGCCAATACCTAGTATTTTATTATGGAGTCATGGCCCGTAGCCATACTCTTATTGGGGTATGGTCCGTAACCAATCCCGTGCAAGTAATGAAGGATTGAGAGGTTTATTGTTCACCTTTCCCCAATTCCCTCATTCGGACGTAAGGATATTTTCACCCATTTACACCCACATACTCAAAAGTATGCCCTCTGGGTTTAGCAGTGGAGCACCCGTTTCACCATCACCAATTTGCTGACGATGATGGATCTATGGTCAGGGCTCTACATGAATATATTTTACTTGATTAATTAAGTACAATATCATATTCTTTTAGCATCAGCCAACTTCTCAAACAAGACTTATTATAATAATACTACAAAGAAATGTGTAATACATCTACCATGTACTTTTTCAAATCTTTAAAAACACGTGATACTGGGGATCTCAGTCCCTTATCACACTACTGGGAATTCTCATCCCTTCACATCATTATTATCATGATTACTAGATCTAGGTATTCAAACCTTAGATCATCACTGAACACTGTTACCACTTATCAATTATCTATTACCTCTAGGTCCTCAGACCAAGGTATACATGATACTTGTTATACAAGCATCTCACATGGATCACAAGGCCCATTAAATATCTTGTCACCTCTCACTAGGAAACAAACTATCACATGGCTCACAAGGCCATTACACATCTTGTCACCTCTCACTAGGCAACAACTTATTCACATGGCTCACAAGGCATCACACATCTTGTCACCTCTCACTAGGAAACAACATATTCACATGGCTCACAAGGCCATCACACATCTTGTCACCACTCACTAGGCAACAATATATTCACATGGCTCACAAGGCCATCACACATCTTGTCACCTCTCACTAGGCAACAACTTATTCACATGGCTCACAAGGCCATCACATTATACTTGTTATACAAGTATTTAACATTCCTTACAAGGCTTATGCAATAAGAGAAATACAACCTTCCCATAATTAGGGTTAGGGTTTTTCCCTTTCTTATTAGTTAGGGTTTCTCTTACATATCATTACCCTTCATTAGGTTTAGGGTTTTCCATTATTAACCATTTAGGTTTTCACGATCATATTATCAATGATCAAATCCTAATTCATTGCTCCACACATCTAGGAGCAAACATTGATATCATAAGTATTCAATCATACTTATTCATTCTCATAATTTATCATTAAATGAATCATTAACACAAGGTATGAGTTCCTCTCTCATCCTTAATAGGGTATGATTACATCAGACTTTATTAACTTGGTTTAACATTTTTTCAAAGAATGTTAGCCCACACTTATCAAAGTGCATTAAACTTATTACATCTCAATGTAACAATTGACATAACACACTTCATGTGTTACTCATCCAAGTATATTGGATTTAAGGTGCATCAAGGTGCATCAACCTTGAAGTGCTGGATGTGATATTTACCATACATTGATGTATCACTTCCCTTATTACTATAATCTTACTTAAGTTCAACAACTTATCCTGTATTAGGGTATTTTCCATCCTAATACTTTATCCACTAGCTCATCACATTTATCATGTAATGTATTGATCATAAGTCACACATTCAAATTGCCCAACTATCATCAATGATATGGGCTCATCTCAGGTTAAGGCATTGTTGATATAAGGTTGTCCATTATCAGCCACTCTAGGTGTTTCACCTATCAAGGTCTTAACCACACCATCACTTGGTGTTACATTCATTGCTCATAAAAGTGTCTTGCTCTCACCATTACAAGGTGTATAGGGTTGAATCATGTGCATATATTCACCATATCGGGTTGGAAATGTATAAACATCATTGTATTGAGCTGGAGGTGTATGAACACTCACCATATCGGGTTAGGATTTGCACTTATCTCCATATCGAGCACGATGTATCTTCTTGACCTCATATCAGGAACAAGGTTTATGTATGTATCTCCCATGATACTTATGAGGTATCAAACCATCACCATGTCGGGCTAAAAGTACATTCAATCACCCGATTGGCTAGTCACCATCTAGGGTTAGCCATGACAGATTAGGGTTTTCCATATCGGGATCACCCATTATTCAAGTTATTTGGAGTGTAGGGAACCCAACCATATTGGGCTACATCATCAAACATTATGTTGCATCACCCATTTCGGGTTAGGGTTGGTTGTGTCGGGCACATGATACATATATGTGTCGTCCATTATGCTTAAGAGGTATCAACTCATCACCATGTTGGGCTGCCATGTTGTCTAGGGTTGTGTAATGTGCAACCCTATCGTTCAACCTATAGTGCAACCATGTCGTGCAAGATCATGTAAGCCTCATGATACTAAGTACCAACGATGTATTATATGATCATATCGTGCAATAGCACTTTTTACTCTTCACTTATATCGGGTTACCCAAATTAGGGTTTCTTGTCAACTTACAAGTATACAATTGACCTTGTATCATGCATGAAGTCTATAATAGACTTCCTATCATGTAAGAGGTGGATACTACACCCTCATATCATTCAATAATGTTTACAACCTATTCATATCATTTTAGTGAAGTAGGTGCATCATCATATCGAGTTAAAGGTGCTTACTTATGTGCTTGCACCCGATATCACTTTTATAAGGTGATACCATCATCTTAAAGCTATAGAAATTTATTATAACTGAAATATTTCATGGAAACAGGTCTAAGCAACTACTATAACTCTCAATGCCATCAACTATTTCAGGAAATTTCGGAATTAAAAGTATTTCACTGATTATACCAATTTAGGTGAAGAATAACAACATGATTGAGTTCAAGTTATGTAACCCGCCTTAAGAACCACTTCAAAGCTCCAAGCTCCAAATATCCATGTTCTTAAGGTTGAAGATGACTTATTAAAAGTCCAAGGCTCGTTCATAACTCCTTCATATACAAGGAATCACCATGGATAAGCAATTGGTGAAGAAGAAAAGAAAAGAAGATCAAAACCCTAAAATCATGCTTCAATTCAAGGTTGAAGATGATCTTTTCCTCACCTTAGGGTCAAGTATGAGCTCCTACTTGCTCCTTAGCACCTTTGCACGATACACTAGTGTCCGTGCACGATATTCCAACCCTCATGCATGATATGGCACTCACTTGCACGATATGGCACTCAACACTTCACCCTATCGGTCGATATCACCTTATATGGCCAATTTCACCTACTTGGCCGATATGCTCTTGCCATGGGTGATATACCAAGGCCCATGCACGATAAAATAGCCTCCCTTCACGATATGGGAGCTCTATGCATGATACTTTAGGGTAGGAGGGTGGTAAGGGTCACAAAATTGCACCAAGGAGTGAAACTAGGGGTATATATACTTGTTGCACATGATGGAAGGCAAAAGATGAGGTGTCAACATTTTGAGCTAGTAGGTGCCACGTGTCATGCATGGGTGACACGTGTCCATGCATGAATCATCATTTGTATTGTCTTGAAAAATAGTTGAGGATAATCTAGAGATGCAAATTCGTCCATTACTTATCCATTTGGATAAGTCATCTAGGTTTAATCACTATTTTAAGTCAAGCCGATACACTCTTTCTAAGGAAACTTGTTGGCCGTCACACCTCACCTCCTTGAGGTGATTTTCATGATAAGGACTTTTCCAAGAGTTCACAAAACGATATGGAACACCTCCTTGGGCTCCATGGCCGATAGGCACTCATATATAAGCTTTTCAACTTGATACAACTCAAGTTAAGCCTTCAAATTCAACCCTTTTTCTTGGTCATTTCTTCACCAAGATTACCATAATTCATAATGGAATCAAACATGGTGTCTCATTCATTATATCTCCTCTAAATGATGCTAGGAGGGAGTAGGAACACTCTATAGGTGGTAATTTGCATATCAACCCCACATTTTGTGTAAATTATAATTTGTACCAAAATTGGTGCACAATGCACCAGCATTGTTCAAACAAGTTTAAACTTGGAAATTTAGGCTTTCCACAAGCCACCACCTAGCATCATTCTCTCTATTATGATTGTAAAACATATGTGGTACATTCAACATGTGACATTTTGCATTATAACCCCTCAACTTGGATAAATTGCACTTTAGCCCAAAACAAGCAATCATTGCTTTAACATTGTTCAAATAGGACCAAAATTGAAACATAAGTTCCTCTTGAGCCTTAATTACTTTTCACAAGATAAGATTAATAGTATAATCATCTTTATTAATAAAAAAACCTAGGGTTAAAGCATAACCCAGGTCAGGGATGTTACAAATCATAAACCCCTAACAAGGATTTCGTCCCTGAAATCCAGATAAAGAAAGACAGATGTATTTTATTCATCATACTATCTAGTCTTCACATATCATCTCTTTATTATGGAGACACCATAAAGCTTTGATCAGCACAAAGTGTTTTCATATAGGATTCTTATAGAATCAACACACAAGACACATGCTCCACTGTCCCTTATCATTAACTGTGGAGTCAATTTTGTGTCAAGAAACACTTTTCGTGTTTAGAGAGACATCATACATTCTTTATTAATATCATGTTTATGCAAAGCATAAACCCCTTGTTGGATAAATTGGACATTATGATAAATCCCTTTGTTTCGATGATGACAAACATTTCATTCTTAATGTTCTAACGAGCTAAGTGTGCAGGAACAAGGTGGATGACAAAGCAACTAGGGAAAATCCACGAGCTTACATATTTATTTTCATGCAATGTAATCACTATTGTAAAAACTTGTACAAATATATAATGTACAAGAACTTAGATTGCATGTAAATCAAGCGTTAGATCTTCCCTAGCTAAACACCTCACTTAGACAAGTCATCCCCTTCCAATAGGATCACAATATGCACACTCACACATAGAATTAGTGCCTAAATTGAAACCTTGAAACAGGGTCAATCTCGGTCGACAAACTCCTCGACCGAGACACTCTCGGTCGACAAACTTCTCGACCGAGATTGACCAAAAGTAGCCGTTAGACACAGCAGTTAACAGTTGCAAATAAACGTTAATCCAGAGAGCCTGTTGGTCGACAAAACTTCGACCGAGTAGGTTTCTCGGTCGAAAAATTGTCGACCGAGATGGTCTCTGACAGCAACTGCAGAATAAAGCAACTAGCCGTTACTAACGCACCTAACTTATACCTAACGGCTAGTTAAGCACTTAGAAGCCCCTAGAAGTTGTCTAGAACGTCCTTAAGTATTCATAGGCCACTCCTATAAATAGGACATGCCTTAGGACACCAAAATACACCAAAGCTATACTTGTGCTATACTTGAGCTTGTATACTCACTTGCAATCTGTTTTAGAGCAATAGAGCAAATTCTACACTTGCCATTCATTCCTATTGCTCCCATTTCGTGTCCTATAGGCTAGTATCTCCTATCCACTACAATCACATTGTCATACATATTGGTTAGGAGATCTACACGCTTGATATAGGCAAATCAAGCCTTGGGCTTAAAGGATAAGTTGTAATTTCCTTTTTCTTTCTTGTTCCTTTGTATCTTTTGTACTCTCCTTGCTACTCCTAGGGTTGGAGGTTGCGGATTGGAGAGGGTTGACTTCTCAGGTGGAGAAGGGGACTTCAAGCTACTTCAAGAAGGCTATCGCACGGGAAGCTACTTCAGAAGGCTGGTGCAACGGGAGTTGGTGCATCTACTTCAAGGGAAGGCTGCTTCAAGGTTGGGCGATTACTTCTAGGTGAAGGCTGCTTGAAGGGTTTGGGAAAAGAAATTGTATTTTATGTAAAGTCCTTGCGAGGTAATAAAATAAATTTCTTTTCAAATCCCGGTTGGGTAAGCAACCGGGTAGTGGACTGACGGCTATAGTATTTGCTATAGTTGGAACCACTCTAAACCCTGTGTCTCCTTGTCCAATATTTTCATTGTGGTTGTTTGAGTTTAATTAATTATTAAAATCTCTATAAAACTCTATTCACCCCCCCTCTAGTAGTTTTCAATTGGTATCAGAGCAGGCTTCAAGGAGCCCTAACAAGGTCTTGAAGAAAGGAGGGTGATAGTGTCAACAACCTCAAGGAAAGGAAAAGCATGGACAAATCTTCAACAAGTTGCAATTGGTGCTTAGGAACAAGGCACACGACGTATTGCTGTCCATGAAGGTAAAAGAAGGAAGATGCACATAAAGAGTGTCTCATTGCTACAATCAATGAAGAAGAAGAGGAAGAGGTAAGTCTTTTAGATTTATCAAAAGAAGATCTAATTGCTAGTCTAGAAGAAATGCATGAAAAATACATTGAGTGCAAGAAGAAATTGAAGAAATCAAATAAAGTAAATGATGATTTAAATACTAAACTTCTTGCTCTTGAATCTGAAAATGAAGATCTAAAAAGGGCAATTGAAGACTGTGATCTTAAATTGAAATCAGTAGAAGCTAACTGCAATCTTCTTTCCTTTGAAAAGACTAATTTGCAGACTCAAGTAAATGATCTTCAAAAACAACCTATATTGTGCACCCATGTAGATTATGACAATATAGTGAAAGAAAGGAATTCTTTATCATCCAATCTAGATCAAGCAAAACTAGATATTAAGAAAAGAATGGATGAGATCGCTAAGTTGCAACAAGAAGTTAGTAAGTTAAGCAACAATGGAATCCTTGATAGAATATTGGATGATTCCTATCATCAAATAGGGAGAAGAGGACTAGGTTATAAGCCCAAAGGGAAAACTCATCAACAACCTAGTTGGAAAAAGACACGAGCACATCAAGCCACATTTGTACCAAAGAACAACCTAGAACAAAACCATAGAAAAAGACTTGAGGTTTATTCTATATGTTGCCATTATTGCTCACGTCTTGGACATTACTCTTTTTCATGCCCATACAAGAAAAGGAATGTTGAGTTAGTATGGGTTCCAAAACCCCCAAATTGAATTGGTTAGACTAAGTTGAGATATGACCAAAGACTTTAATTTGCATATCTTTATGTCTATCTCAACTTAACATATAGGGATAACAAATTTATATCAATTAAGGTTAATCAAAACTTAAAAGATTTGAATATGATTAGTTGAGATATAATCTAAATGTTACTTTGATATTCATATCTCAAACTGATCTTTGAAATAATTGAATTAGATACAGTCTATATTGTACTTGAAATAGAATTCTGAACACTTTCTAGAAATTCGGTCGGTCGAAAATTTGTCGACCGAGTGAACCTCGATCGAGAAATTGTCGACCGAGCATGTCACTGTTTTTCAGAATGTTGTAAAATTGCTGAATTCTTATGAAATTAATCAAAATTGTTGTCTATTTGTGGTTAATGACTGTACAATAAAGCATAAGCTATGGAAATCATATTTGAAAGATTATGTGATATTAACTTGGTCAAAAACTAAAATTATGCTTAGTTTAAAGAAAATTTCTATTTTTACATGCTTTTATTGTTCTATCATTACATAAGCAAGCAAAAGGACTTATTGGTGATTTATATCTTAGAAATGCTTGCAAAGAGTAAAATGTTTTCAATTGAAATCTTTAAAAGATTTGAAATATTCATTATGCTTTCATGTTTAGTATCACTTAAACATGCATCAAAATTGATATGAATGCTTAATTGGAAATCTGTAACTTTTGCCTCTTGGTTAAAACAAAACTTAGCCAAGGGGCGCTACGGTCATAGTCAAGGGCGACCTAAAATAAGCTTTGACAAAATGCTTATTTGGACATCATTTTATTAAACTTAATCTTAGTATACTTTTGATAAAGGTCAAAATCAAAATTTAAAATTATTTGTGACCTTAAAAGCCTTAAATTGCTTAAATTGTAAGATTAAGGGGGAGCTTATAAAAACAAATTTGTTTATTTGATTAAGTAGTTTACAAAAACATTGTAAACATAATTTGGAGTCTGCTATGACCTTCGTATTCTTAAAAGTAATTTGTATGAAAAAGAATTTCATCAAAATGATATATTTTGCTCTTAAAAGAATTCTCTAGACAAATCAGGGCTTAACATCCTTTGTATTTGGTTAGAGACATCTTCATATATTCTAAGATTAAAGGACTCTCATCTCATTTGGGGCTTAACATCCCTTGTAAAATGGGTGAGAAATCAATATACATATGCCATGAACCTAACATGATCTCATATCATTTCAAGGCTTAACATCCTTTGCAAATGATTGAGAAATAAATTGTGGCTAAATTGGACAAAAATAATATAAAATCTAGGTTCCTAATAGGATATCTATTTAAGGGGGAGCATAATATAAAATTAAGGGGGAGAAGAAAAATAAAATATTCAAATTGGATATCTTTTTGAAATGACAAAGGGGGAGAAAGAATATAAAATCTAAAATATAAATGAGTTTCATCTTGATGGCCAGCACTCACTTGCAATACAAGAATGGCTACAAAAGGTAATTTTCAGGTATGAAACTCACATGCTTTATATTTCCTTATTTCATATTTAGGAAATGTTTGTCATCTTCAAAAAGGGGGAGATTGTTGGATAAATTGGACATTATGATAAATCCCTTTGTTTCGATGATGACAAACATTTCATTCTTAATGTTCTAACGAGCTACTTGAGTGTGCAGGAACAAGGTGGATGACAAAGCAACTAGGGAAAATCCACGAGCTTACATATTTATTTTCATGCAATGTAATCACTATTGTAAAAACTTGTACAAATATATAATGTACAAGAACTTAGATTGCATGTAAATCAAGCGTTAGATCTTCCCTAGCTAAACACCTCACTTAGACAAGTCATCCCCTTCCAATAGGATCACAATATGCACACTCACACATAGAATTAGTGCCTAAATTGAAACCTTGAAACAGGGTCAATCTCGGTTGACAAACTCCTCGACCGAGACACTCTCGGTCGACAAACTTCTCGACCGAGATTGACCAAAAGTAGCCGTTAGACACAGCAGTTAACAGTTGCAAATAAACGTTAATCCAGAGAGCCTGTCGGTCGACAAAACTTCGACCGAGTAGGTTTCTCGGTCGAAAAATTGTCGACCGAGATGGTCTCTGACAGCAACTGCAGAATAAAGCAACTAGCCGTTACTAACGCACCTAACTTATACCTAACGGCTAGTTAAGCACTTAGAAGCCCCTAGAAGTTGTCTAGAACGTCCTTAAGTATTCATAGGCCACTCCTATAAATAGGACATGCCTTAGGACACCAAAATACACCAAAGCTATACTTGTGCTATACTTGAGCTTGTATACTCACTTGCAATCTGTTTTAGAGCAATAGAGCAAATTCTACACTTGCCATTCATTCCTATTGCTCCCATTTCGTGTCCTATAGGCTAGTATCTCCTATCCACTACAATCACATTGTCATACATATTGGTTAGGAGATCTACACGCTTGATATAGGCAAATCAAGCCTTGGGCTTAAAGGATAAGTTGTAATTTCCTTTTTCTTTCTTGTTCCTTTGTATCTTTTGTACTCTCCTTGCTACTCCTAGGGTTGGAGGTTGCGGATTGGAGAGGGTTGACTTCTCAGGTGGAGAAGGGGACTTCAAGCTACTTCAAGAAGGCTATCGCACGGGAAGCTACTTCAGAAGGCTGGTGCAATGGGAGTTGGTGCATCTACTTCAAGGGAAGGCTGCTTCAAGGTTGGGCGATTACTTCTAGGTGAAGGCTGCTTGAAGGGTTTGGGAAAAGAAATTGTATTTTATGTAAAGTCCTTGCGAGGTAATAAAATAAATTTCTTTTCAAATCCCAGTTGGGTAAGCAACCGGGTAGTGGACTGACGGCTATAGTATTTGCTATAGTTGGAACCACTCTAAACCCTGTGTCTCCTTGTCCAATATTTTCATTGTGGTTGTTTGAGTTTAATTAATTATTAAAATCTCTATAAAACTCTATTCACCCCCCCTCTAGTAGTTTTCACCCCTAACATATGATGTCCATATCATTTTATATAATCATACTGATTTCATAGTTGACCACTCCAGGTAGCCAACCTAAACCATCTGATATTTCTCAGATACCAGAATCTCTTACCTTGGTATCAGTCACATGTGTTGAAAACACATCATATTCTCATCTTTCTTTCATCATGAGACATTACTTGTCACATATATATTTATCTCGAAACCTAAGTCCAAGATAAACTGATACTTCTCTAAGTATCCATAACATGATCATTTTTATCTCATGCACATCAAGTTTCCTAAGACCCACCTGATTGCCATGTCCCCGAAAGGTAAGAAAATAAGGAATCATATTCCTCTTAGTATCTCATGAATTTTCAATTTTCATGAATCATTACTTTTTGTCACATCCCAGGTTCCTTGCTCTCAGCATAGGAATTTATAAGGATGATCACATAACATCATTCCTTTCTTTGTTATGTTCTAACATGTTCATGGGTATCTTATGATCTCATCACAACTCCCATTTCTGTATTATGGGAAAAGATTTTTATCATGTTTACAATTTTATTGAACAAGGATCACCTCCCTTGTTCTCTTTCTCATCATATGAGGGTCATACTTTTACTTCCTCATATACACATACTGATCTGAAATCATATCAGATCCCTCTTTCTTGTACTTAAGGTATGATACATTTATCCATACCATATTTCCAATTTCATGATACTCATTAGATTGTCTCAGAATGATTGCTTGATCAGGGCAATCAAAAAGATATCAATCTAATAGTTTCCATACTTACTTTATCATCATAGTTGTATACCTGGCCAGGGTTTACAAGTACTGAGATTAAGTAG
This sequence comes from Alisma plantago-aquatica, assembly GCA_963693085.1. Taxonomy (NCBI): domain Eukaryota; kingdom Viridiplantae; phylum Streptophyta; class Magnoliopsida; order Alismatales; family Alismataceae; genus Alisma; species Alisma plantago-aquatica. The sequence continues at coordinate 1,106,711,408 of OY856413.1, read as the reverse complement.
TATGCACTTTGTATATTATCATATTTCTTGCTTTTCATATTATCACAAGCATAAGATTTAACATCCCTGGATTTTATCCAGGCATCTCTTCTATACCTCTTCCTCTTTCATAGAGATAAGATCAATATAGAGCATTTAAAAGAATACTGAACAAAATGCAAATTCTAGTTCTCATCATTTCTTCCCTATATAACAACCAATAGGGAAAACAAAATCAACAATTCTCCTTTTTATAACAAAAAAAGGGTTTAGTGTACTCAACATATACACATTTATAACATACCTTGTTCTCACATCATGGTCTTACTAGTCTTATTACTGAAGCAAAAACTAAGCCCTGGGATCTTACAGGTGAAAGGTTAAGACCTTTGCACTTACTTAGTGGCTACTGCCTTGGTACACTAGGCATTTATTGCACCATTAGTACCAAAAACTTTGGCATCTTAGAACCATTAGGCAAATTTCTCTAGAATTATAGAGATCAGTCCCTACTTTTCAACTTATTGCCCCTTCTTGGGAACTACCATCACAGATTTATTATCTGTCTAAACTCATGGCAGAGTCTACTTTCTTGCCATAAGTTATTTCTTTTCCAAATTTTCCCTTGTTCCAACATGACTAAGTCATTTAGGAACTCTTTTAAATCTCAAGCTTTCTGTATTAAGGACTGATAACCTAGGTTGTAAGGCTAATATCCAGTCCCCTATATGCATTACTATTGCCTTAATCTACCTAACAAGAGCATGATCATAGGATCATCTATCCTGATTAGGTCTTAATGAGGGTTTCTCAGGCATTCATTCTTCTCTTTCCTGATCCCTTGCACCCTTTCCTGGTGTAACAACATTTCCCTCAACAATGTATTCCTCGTGTTCCCCAGTCATTTATAAACTTCACCCTTTCTTCTGCACAAGCAGAAATCACTATAGGGTATACTGGAGGACACTAACACAGACTCAACACCTTAGTCCTATGTATTTTTAGACTCAGCGAACCTAGAGCTCTGATACCACTAAACTGTGATGACAAACGTCATCATTAAGATAACAAGTGTCGTCAGTAATAATAAAACATGCGGAAACGATCACTAACACCAGATTACCAAAAATCACTAAAAATTAAAACCATTTTCAAAGAGATCCATTCACAGGAAAACTCTTTAAACAAGAACCAAAGTATTTCAAATTCATCCTGGTTCACAAGTACACAACCTGTACCATTCCTTTTCAAGGATTACAACATTGACTGCCCTGTTAACAAATATACACAGACAATATAAAACTTTGAGGAACTAAGCCAAAACTCTGATTGATACATTTAAAACTCTGAGGACCTGAGAGTACAGAGACGACACATAGGACTTCTATCTACATGACACGACAGACAGTACACTCAACCTGAGCTGTCACTGTTGTCCCTTCTATTGATGTTGTCGTTGTTCTTTCCTTGTTCTAGGAGTTCTGCTTTGCCTCCCATGCATACCTAAAAATGTTTCCCATGGGGGTGAGACAATTGAAAATTGCCCCAGCGAGAGATATAACTCTCCACCAAAAACATTGTTATTACAGTTTATTAAATTAAAACTGAGCAGGGTTACTTTTACATTATCAGGCAGAATTATTCATCATAGAACAGAATAAGATAATCTCCTATTCTCAAGGAGGTCATTGCATCTACCCATAGTAGATAAGTAATTCATCTGTCTACCTTGCAGAGAATATAAAATAACATAATTAACATTTATCCATTAAGGAATGCACAAAGAAATGTAATATCAGCCAATGAATTTTCGGATTCAACCCTATAGCAAACATGCTAATGGTTGACTATATTTTACAATCACACTTATGCCCTGAGGAGATGAGGTATATCGCTCATGCTCCAACCGACCATTGCGAAGTCGAAATCGGTACCATACAAGGTCAAAGGTAGAGCCGACTACCAAGACCTCCCATATCTCGGTCAGCGTGAGATAACATGCAGGACATCTTGTGTCTCTGCTATATATATAGCTTTCTAGGGTATACTGGCAACTTCGCTATTAGACTTATAGCTCGTAGCATATACTCACTTTAGGGTTATGACATGTAGCTAATACCTGGTATTTTATTATGGAGTCATGGCCCATAGCCATACTCTTATTGGGGTATGGTCTGTAACCAATCCCGTGCAAGTAATGAAGGATTGAGAGGTTTATTGTTCACCTTTCTCCAATTCCCTCATTCGTACGTAAGGATATTTTTGCCCATTTACCCCCACATACTCAAAAGTATGCCCTTCGGGTTTTGCCGCGGAGCACCCATTTCACCATCACCAATTTGCTGACGATGATGGATCTATGGTCAGGGCTCTACATGAATAGATTTCACTTATTTAATTAAGTACATTATCATATTCTTTTAGCATCTGCCAAGTTCTCAAACAAGACTTATTACAATAATGCTACAAAGAAATGTGTAATGCATCTATCATGTACTTTTTCAAATCTTTAAAAACATGTGATACTTGGGATCTCAGTCCCTTATCACACTACTGGGAATTCTCATCCCTTCACATCATTATTATCATGATTACTAGATCTAGGTATTCAAACCTTAGATCATCACTGAACACTGTTACCACTTATCAATTAATTATTACCTCTAGGTCCTCAGACCAAGGTATGCATGATACTTGTTATACAAGCATCTCACATGGATCACAAGGCCCATTAAATATCTTGTCACCTCTCACTAGGAATTGTCACCTCTCACTAGGAAACAAACTATCACATGGCTCACAAGGCCATCACACATCTTGTCACCTCTCACTAGACAACAACTTATTCACATGGCTCATAAGGCCATCACACATCTTGTCACCTCTCACTAGGAAACAACATATTCACATGGATCACAAGGCCATTACACATCTTGTCACCTCTCACTAGGCAACAACTTATTCACATGGCTCACAAGGCCATCACATTATACTTGTTATACAAGTATTTAACATGCCTTACAAGGCTTATGCAATAAGAGAAATACAACCTTCCCATCATTAGGGTTAGGGTTTTTCCCTTTCTTATCAGTTAGGGTTTCTCTTCCATATCATTACCCTTCATTAGGTTTAGGGTTTTCCATTATTAAACATTTAGGTTTTCAAGATCATATTATCAATGATCAAACCCTAATTCATTGCTCCACACATCTAGGAACAAACATTGATATCATACGTATTCAATCATACTTATTCATTCTCATAATTTATCATTAAATGAATCATTAACACAAGGTATGAGTTCCTCTCTCATCCTTACCCGGGTATGATTACATCAGACTTTATTAACTTGGTTTAACATTTTTTCAAAGAGTGTTAACCCACACTTATCAAAGTGCATTAAACTTATTACATCTCAATGTAACAATTGACATAACATACTTCATGTGTTACTCATCCAAGTATATTGGATTTAACGTGCATCAAGGTGCATCAACCTTGAAGTGCTGGATGTGATATTTACCATACATTGATGTATCACTTCCCTTATTACTATAATCTTACTTAAGTTCAACAACTTATCCTGTATTAGGGTATTTTCCATCCTAATACTTTATCCACTAGCTCATCACATTTATCATGTAATGTATTGATCCTAAGTCACACATTCAAATTACCCAACTAACATCAATGATATGGGCTCATCTCGGGTTAAGGCATTGTTGATATAAGGTTGTCCATTATCAGCCACTCTAAGTGTTTCACCTATCAATGTCTTAACCACACCATCACTTGGTGTTACACTCATTACTCATAAAAGTGTCTTGTTCTCACCTTTACAAGGTGTATAGGGTTGAATCATGTGCATATATTCACCATATCGGGTTGGAAATGTATAAACATCATTGTATTGAGCTGGAGGTGTATGAACACTCACCATATCGGGTTAGGATTTGCACTTATCTCCATATCGAGCATGATGTATATTCTTGACCTCATATCAGGAACAATGTATATGTATGTATCTCCCATGATACTTATGAGGTATCAACCCATCACCATGTCGGGCTAAAAGTACATTCAATCACCCTATCGGCTAGTAACCATCTAGTGTTAGCCATGACAGATTAGGGTTTGCCATATCGGGCTCACCCATTATACAAGTTATTTGGAGTGTAGGGCACCCAACCATATTGGGCTACATCATCAAACATTAGGTTGCATCACCCATGTCAGGTTAGGGTTGGTTGTGTCGGGCACATGATACATATATGTGTCGCCCATGATGCTTAAGAGGTATCAACTCATCACCATGTTGGGTTGCCATGTTGTCTTGGGTTGTGTAACGTGCAACCCTATCGTTCAACCTATCGTGCAACCGTGTCATGCAAGATCATGTAAGCCTCATGATACTAAGTACCAATGATGTATTATATGATCATATCGTGCAATAGCACTTTTTATTCTTCACTTATATCGGGTTACCCAAACTAGGGTTTCTTGTCAACTTACAAGTATACAATTGACCTTGTATCATGCATGAAGTCTATAATAGACTTTCTATCGTGAAAGAGGTGTATACTACACCCTAATATCATTCAATAAGGTTTACAAACCTATTCATATCATTTTAGTGAAGTAGGTGCATCATCATATCGAGTTAAAGGTGCTTACTTATGTGCTTGCACCCAATATCACTTTTATAAGGTGATACCATCATCTTCAAGCTATAGACCTTTATTCTAACTGTTATATTTCATGGAAACAGGTCTAAGAAACTAGTAGAACTCTCAATGTCATCAACTATTTCAGGAAATTTCGTAATTAAAAGTATTTCATTGATTATAGCAATTTAGGTGAAGAATAACAACATGATTGAGTTCAAGTTATATAACCCGCCTTAAGAACCACTTCAAAGCTCCAAGATCCAAAGCTCCATGTTCCTAAGGTTGAATATGACTTTTGAAAAGTCCAAGGCTCGTTCATAACTCCTTCATATAAAAGGAATCACCATGGATAAGCAATTGGTGAAGAAGAAAAGAAAAGAAGATCAAAACCCTAAAATCATGCTTCAATTCAAGGTTGAAGATGATCTTTTCCTCACCTTAGGGTCAAGTATGAGCTCCTACTTGATCCTTAGAACCTTTGCACGATACACTAGTGTCCTTGAACGATATTCCAACCCTCATGCACGATATGGCACTCACTTGCACGATATGGCACTCAACACTTCACCCTATCGGCCGATATCACCTTATATGGCCAATTTCACCTACTTGGCCGATATGCTCTTGCCATGGGCGATATACCAAGGCCCATGCACGATACCATAGCCTCCCTTCACGATATGGGACCTACATGCACGATACTTTAGGGTAGGAGGGTGGTAAGGGTTGCAAAATTGCACCAAGGGGTGAAACTAGGGGTATATATACTTGTTGCACATAATGGAAGGCAAAATATGAGGTGTCAACATTTTGAGCTAGTAGGTTCCACGTGTCATGCAAGGGTGACACGTGTCCATGCATGCATCATCATTTATATTGTCTTGCAAAATAGTTTAGGATCATCTAGAGATGCAAATTCGTCCATTACTTATCCATTTGGATAAGTCATCTAGGTTTAATCACTATTTTAAGTCAAGCCGATACACTCTTTCTAAGGAAACTTGTTGGTCGTCACACCTCACCTCCTAGAGGTGCTTTGCAAGATATGGACTTTGCCAAGAGTTCACAAAATGATATGGGACACCTCCTTGGTCTCCACGGCCGATAGGCACTCATATATAAACTTTTCAACTTGATACAACTCAAGTTAAGCCTTCAAATTCAACCCTTTTTCTTGGTCATTTCTTCACCAAAATTACCATCATTCATAATGGAATCAAACATGGTGTCTCATTCATTCTCTCTCCTATAAATGATGCTAGGAGGGAGTAGGAACACTCTATAGGTGGTAATTTGCATATCAACCCCACATTTTGGGTAAATTACAATTTGTACCAAAATTGGTGCACAATGCACCAGCATTGTTCAAACAAGTTCAAACTTGGAAATTTAGGCTTTCCACAAGCCACCACCTAGCATCATTCTCTCTCTTATGATTTTAAAACACATGTGGTATTTTCAACATGTGACATTTTGCATTATAACCCCTCAACTTGGGTAAATTGCACTTTGGTCCAAAACAAGCAATCATTGCTTTAACATTGTTCAAACAGGACCAAAATTGAAACATAAGTTCCTCTTGAGCCTTAATTACTTTTCACAAGATAAGATTAAGCATATAATCATCTTTATTAATCAAAACACCTAGGGTTAAAGCATAACCCAGGTCAGGGATGTTACAATACCATACCCACCCCTACATTTTAGGTATATTTGATCCCATATATCAAACATCTCAAGATCCTTCTTAATATTTTGAGTATATATATCTAATCTCCCAACCTCATATGCTAGATACGGATTGGTGAAATTCTTTAAGTACATTAGGCTTGTAGTTACTTATACATGTTTTACCTATTGAACACTAGAAATTTTATTTTCCTTATGATGACAATTAGCATTAAATGATGTACAATTGGATTTACAATCAAATATTAAGCATATTTGAGGGTTTTCTCAACATGGTGTTGTTTAGAGAAAATGATGTAGTCATTACTTCTAGAAATTTTACTCCTAGACTACATCTACTTATCCCATATCTTTCATGTCAAAATTCCAATATAAAAACTTTCATAACTATTAATAATATCAATATTAATGTAAAAAAAGCATGGCATATAGAAAGACATAGTCATAACTCAACCATGATTATCAAATAGAAAATATACACATGTATCCTATATTTATTTAGAATCCATATGATATCAATATTTTATCAAATTTCTCATGCCATTATTTGGGATCTTATTTCAAGCCATATAAAGATTTGCCTTATCATTTATAGGTACAACATAACCTTTTGGTTAATCTATACATACATTTTTACTCTAAGTCTCTATTCGATAATGCAGTCATAACATCAGTTTGATTATAATTAATCTCTTTATTGATGTCAAAGAAACTAATATTATAACTGAAGAAATTTAGTTACAAATGAAAATGGGAAAATGTGTTGACAAAGTCAATATTCCATTTTTGTTTAATTCCCTTACAACTAAATCAGAATTGTATTAAGTGACAAAGGCATCCTTTTTTAATTTCCTTTTGAATATTCACTTACATGTTATGGTATTGATATATGGTGAGAATCCAACCAACTCCCATGTGTGGTTGAATAATATACGCTCAATCTCACTATTACTAGCTTCCTTCCATAATACACTAGTACAAAAACTTACAACATTGGTCAATTATAGCATCAGAAGAAAAATGATGGAAAACCAAATTACACTAGACCCCACTTTTATAGTGTTAGTTTAGCTCGACCCAAGAACTGATGTTGTATGTTAGCATCATTATAGAAATTGTTAGAAATTGAAACTACTACTTAACAAAGGAGACCAAAATCGACATCCATAACATGTGGGTAGCAAAACTAAGAGGATGTGGTTGCACTCGTCTAAGAGAAGAAAGTTAAAATCCAAGATGCAATAGAGTGTCAACAATTTCTCCCTTAGAGGAAGGTAGCATAGAGGAGAGTGGAAATCATCAGTAGTTGCAAGAGGACTACAAAAATGAGAAGAGTTAGCTTCATTTCTAGAAGAGCATCTAGTTGGCACCATTTTAGAGGAAAGAAAAGACAGTTGTGCATGTATGGAAGAATTTTGGAAAATATGTCCACATGATATTAAATGAAGATATATCATCAATTTTTAGCAAAAACATTATTGTAGGAAAGAAAGTGTAATGACCACATTTGTGCTTAATTGGTAAACTAGGGTTTACCTGAATGATTACATGCTTGATTAGATTGAACATCATTTAGACTTGATTAATGATAGTAGATCAATTGTGATGTTTCAAACCTAAGAAGAAACTCTAACTATGATTTTAGTTTGAAGAATTAGGGTTTGAGAAATGTAAACCCTAATCGGTAAAAATTAGGGTTTACTTGGATGATTGTATGCTTAATTAAGTTAATCATTGTTTGAATCTTGATTAACGATGGTAGTTAAGTTTTTATGTTTTAAATACAATAAGAAGGTTTAATCATACTTAGATCCACAAAATTAGGGTTAACATTTGAAAACCCTAATCGGCCCAAATTAGGGTTTTGATAGTATATGAATATGGAATTTGATCAGGATAACAGTGTGGCAAATGATTCATATTTTCAACAAATTTTTTATTTAATTTAATTTTGGATATTATATGGTAACTCAATCATGCATTTTGATGAAAAATTTCAGAACATTTGAGTGTTCTTTGAATGTGGTTCTCGATCGAACTATACTTCAACTGAAATGTTGACAGAGTGCTTTTTAGTAGTATAGTATTTGATTTTTAATTATTTATTGGTAAATCCATATGATATGAATTATTTACTAGATATATAAAACTTAATCATAAAAAATATATAAAATTTTCATAATTTTTGGAGGATCTATTTGCTACTTAGTAGACGAATTACAGTAACTGATACATCTATAGAATTCTAGATAGAAGTATACTGTTTGATTTTTACTTATTTAATGGGATCTTAGAATGATCTAAAATTTTAAATATATCTTATAAACTAAATTATACACAACATGATAAATCTACATAATTTTTGGAGAAGTTTTGATCTCTTAAATACACGAATTATAGAAACCTTTTTATGACAGAAAAATCTGCTGAAATAAGAAAACGTTAAGTGAGGGGTCAAAGTGCAATTGACCCAAGCATCTCAATTTCTCTATATGGTCAACCTAACACCCTAGAAGATCTCATAGTTTTTAATTCATTCTATAGAAACAAAATCCTAGAGAGAGAGGGAGAGTTAGGGTTTGAGAGGAGAAAGTGGTGGAATTGCTGAATTAGTGTTTTGCAGTCTGAGGAATGGTGAAATCAAGTAAGTTTAGCTTCGTTGCATAGCCTTTCATGGTGAATCTTCTCTAACAAGTCAATATTCCATCCCTCCCCTAATTTGATATGAATTGATATCCAAATTTTCCCTTTTCTCATTCTTTCTTCATAATTCCTCATTTTTAGGGTTTTCGAGTTGAAAGGAAGAAGAATTGGGTGAATTGCTAGGGATTTGATAGGACTTTGAGATTTTCAAGGATGAGCTTCGTTTTAAAGGTGTTTTCACACCTTGGGGGTGAGTGGGAACTTCCTTTAAATAGTACATTGCACGAAATTTGGTTAATTCACCCATAATCTTCAATTTGCTCAGTATGCGACAATCAAACCCTAAATTTTCCTATTAATCTAATTTTTGTAAAATGATATGAAATGGATTCTTGTTCTATTTTGATGAATTTCATATGATAAAATCATATATGAAATGGATACAATCCCTCTTAATGAGAAATCCTTATGTATTTACAGAGGTTACAAGAGTAACCTAAAATTTAGGATTTTAGCTATGATTGAAATTACTATATTATTAAATAGAGAAATTTGTCTATCTGAATCTTATTGATTATGAATGATTGTTATCTGAATGCATAGTACATACATGTCAGATACTACCTTGGATTTCATGTGATGTGAACAATATTTTCTTGATATCTCATTAGAAAGGGTTGAAATCCTAGATGAGTGAAAAGTTGGAAATTTGCGAATAGATATTATGAAAACCATTTGAAGTGCTTATCTTGACATGATAGACTTTAATTATTCAATATTATTCTTGATGCATGATATCTCAGTGAATGGCATGAAAACCTAAATTCAACTCAGTTCTAAGGTTTCATACATATATTGATTGTATATGATTTGTTGAAAGTAGTCTTTATTCAGTGAATGTTTACATCGTATGAAATCCTTATGAGAGCCATGTGATAAGTGAATGAGGCAAATGAAACCCTAAGGATAGGATGTTTCCATGTGATAATTGAATGAGGTAAATGAAACCCTAAGGATAGGGTGTTCAATGAATCAAGTGTTGTGATATCAAAGTTCTCAGTATGAGATGTGTTGATGCTTAACAGTTCAATTGCATGATTTTAGTGTATAAAGTGCCAAGTTGACATGTATTATATTTATTTAAGAATTTTACTCTGCCTCCATGTATAGTATGTTGATTACTCAATATATTACAATGTTTTTAATATACTGCTCTGCCAAGTTTAGAATGATATACATGTTGTATTATAACTTAATTAATAGACTTAAGGGCCCTAACACCGTAGAACCCCTTTGAGAGGTCTACGCCTTAGTGGTGAAATGACCTAACCCTGGAAGTGGCCACTAAACAGGGGGGTCAGAAAAGTGTGTCCAACATTAACTAGACATCCGGGTGGCACGAGAGTACAGTTTGTAGTGTCCAACATTAACCAGACGTCCTAGTGGCACTAGAGAGCAGTTTACAATGTCCAACATTAACCAGACGTCCTGGTGGCACTAGAGTACAGAAAAGTGTGTCCAACACTAACCAAACGTCTTGGTGGCATGGAATGACTCTCTTCCTGTGTGCTCAGGTTAGAGGAGGAGTCTAGTTTAGGCCAAAGAGCCATTTTCCTATAGTAGACCAGGATAGAAGTTAGACTTAGCATTTCCTGTGTGTGTCCGCTAAGTCTTGTACGGTGGGATCATAGTGCATTGTGAGTCTTCATATGTAGAGTACACTGCATATGATCAGGGCATAATAAAATGAATGAGAGGTCAAACAAGTGTGTATAGTTATTCAATTATTCTTTGTATATTTTTGAATTATTAGTTCTCTTTATGATCAATCAAGCATTTCATATATTGATTCACTTTTATAGATATTTAGAGTATGCTGCCATATTTATGCTTGTCAATTATTAGACCTTTTAAATATTTCTATTGTTATAATTGATATCAATTTCTCAAAAGTATATATGTAAATATATTAGTGATTTTGACTGTTTCTTTGAAGTTCTCATTCAGTGAGCGAGTAGGCTCACCCCTCTACTCAAAATATTTAGGGAAACCACATGGACTTGAAGAAGGTCAAATCATCAGAGTAGATCTACCACATGAGTTAAGTATGAGTTTAGTTAAGTTTATTTGGTCCCTATCACTCTACGCCCTTGTATAGATGTGAGAAAGTTATACATGATGTTTGTATCTTTGTTTCCTTGATAAGAGAGAATGTATCTGATTATCATGTTATATGTAATGGAAGTGTGAGAAATAGAATGAGTATGTGAATGTGTATCATTGAATGTCGAGATCATATTAGAGTAATAAATGTTTAATTCTCTTGTAAAGTTTGTTTATGTGATTGAATGCGAGAAAACAAAGAGTTGAAATAAATAGAAAAAGTTGGGAGTGAACTTTGTATTAATGTGATCCTCTTAGTCATGTCCTAATCACATGATTTGTGGTAATCGTGGGATGTGGGTGTGACAGCTTTGGTATCAGATCTTAGGCTGAGTCGTCAGGGACCATTAGGATAGAAAGTTAGAGTTATAAGTGTGGTATTAGGAGTTGATGTGTTAATATCTCTGGGAAGTTTGGTTATTTGGATGCCCTGGCCCGGTATGTGAATACTTAGATTGACCAGTATCAAGCTACTCTGTCTATTCTTCTCTGGATGCCCTAGCTAGGTATGCAGAGGAAGGATAGGCTAGAGAGAAACCCTAGAAATACTAGGGTTAGGAGACTGAATGCAATGAAGAAATAAGATCTTTAAGATAGAATGTGCTACAACTTTTACTTTATATTGATTATTTGATTGGAGATCAATAGAAATGCTCTTATATGCATTAGTTTGTAGAATATATATGATTCTTTTATATTCTTGTATATCATGAAGAGATTCAGTTATTGTTTATATTCTTTGTATTAAGTAGATCAGAAGTTATGTTTAAATGAGTTTTCCCTAAGTGGATATTCTTTCCACTTGTTTGAGATTAATAGGAGTTGGTTAATCCTGAGTAGCTCTTGGCTTCAGGAGTATACGTTTGGCCTGGTTTGGCTGGTAGGATGTGTTACTGGGATCTAATGACTCATATTAATAGTATAATAAGAGTAGACTCTGGATAAAGTAGACCCACATCATAGTGAGAATGTACATACACTAAGATGTTGAAACATAAGGGAAAGATTAGAATAGCTAAGAATCAGTTAGAACTGAAATCTGAGATCCTACTTTGGAGCCTCATATGAAAAAAAACCCTTAATTTGGAATAAAGGAACACGACATAAGGTTCTGATTAAGTTAAATGATAAGTATAATATGAACTCTAAATATGAAATATGGGAAAGATATGAGAAAAGTATGTAAGGTCCAAGATAGTACGAATCAATCATGAGGATTGGATCATATAATCGAGTACAATGCTTCTATGTACTCCAAAGAAAAGGCAAAATAGAAGAAAAGAGTTGAGTATACAATAAGTACATAGAAGTGAAAAGTCTTCAGAAGAGTTAAAGTAAATAGAATTGGATGAACATGTAAATCATAAGACTAGAACTACAAACTAGTTTCTAAAAAAAGAACAAAAGTGTAGCTTAACCAATGAATAAGTCATACGAAGGTAGACTATATTCAGGAGGGAAAAACTTGATTGAAGGAGATACTAAGTTTGACCCATGCATGAGCCATTTGATTTAAAATGAAGGATATGTAATGTATCAAACATGAGTTGAAACTAGTAGAGATATTATTGATTTAGAATTTCAACTTCACATTAGTAGAAGGATGAAAAGAAATATGTGCATAGTGGTATACACGATCATACATATGAATAAGCAACATGATCATAAGCAAAAACTAGAAGTTAAAGATGACAGGTGGAATAGTAGTATATGGTAAGGGGATTATAGAAAGTAAGGAAGGGTTTGAAAGATAATGGAGTGATATATAATTTAAAAGAAAGAGGTTGCAAGATTCAAGCAAGTGATAATTAGTTAAGTATCCTTGTTGATAATTGATTAAGCCTACATATGAGAAATGTATTAGTGAATGTTTGAAGATAAGAATTCTAAGTCTCAGAATCATCTTCTCTTTCATATATTACTTAATTAGAGTAATGTGGGAATAAAGTGATAAGAAAATGAATCATATATGATGCATAACCACCATGGTGGAGAGATCTACTGAATGTAATAATAACACACAATATGATGATGAAACCCTAGTAGGGTAAATTGAAAATGTAACCTATCTGAATGGACAAGTAAGAGAAAGGAAATTCAAGTGATAAGATAAAGAAGGCTTTAGTAAAACTTGTGAGATTCAAAGTTTGACTTTCAAATTAAGGGAGCAAAGTCACACCACAATAACGTCATGTTACTGATATAGGTCAAACCCTAGAATGTTTTGAGTTGTAGTAGTTCAAGGGTAGTCGCTAGTGATTTGACCTTGAATACTAGTATCTCTATAAAACAAGATTATGTGATTTGTGTTGGTATGTATGCCCATAGAGAAAGTCATATGATGATTGTAATGGGATACCTTATAAATGATATGAATAATAATAAAAGCAATTTCCAATCTATATGTCTTAACTATTTCTGAGATGATAGTGTAACATGATAGATGTCTAAAGAATTGTTTTACTCGATGACGTATGATTTTGAGTTAAGGACCTAAATGATGAGATCATACGGATGTTAAGAGTATACATTCTTGTTTAGTCCCTAGTCAGTTGTTATTGTGGAAATAACCATAGACGTCATTAACACTATAGACTAGATTATGTGTTGGTTGATGACAGAATCTCATTAGTCATGATATAGTGATAACAAACCAAGCACATAGGTACTTGTTAGAGAACAAGTGTACCAGACAGACCCACCGTGAGAGTGACACATGGAACCATGATTTGGTAGTCATAGTTAGCTCTCACAGTGATGGTGGTGAGTGTGATTCTTCGACCTGAAATCACTACACTCAATACATGTCATTGGGTACACTTTGACATCATCAAACGCAGTCCTGAAACATGGGTTGTTATAAAGGTGATGATTGGGTGACTTTGACACATGGGACTTTTGAGGGGTGAGTGATAGATATGGGATTTGTCCCTCCTAAGGGAGTTTTATGTCCATGGCCACTTGATGAGTAGTATTGAGAAAGGCATGCGCATGCATGTGTGAATCAATATGAGATATTGATGTCATACACATCTCACCCAGTCTGCTCTGAGATCAAAGAAATGAATGAACATTGAAAGGATGACTGTACCATGCCTTGAGTTCATTCAGGACATCAGTGATAAAGGAATTATACATTCACTGTAACACCATTCACGGATTGTAGGATTGAAAGTTGTTCTCCAACTTTTTATTTTACTGGGTTGCACTGATGTGTGACTAGGCACCACTCTTTGCTTGTGAAGTCATTAGTGTTATGGACTTTCACTGCCAACGTCAAATGGACCTGTAGGGTCACACACATAGGATTTAACCTGGAAGAGGAGTTTATCCACAAACAATGTTTAGATTGATTACTAAAGGAGTTTAGTAGTTCAATTAAACACTCAATAAATTGATAGCTCAAATTCATAGTATTCAAGGTGTTGGATCAGATGATAAGAGTATCAGATTGATTGAAATTGTAATTGACTGATCTGCTGCCCCAACCAATCAGCTCATGAGATGAAACGAACGGCTCAGGCTGGTGATCCGACCGGCTCAGGTCGTGAACCGATCGGTTCACATTGGTGAACTGTTCGGGTGACCAATCGATCATGTTTCGCACTTGTTCAAATTTGATTTGGACAAGGTCTAATAGTTGATTAGTTGGAAATGAACATGGAAAGTCAATTCTAGTTGGACATCGACCACGAACCGATCGGCTCAAGGGTCAAGACAATCGGTTGGAGAGTCCAAACGATCGCCTGGATTGTCCAGACGATCAGTTCAGGGTTGAACCGATCGGTTCAACTGGCGTAGTTTGTCAGATTTGTGGAAAATCTCGAACCCTTCTACTCCTAGTTTAATCCTACATTACCTGGGGTAGAGAACCCTATCCCATGACCCTCCTATATATAGGGGTATTGGGGGCTTCTCGAAGTACAAAATAGAACACCAGTTGCTTTGTAAAGTTTTCATTCTATCTGGTTGTGGTAACCAGGAGAGCCCAAGCAAGTGCTACCTGATAAGGGAGGCACAATAAGGGAAAGACAACTGTAGAAAAGTGACTGGTGGCAGGAGAGTGTGTTTGTGACTAGTACGCCAACAGGAGGGTACGAATCCTTCCGATTCCTTGTGAGACAAGGAGATCGGAGTTCCAGATGGTCCCTGTGGACTACTACAGAGGTGGGAGACTTCTGCCGCTCGGAGGACAGCTGTCTATCCCGGAAGTCCCGGTGAGACCAGGAGCTGCACAGACACCATCCAAGATCGGAGGTGAAGACCCCGCAAGCCGCGAGGTAACATCGTCGAGCAAGCCTCGAGACAAGGTATGCCTCTACAAACCATCCTTCCTACTGTATAGACATTGATGTGATTCCTTTGTTCAGGGTTTTGGGAGAAATATTTTTGTTTCAGCTGCCTTCTCTTCCTCCCTCAAAACCCAACAGTGGTATTAGAGCCACGTCAACTGCTCTATACTTTAGGATTATTGATGTGATCGATTTTGGTTTGTCGCCTTTGTTTATTGCATATGATGCGAATAAAATTGACTTTATGCATGTCCAATCCTAAATCCACAAATCCCAATATACATATATGATATGTAATATGAATGCACTCGATACGCGTTGCCCTTAAATGAGTTTTGTGGTGGATGTATAGCATGGTTATGGGAAATAAACCCTATGTCTGTGTATAGTTGTATGTGGTTACTTACATCTCGGTCTACATGCCGATTCCCTATCTCCTATTCCTGATGTAACTCGAGATAACTTGAGATTTCTTTCCTACCTTTGCTCCCTGGGAATGTAACTCAGGGTTTCACAATTCAATTATAAATAGGATAGAATTTTATTTTCTGTTATGTCAAAGAAAGACGGACGACCTGACGATGACTGAGATGATCGGTTGGCGTTCTAGATGACCAGTTCAAGGAGCGAGATGAGCGGGTGGTGACCTGAGGTGATGCACAACGAACGGTGAACTGATCGGCTAGAGGCACCAGTCAATCAGCTGGTGGCACCCAACCGACCGGCCTAATGGTGAGCCGATCAATCATGGAGATGAGTTGATCAAACCTAGAACAACAAAGCACATAGTTCATCTTGTACAGGTTGCATGTGATGTAGACCTAGATGACCGTGATTCCTCTTGGCTCAGGGAATCACATTAGGATGGCCATAATCATTGCTTTTATCATTTTTCATGTTTTCTGTGGGATATAGCATGTATATGATACGTACCATATATTGTGGTGATTAGATATGTTTATGTACCTATATGTGACGTCCCCGGATTTTCTAAAACTTAATCTGATGTGTGACGTCCAAATTGAAACCCTAAAGATTATTAAGTTCAAGGTTCTTTAGTTTTGAGTTGCATAATGAGCAAATGTTAGGCTTTGCTATTGTTCATGCTCTGATACCACCTGTGACGTCCCCGAATTTTCTAAAACTTAATCTGATGTGCGACGTCCAAATTGAAACCCTCACCTCAGCGAGAATCCCAATTTAAACATCCCACACTAGGCTAAAAAGAAGAAATTCAAGGGAGTCAGAAGGAAACAGAGTAGCACATGCACATGAACAATAAACAAACCATTCAACACATGTTCACTATTCAACATATAATTACAACATGAATTGTTACAACATTTGATATTACATATTGAACAGCAAACTATACATATACATGTACTACATCTAAACAACATGATCTTAAGACAACAGGTCCACCTGTACATCAGCTCGCCACACAACTCTCAACTATCTTGGATCTTCAAGAGCATAACCACAACCTAAACAAAAAGATTACATGCGGTACACGTCAGCACAATATTTCAAAAATATTGTACTGAGTACGCCTACGTGTCTTTTATTTACCTCTCATCATATCTTGGCAGTAAGATAAAACTAATATACTTGGCAGTAACGGAAGAATATAAGAAAAGCGTATACTTGCACAAAGATATTCATTAACAAAAGAGAACACATGTTTTAAGCTCATTTTCCATTATATCATCCATGCATTTACTACCTGAGAGTTGAATGCATTTAGGCCTTTATGATCTACTACCAAAGAGTTGGATCATTTCACAATGTGATCTACTACCAAAGAGTTGGATCACTTCCAAGTACTTTACTACCAAAGAGTTGAAGTACTTATTTCCAGCACTTTACTACCAAAGAGTTGAAGTGCTTAGATATAATGGAACAGATATATTATGTTTCATGTGTTCATAGCAATAAGTATGGAAAATCATGCAACATATCATACAAGAACAATCATTTCATCCAATACCATATGCCAAGTATTTTACTACTCATATAACACAAGCATATTGTATAATAAACCAAGTAAGAGGTAATAGCGTACCTTCCAAAGAGACAACCTAATCATCACATATCCCTCATGTCATCTATAACTTGGTCATCCCTGATCAAAACAAGACCATATACTATCATCAGGTTCTCATCCTATTATATCTCATCTTAACCCTAATTATGTCCATTAGGGTTTCTCTTATCTCATTATGTTACATACATTATTTCTTGTCTTATCTTCATGTAATTAGGTTACTGATCTTATATTACAGATTAAGATACATAATCTGATCATTATCTTCCACAGCATTTTTGTACACATTAATTAACCCTAGGTTACATCATTAACCTAGATTAGGGTTTAAAACCATGTATTACGATTCATCTTCATATAACATGGATTATGTTCATCATTATGATCTCATAATTAATACTGAGGTTCCATATACAGATATGAGCTTACTCTGTAAATCTCATCATTTATTGCTCCATATGTCTAATTAGGGCTAACTACCCTAAATAAAATGCAATAAATGCACACATGGTCAATAAATGATGAGATTTACAGAGTAAGCTCATATCTGTATATGGAACCTCAGTATTAATTATGAGATCATAATGATGAACATAATCCATGTTATATGAAGATGAATCGTAATACATGGTTTTAAACCCTAATCTAGGTTAATGATGTAACCTAGGGTTAATTAATGTGTACAAAAATGCTGTGGAAGATAATGATCAGATTATGTATCTTAATCTGTAATATAAGATCAGTAACCTAATTACATGAAGATAAGACAAGAAATAATGTATGCAACATAATGAGATAAGAGAAACCCTAATGGACATAATTAGGGTTAAGATGAGATATAATAGGATGAGAACCTGATGATAGTATATGGTCTTGTTTTGATCAGGGATGACCAAGTTATAGATGACATGAGGGATATGTGATGATTAGGTTGTCTCTTTGGAAGGTACGCTATTACCTCTTACTTGGTTTATTATACAATATTCTTGTGTTATATGAGTAGTAAAATACTTGGCATATGGTATTGGATGAAATGATTGTTCTTGTATGATATGTTGCATGATTTTCCATACTTATTGCTATGAACACATGAAACATAATATATTTGTTCCATTATATCTAAGCACTTCAACTCTTTGGTAGTAAAGTGCTGGAAATAAGTACTTCAACTCTTTGGTAGTAAAGTACTTGGAAGTGATCCAACTCTTTGGTAGTAGATCACATTGTGAAATGATCCAACTCTTTGGTAGTAGATCATAAAGGCCTGAATGCATTCAACTCTCAGGTAGTAAATGCATGGATGATATAATGGAAAATGAGCTTAAAACATGTGTTCTCTTTTGTTAATGAATATCTTTGTGCAAGTATACGCTTTTCTTATATTCTTCTATATTAGTTTTATCTTATTGCCAAGATATGATGAGAGGTAAATAAAAGACACGTAGGCGTACTCAGTACAATATTCTTGAAATATTGTGCTGACGTGTACCGCATGTAATCTTTTTGTTTAGGTTGTGGTTATGCTCTTGAAGATCCAAGATAGTTGAGAGTTGTGTGGCGAGCTGATGTACAGGTGGACCTGTTGTCTTAAGATCATGTTGTTTAGATGTAGTACATGTATATGTATAGTTTGCTGTTCAATATGTAATATCAAATGTTGTAACAATTCATGTTGTAATTATATGTTGAATAGTGAACATGTGTTGAATGGTTTGTTTATTGTTCATGTGCATATGCTACTGTGTTTCCTTCTGACTCCCTTGAATTTCTTCTTTTTAGCCTAGTGTGGGATGTTTAAATTGGGATTCTCGCTGAGGTGAGGGTTTCAATTTGGACGTCGCACATCAGATTAAGTTTTAGAAAATCCGGGGACGTCACACTATAAATATCAAATCCCTCATAAATATTAAAGTTTTAGATGCCTTCCAAATGTGACACATGTGAAAAGCTTGATCGGCCAAATGTGGGCACGCCCTAGCATGGTACACCGTCTATCTCGTGGAAGCGTGAAGGATAGATATGTGGGTCTGCCCTACCAGGGTGCATATTCATCGTGTTTGCTTTGGGTCAAACTTAACAAGGTGACCTAGATAGGATCTACCACCTTGAGGCATGGAGATGATCATGGAAAGGAGTTTCATATGACATCTTTCAAGAGTTTCATATGATGCAATTGGCAAAAGTTTCCTACCTGGAAGATCTAAGTTGTGGGTGACATCCCTAGATGGTCCATGACTCAGAGGATTTTAGGATCTTGACCCACTAGAAGATTGTGCACAACAATCTTCCGAATTGATGGTGAGGGTTGTCAATTTGAATAAAAAATAGTGGGAGCGGTAATTAATTAAAGGCCTAATTAAATATTGTCAAATTTTATTCAAATCAAATCAAAAGGACTTTTTACAAATGCATTTTTTCTTTTTTAGAATGGTAAAAGAATCATCGTTTATAATGGGTAAATTAATTGATAATATATTCCACAACTGGCTGAGGATTGTGAGAAGTGTTCTGCACAATCCAGATATACTAGCAGCCTTTGAATCCACTCTATGTATGCTTAATGTGTTCTTTAAGAAGAAAGATAGTTCATTGATAGAGATCAATGGAACGAAGGGTAAGGAAGAGAAGGGTTCTCTCGCCAAACCAAATTCTTCTTCACTCAAAACATGGAGAGGATGGAAGGAATGATGGAAGAAGAAGCGAGAGATAGAGATCTCTACTTCTGGTGTATACGTGAAGAGATTAACTTTACTGATTCTTTGTCATGGGTACTTGATACCGGATGCATATCTCACATTTGTTTAAATGTGAAGGATCTTAAGAGAAGTAGGCCTTTGGGGAAAGGTGAGGTTGAACTACATGTTGCGAATGGGGCAAGAGTTGCTGCTAGTACCGCAGGAACCTATGAGTTAACTCTACCTAGTGGGCTAATAATAGAGTTGAAGAACTGCTATTATGTACCTGCCATAAATAGGAATATCATTTCCGTCTCTTGTTTGTCCAAGGATGGTTTTGAATTTCTTATTAAGAGTGGAAAGTGTTCCATTTCAAAAGATGGGATCTTTTATGGCAGTGCCCCGATGTCTTATGGTATATACTTGATAGATTTAGAGACAAGTCTATACAATGTGAACACCAAAAGGAAAAAACTCAACAACTCAAACAAAACGTATCTTTAGCATTGTCGTCTAGGGCACATAAATGAGAAGCACATTACTAGACTCCATAAAGATGGCTATCTAGACTCTTTTGATGGTGAATCAATAGAGACATGTGAATCTTGTTTGTTGGGCAAGATGACCAAGACTCCCTTTTTAGGTAAAGGTGAGAGAGATAGTGATCTATTAGGACTCATACATATTGATGCATGTGGGCCTTTTAGAACTAATGCCAGAAATGGGTATCAATACTTCATTACCTTCACTGATGACTTCAGTAGGTATGTCTATGTGTACTTGATGAAACATAAGTCAGAAACCCTTGAAAGGTTCAAGGATTTCATGAATTAAGTACAGAACCAACTCGGTAAAAGTATTAAGGCAATTCAATCCGACCGAGGTGGAGAATAATTAAGCCATGAGTTTGAGGACCTTCTACGAGCATGTGGTATCGTATCACAATGGACTCCGCCTGGAACACCACAACATAACGGTGTGTCTGAAAGAAGGAATCACACTTTACTAGATATGGTGCGATCAATGATGAGTTTTACTAATCTTCCAATTTTCTTACGGGGTCATGCTCTTGAAACCGCCGCGTTTACACTTAATCGAATACCATCCAAATCGATTCAAAAGACACCATATGAGATATGGCATGGGAAGCGTCCCGATTTTTCTTTTATGAAGATTTGGGGTTGTGAGGCTTATGTTAGGAAAATGTTTCCAGATAAGCTTAGACCCAAGTCCAACAAATGTTATTTTGTTTGATACCCCAAGGAAACAAGGGGATATTATTTATACCACCCTACTGACAACAAAGTGTTTATTGCTAGGACAGGTGTGTTCCTAGAAAAGGAATTTATTTGCAAAGGAAATAGTGGGAGGAAAATAGAGCTTGAAGAGGTTCAAGCCCAGTAAGAAAACATTGAACCAGTAGATGTACAAGAGGAACATGGAGATTCACAAGGTGTTGTGGAATCTCAGTCTCCTCAACTAACACAAGGACCTCGTAGATCTAGTAGGACACGCCTTGAACCTGAGAGGTTTGGATACCTTGTGACTCAAGAAGGC